>JAEQBH010002293.1:0-531214 GCA_016808115.1 Tetrastigma voinierianum | reverse complement strand
GACTTGGAACCATTTTAGTTGCGAAAATGCGGTGGTCGGTGGCATTATACGATATAGTTTCCCCGGCTATCGGGAGACATGCATTTATTGTTTGGTTGACCTCCCGGGACAGGTTAGCTCATGAGACAATTTACTCAAATGGGTTTGACTAACTCCATATCATGTGTATTCTGCCGTTCTAATGTAGAAGACAGGAATCACTTGTTCTTCGGTTGCCAATTCACTGCTGGTATTTGGTTGAGGATATTAAGGTTATGTGGGAATGTCAAATTGCCGCGGAATTGGGAGAATGAATTCTTGTGGGTAATTGCTACTAAAGGGAAGTCTTTTTGCTCTATAACTAAGAGGATTGCGTGGGGTGCTACCATTTATCACTTGTGGAGACAGCGAATAGTTGAGTTTGGAGAACATCTTTTCTCCTGCTGATGCTATTTTTCATCTTATTTGTAATGACGTTCGATTAAGAATTTCTAGTTTTCAAAAGGTTGCGGATAATCCAGTGAACAGAGCAATGTGTGAGAGATGGTCCTTTCCTCTTAATATTCTTAGCTTTGGTGGATCGTAAGGGTGATTGATGTGGTTTCCTTTAAAATTTGGTGGCCTATTGGGCCTTGGTTGCCTTGCGGGTTGTAGGGTACAGGTTGTGGTTTGGTTTTATGCCCAGGATGTGGGTGTGATTTTTGGTCTTTTTGTCCTCGGTTGTTGTTGGTTGTTTCGAGTTGTGGCCTTCTTCCTATGATTTTAGGGGAGGTCTTTGTCCAGGTTCTATTTTCCTTCCCCCCAGGCCTTAGGCTCGTGTTTAGAAATTGTGCCCTCTTCCTATGTTTTAGGGAGATCTTTGTCAGTTTTCTTTTCCTTTGGGCCTTGGGCTCGTGTATTTTTTGGTTGTGGGGTTTGCTTTTTGGAAATAAATTCTTAATTATCCAAAAAAAAAAATATATGAAGAAACAAATCTAGAGACAAGTGAGAGAAAAATCCAGATTTTAGTTTCAATCTTTGTCGAATAGTAATGTCCCAGATCTACGATGTGACACCAAAATAACCAATACAAATAAAAATCTGCTCTAAAACTAATCTAAGAGATCCACAAAATCAAAATATGTAGCTAAACTAAAAATTGATTTAAAGTGAGAAACCCCATGAGAGAGTGACCTCTCATTGCTATAGTGAAATTAGCTTGAAAACAATCCAAAATTTAGGTTTGTTGCAACAAAATATCATTGCTAAGTTTGTCGCAAAAACTCTAGTTTTTCTTCTCAACTTATTTGATGACATAACTTCTTCGGTTAAACTTGAATTTTGGCGTGTGAGGTGTCGTTGGAAAGCTCTTTGAATGCTCATTTTGTCTCTTTTTTTTTGGATAAATGCTCATTTTGTCTTTTCTTAGTTTTTTATAAGAATTAAGAAATGAGTTTTAAGGTCGAGTTTGCTCCTCTCTCGACTTATCTCAACGGCTTTGGGACCCCGAAATGGCCAGGCCGATAAGGGAGTGTAAATTAAATAGTGTCTTAATGGTGGGGACAAAACTTCTAGGGGAATTGACCTGTTCCTCTCCCAAAGGTACGACAATGTTGGCTCATGGAAATATGAAAGCCAATGGCCGCCACGACACGCCCAGTACTAGAGCGAGACATGCGAGACCTATTTCCGGCCAATAGGATCTAGACTTCATCGGCGGAGCGGTGTACCTTCTCGGGCGAGGCCGTAGAGAAAGCATGAAAACTTGGGACCAGTCTACGGTATACCCCGGTTCACAATGTAGAATTAGAATCTGTGTTCGAGATCCGATCGAAGGTGTAGGCGATAATGGTGAATTAGATAATGGATTCCCACGGGCGATAGCGGCGTCGGTGGCGAGACATCGAAGGTTGGCGTTCCACGAAGGGCTGACACTATGATTAGGTGTTCGGGGTTGTCCACGGCTGATTATGGGTATGATCCCCTGTTACGATCGTTTAGGCCTTGTGATCAGAGTTCACGGCTCCCAATCACGGGGTTAGTGAAGCGGGTATTGGGACTGATGATACCTAAACACAGCATCTAGGTCATCCTGCGGTGGTGGCGGGATCGTAACCATGAATTATTGGTCGGGCCATAGCAGCGGAAGAAATTTGGGGCTTTGTTTCGGGTGGTAACATTGGGGTTAGGAAGGGGGAGATGGCTCTAGTAAAGAGTTGAAAGAATTTGTTTTTAGCTCCTACCAGAACCAATTCCACGTTGGATTTCTTCTCTAGCACATGTGGATGGGACACACATGATACCTCTAGTGAAATTTATTGTTAAAATGGCATGAGTATGTGGAAGGGGTGCCTGGTTGGTCAATTTTTTGATAAACGGTTACCTATCCATGTGGTGAGAGCTGCGGTAGATAAATTATAGGGGGAAACATGAGATGCCTGAAATCTCCATTACGAATGATGGTATATCTTTTCGAGGTTCGAGGACATGAATCACGAGGTGGGTAATGGAGTCTGGTCCATGGTATATTGCTGGGAGACCAACTATCCTACGTGTGTGGTAGCCAGGTATGGAGATGCTCAACATCCAGCTCACTTCTCTGCCTATATGGGTAAAATTCTTAATATTCCCTTGGAATGTGGAATGAGCCATATCTTAGCTACATTCTGAAGTCTGATTAGGAAACCACTGCATCTTGATTCACTTATTGAGAACCAAACTAGGCTATCTTTTGCTAGGATCTGCATTGAGGTGGACTTGAATAGTGAATTCCCAAAGGTTGCTCTCCTTAACTTGGGCAACGACAAATACACCACTGCTAGAATTGAATATCCTTGGGTTCCTCACAATTGCTCCCCTTTGCTAGGTCTTTGCTTGATAAAATCTTGCCTTTGCCCTTTCTACAAAGACTAGCGAACACAAAACCGGTTCCTGATAGCTCCAACCCTTCTGGTAGAAAGGGAGCTAGACATGGTAATAGTGAAGAGGAAATTGTTGATTCTAGAACTGGTCATCACAAAGAAAAAAAAGGTTTCCAGTTAGTACGATCGAGAAATTTGAATGAAGGTGTTGATGAGTGTTGATGATGGTATTAGGGTGTCCAGGAGCATAGTCCCAGTTGCCTTGAGTCAAGGTACGGGTTAAAGTTAAGGGGGGTGATGCCTCTCTCAAGTGACCTGGCAACACCTTTGAGTATCTAATATAGTGAGTTTCGACCCACCGGATGATGTGGGGTTGAATTCGTCTACTATTGCATGATCACTGGCCGCGGTAGGTGACTACGTCGTCGCCTAACTGCTTGATACATTTAAACGGATCAAGGCGTGAGATTGGACTATTCTCCTGCGCGCCTCACGCCTCGTCGAGAGCAAACTCAGGAGATTGAAAAAAAAGAACCGTGATCCCAAGCATGTGGATGGCAAGAGTGTAGTGGAAGCTAGAGAGGCCCTTCATCGCGCCCAACCAGCTCTGCTAGTCAACCCAAACGATACTGGTTTGGTGGGGAATGAGACGGTGTGGTTAAAGAATATCCATAACTTGGCTCTTGCTAAGGGGTTTAGAGCAAAAATCAGAATTCTTGTGGCTCGGCGACCAGAATTCCTAGCTATTTCCTGGTGTCAAAGCCAGGAACTCAATCAAATCCATTACGTTGGAGAATGGATGCAGATCTGAGAACCCGGATACTATCAGAAAGGAGTTTGTTAAACATTTCCAATTAGTTTTAGGCAGTAACATGCAGGATTCGGCCACTGATGCTTACCACATGGATGGTTTGGTTTGGTCCTTTGAGCAACTGGAGATTCTTAATAGCAGGATAATGCATGAGGAGATCAAGAGTGCCATGTTCTTTATTGATGACACAAAGGCCCTAGGTCCCAATGGGTTCTCTTCCCTCTTCTTCAAAAGGGCCTGGAGCATTGTTGGGAGTGAGGTGAGTGCTGCGGTGGTAGATTTTTCAGCTGCAGGTGCCTTTGTGCCGTGAGATCATTTGCCTTTATCATTGCCTTGGTTCCAAAATTTCCTAACCCAAGTTCAATGCATGATTATAGACCCATCTCATGCTGTAATACTATCTACAAGTGCATTTCAAAAATTATTGCGGCCAGAATTAAGCGGTGCCTTCCAAATATAATTTGCCCTGCTCATATAGCTTTTGTTCATGGACGTAGCATAGTTGACAACATCCTCCTTACTCTGGAGTTGATGAAAAACTATCACTATGATTTTGGGCTTCCAAGATGTGCTCTCAAGATTGATCTCAAGAAGGCCTATGAGGTGTATTAAGGCTTGCATCTCTACTCCGAAGTTTTCTATCTGTGTCAGTGGTGAGCTGATTAGTGCCCAAAAAGTGCTATTTTGAACCCTATATTAGATAGGTTTTGAGGTGCTTTGTGGCCCAATCATGTCATTATGCCAATTAAAAGTGTTCAAGTCTTCTTAGTATCACTAATCACAGTTTAGAGGTTATTTGTGGTTGTTTTGCGAGTTTTACGTACTTTGGGAGTTCAATATCGACATATGATGAATCATGAAGAAGATTGAACTCAATTGTCGATACATCAAACAGGACCAAAAATCAAAAGAAAGAATGAAAGCAAAGTGATGGAAATCAATGCAGAAGAGGAGCAGTAGGCAATGCAGTGAAGATCAGCAATTCCAGGGAATTTCGCTAAGATTGCGAAAATTTATTAAGGATTACGAAATTCATAACCTTAGTGAAAATTTACGTAATCTTAGAAATTGTGAATTTTCGCTAGACCCGGAATTTTAGCTTCATGCACTATTCCTGAGGAAATTTTCTTTGCGTTTCACTTTACTCACGAAAGGAATTTAGCAGGCTAGCGAAATTGCGAAAGCCTAGCGAAATTTCTGTTTCGCTATCTCTTGGTGATTTACGCTACCCACTTATTGAAAACCATCGCTAGCTAGCGGAAATTTCGCTACCTAAGCCAAATTGATATGTATGTGATTCTTGCCTTGTCATACTTTTGTAATTAATGCAAGTAGGCTTTAATTTTGGTGTATTACTCTCTTGTCCCTTAAATTAGCCAAAATGTTAGGCTTTAGGTATTTTTCATACATTGGGAGGCCTATATTCGGCCCTCCATTTTTGTAAACCGAGGTAGCTTTTAATCTTTGATACATACGCGGCTTTTTATTTTCTTTCGGTTTTCTCTCTTCTCTCTCCTCTTTCTCTCCCTTTCTTGGTTTGAAACACCCTCCAGGGATGACAACTTGGAGGAGGGGATGGTGAAACAAAACCACTTCCTTCTTGAAGTAAAGAAAGGGTGTTCTTTGGGGGTGAGATCTTAAGAGGCTGTAATTGGTTCCATTTTCAGCATTGATTTTTATGTTTTGGTTCCCAATTTTCTAACTGGGTTTAAAGCTTTTTGATGTAATTTCTTTGTGATACTTAGTAGCTTTTAGGGTTTAGTGTATTCTTGGTTTAGACACTGCCCCAATATCCATTGGATTTATACCATTTACGAGCCCTTTGAGGTAGGTTAAGGGCTAGGTTTTCCTTGCCAAGTGCATCCACTTTAGTCAATACTTGGTAATCTTTTAGGGTTCGGTGGATTTGCTTGTTGCAGATCCATTGAGACTCATTGAATTACCCGCCTACGGATTATTGTAGGATAGTCGAATGAATTTTCCTTTGTCGGGAAGACCATAAATGTTAAATAAATGCTTTCTGCTCCAGAAAATTATTAGGGTTGGGGTTTTAATGCCAAATGAAGGGAATCGGTTCGGGGAGATGACTATATGTCATCCTCCCAATGGCGAGGAAATTAACCCGGGGACCTCGGTTAACTGGGATCTTAAACTCGGTGTGATGCGCCCCGAGGAGTTCGATTTTACATTTTATTTTATTTACTTTCAGTTTGCAACCAACCACCCCACTGTTTTTACCCCCACCTTAAAATCCAAACCAAATTCACCAGTTTTTTTTTTTTTTTTTTTTTTTGTTGTCTTTTGTGCCTTATTTCTACTACAGGATTGAATATTCAGTGGGTTAAAAATTCTGAAGGCAAGCAATTCAGTACAGGTTAAGTGGAAAAATTGACTGTGATCAAATGGAACACCTAGAGGGAGAACAATACAGTCAATACACCATGGAGGGTAACCCTAGAGCATATATGACAATGAGGACTAGAAACCTAGCATAGTGAAATCAACCTTGGGGAGGGTCGAATCCAAAATGAGTGCATGAGGGAATGAGACCAATGGATGAGTGCACACATCTATAATGTTTCCCTCAATTTATATATCTCCTTTGCTTCTCCACATTTTACCTCAACTTCCAGGCGGCAACAACCACCGCCTTATCCGCTTGTTGAGCAGCCATCCACGGGTGAGCGTCCTAGTGGACAATTTCATAGAGGAGCAAGGGTAGTATTTGTCGGGCAAATCAAGCGGGGGCAGTTTCTTCTCTTCTTCCTTTTTCCTTCTTATTTTTCTCTTCTTTCACTCACCACTTGTAAACCTGGCTTGTGCGAAAAATGAGAGAATTTGCATCGTTCTAGAGAGCAGCGGGCAGCCATGGAATGCTCTCTTGGGCAGACCCACTAGTCAACGCATTGAAGATGGAATGCTCGGTGGTGGGGTCCGGTGCTGGTGGAGGTCCACCGTATTTGACTTCCCAAAGGGCAATCTCGAGTCTTAGGCTCCAAAGCGGGGGACTGACAAGAAGCCAAATGAGGCCGTAGCGAATCTATAAATCGAGCACTTATTGTACGCGATCTTCAAAGGAGTCAGAGCGACTCCATTGTTACCTTCGGCTTCTCGGCGAGGTCATCGAAAGGAGAAATGGCGGTTTTGAAGGTTGTGCGGATGCAGCCGGTGCGAGATCGGTGTTGCGAGCCTGCTCTATGGCAAGCTGTGCGGGCAGCTAGGGTGCCAAAACCTTGGTATCCGGTGTGGTGCGGGGGCGGTGGCCAGGCCAACTAAGATACGGCCTTCCGCGAAGTGGAGTCTCGATCAATCACGACGGGTAGTAATGAAATATGCCGCGCCGATCACGGTGCGGCGGAGACGAGTCCGTCTCTGGTTCTGTTTCTTGACGTCGGAGGCGGCGGAAGTGGTAAATGGTGGAGTCGATCTTTGGTGGCGAATCTGCGGGGAAGGCCCGCCGATCGGGAGTGGTAAAGCTGGGAGATGGATCTCTGGGAGTAGCCATTTCTGTTCTTTGGTTTTATGGAGACAAATGTTGATCTGGGAGGATCGGTGGGTGTTTTTTGGCTCCAAATTGAGTAGAGATATTGAGGAAGGCTTGGGAAATGAATGCAGGTGGTAACGATGGGATGAGGTGGTGAACGGTTCTGGCCAAATCATGGAAGACTTTGTTCGATTACTCCTTCAAAACTCATGGTCCACTGCAGTTTTCCAGGCCACATAAATCGGATGGGAAGTTTGTGGTCAAACCTCCTGAGGAGGCGGTGATGGAAGGAATAGATATGTGGAAGGGGTGTTTGGTTGGTCAATTCTTGGACAAACGGCTTCCATTTCCGGTGGTGCGTTCGTTAGTAAACAAATTGTGGGGCAAGAAGGAGATGCCTGATATATCCACGACTGAGAATGGTTTGTATTTTTAGATTCGAACTGGGGCCGGGATTGGGTTATGGATACGGACCGTGGCATCTTGTTGGGAGACCCTTTATTTTACGTTCATGGAGACCAAGCATGGATATGATCAACATTCAGCTCACCTCTATTCCAATTTGGGTTAAGTTCTATAATATACCTCTGGAATATTGGACTAACACAAGTCTTAGTGTAATGCGAGTCTTTGTTGGAAATCGAGCCATCTTGATGCTCTCAACACGAGAATGCGATCAGGCTATCCTTTGCTAGGATATGCATAGAGGTGGGGGTTGACTGTGAATTCCCAAAGTCAATTCTATTGGACATGGGTAAAAGCAAATACTCCACGATTAGAATTGAATACCCTTGGACTCCCCAATGTTGTTCCAATTGCAAGCTATTTGGCCCTGTTCGGCACCTTGCCATGTAATGAAAACGAGCCTGATAAATCAGGCACCACAAGAGGGTGGGGAGGCGGGAAAGAGGTTAGTATGGGCGATGAAGGAAGGCTTCCGCAGGGATACTGGGAATGACTGGGAAGGATCAGGCGAGGCGATACGGGTGCGATGTTGCGACAGGGATTCTTGACGGTATTTGTTGAAATAGAGGGGTCTTGTGAAACATGCTTTAATGGAGTCTTGGTGAGAATACCAAAACTGGTGATGATGTCCATCCCAAATTACCAGGTAATACTTTCGAATGTCTTGCTCAAAGTGAGGAAGAATGTCCAAATGAGGTAGCTAAGAATTTGGAAGCATCCAGGTCAGTCCACGTTAGTGCGATTTCTACGATATACGCCCACTTTTGACACTTTCAAGAATATAAAGAGAATTGATGAGTGCCACTATCTAAGAAGAAGCTCAAGAAATTGAAAAAACAATACCAAGTTTCATGAGCGGCGGATGTGGGGGTCCGTCCACATTTCACGTGATTAAATTTGCAGCTTGGAACATAAGGGGTTTGAACGACTCCCTTAAACAAAAAGAAGTGCGTTCGTTTGTGGTGTCCCATGATCTTGATTTTGTGTGTATCTTGGAAACTCGGGTGCGGGCTCCTAATAAGGACAGAATTTTCAATTCTCTATTTCCGAGTTGGAGACTTTTTCATAATTATGATCATGCCTTGCTTGGTAGAATTTGGATATGTGGTAATCACAGGAAGGTCGACATTGATATTATCCATGTGCCATGGACCAAGCTATCTTTGTGTCGCGTTAAACTCTTAGGACAACTATTCCTTTTGGTGTTCGGCTATATATGCGCCCGAATAACTCGTAGACGGAAAGGTGCTATGGCGCCATCTTCTTTGGAGTGTGAGCGTGGTCGGCGAATCCTTGGTTTTGTGTTGGGGGACTTCAGCACCACCGGGTTCATCGGTGAAAGGCGAGGTAATATGATATGTTACGGCCATGAAGCAGTCTTCACGAGTGTGTCTGTTCAATCTTGAATTAGCGGATATTTCCATTCTTGGAGGGCTATGTTCGTGGATGAGCGGGTCGGGAGGGGCGAATTTTATAGCAGGAAGTTGGACCGTTGTCTCCAAAATGAATATTGTTTGGATGTTTTCCCCAATGCGATGACGGAAGTCTTGCATCTGGGTGTCGATCCTTTGCCCTGCAGTTTACCAACCTTAGCGTTAGTGGGATTAAGATGCTTTATTAAATTATACCTTACCAAATTTAATTTTTGAGGTGACCATCACCTTTCTATGGAGCTAGTAAAGGATGCATGGAATAGCGATGTCGGCACACCCATGTATAGATTGACCAGAACTGAAAAGTGTGAAGGCTGCTCTCAAGGCTTTTAATTTCCACTCTTTTGCATTTGCATGGCGTGTTGTGGATGCGGAGTTCCTAAACCCGGACGATCTGCGTTGTTAAAGCGGCCCTCACGATCACATGGTGGAAAATGAGAAGGAGTGTTTGAAGGCTTTTCATGTGACTTGACTTTTGTGCCGAGAGGAGGGTTCTAAAACAAAAGTCTAGAGGTCGATGTAGAAACTAAACTTGGAGATCGAATACTGGTTTCTTTCACAGAAAGCCATCAAAGCAAGGAATGCAGGAATGTTATAAAAGTCATTGCACAACGGAAATGGGTGCGAATTGAGGGCAGGAGGCTATCAAGCGGGAAGCCGTTGCCCACTTCCAAAAAGTAATGTGTTATGATGATCCGTCTAATGACCATAATCACTATCTTGATAACTTGGATGGTCTCACTTGGTCTCCTCAACACTTGGTCTCTTTAAACAGTAGGATAACCCATGAAGAGATCAAGAATGCTATTTTCTCTATGAATGACTCAGCCCCGGGCTTACGATGGTTTCTCATCCTTACATTTTTTCAAGAAAGCTTGGAGTATTGTTGGTAGTGATGTAGTTGACGGTGGAATCCTTCTTTTGATTAGTTGTATACTTCGGGAAATTAATTGCACTATTATTGCTTTGGTGCCACGAGGTCCCGAGCCATGAATCTATGCATGATTATGTAGGCCAATATCTGTTGTAATACTATATACAAGTGCATTCGAAGATTATTGCTACAAGAGTTAAACGGTGTCTCCCGAGGTCTCGTCGGCCGCGGTCTGCTTTTGTACAAGGTACAGGATTATTTTTTTTTGGATAATTAAAGGTGAGATGTGCGGAGTGTGTTCTCATCGCTCGGGATCTTATGTGTAATTATGTCATGCTTGGGTCGACCCGGATGTGCACTCTAAAGTCCTGACATAAAGAAGGCACATATTTCAGCGAGGATGGAGTTGCATTATTGATATTCTGTCCAGAATGGGTACTCCTGCTAACATTCTGAAATGTATAAAGGCATGCATCACTACTCCTTCTTTCTCGGTAGCTGTAAATGGTGAACTTGCGGGTTTCTTTGCTAGCAAACGTGGATTAAGGCAGGGGGACCCCTTATCCCCTTTGCTTTTCATCATTGCAGTAGGCCTTCTCTAGATCTTTATCCGTGGCCGCCCACGAGGCAGTTTGAGTTCACATCCCCCAAATGTGCGAGAGGAAGTCGACTTGGCTCATGTATGTTTCTTGAGAGGATGACATTTTTATTCTTGGTGGAGCGTCTTCCCGGTGTCAAATTATTATGGGCGAGTTGGCAAGTTTGAGAACTTCTCCGGGCTCCAGAGTGAACCCAAACGGGAAGAGTGCCATCTTCCTTTACGGGGGTTAATGGTGATGTCGAAAATGATTTTTGAACATTCTTGGTTTTTCTTTAGAGGTTACCTATGGCAAATGCCTTGGAGTTCCACTCATAGCTTCAGACTTTCTCATTGTGATTGTGTCGACCGCTCCTTGATAAACTGCTAGCGAGGATCCAGGCGTGGACAAGTAGATCATTATCCTTTGCGGGTAGATTGCAGCTGTTATCTTTAGTGTTGTATAACATTCAAATGTACTGGTGCAGTATGTTCATCATTCCAAAGTACACTATTTTTTTTTTTTTTTTTTTTGGATAATTCCAAAGTACACTATTGATAAAATTGAGCAAATTTTTCGACTTCACGTAGTGCAGTAAAGTGGGAATTAACAAAGGCGTGCAAAGATTAGATGGGAATCACGTATGTCTTCCCGAGGAAGAGAGGGGCGGGATTAAGTGCAACGTCGAGTTGAAGATTCAAATGATGCTAGTGTTATGAAACACATTTTGGAATACGCTTTATAGGAAGGAGCTCTTTATGGGTGGCTTAGGTTCAAAGGCTTTATTTAGACGGGAGTTTGTGGTGTGCAAAGATACCTTCGAAATGCTCTGGAGTTGGAGGAAAATTCTTCAGCTCAGAGACAGAGTCAGACCCTTCATAAGACACAAGGTGTGTAATGGTGCTAGGACTTTCTTATGGCATGATTTCTGGAACCCGATTGGCCCTCTCCTATCTTGTTATGGAGGAAACGGATTGATGATTACGCTATTCATAGGCGCTCATGTAGCGAGAGAGTTATTGTTGGTGGTAGGTGGAGGCCTTTATTACGAGGTCGGTGACCTTATTGCTATCGAGAATGGTACAGGGGACTATCCTATTGATGATTCTAGAGAGGATATTGTTTCTTGGACACTAGCCTCCTGGGTTTTTCTTTGATGGCTGACTTGGAACCCAGTTAGACCAGAATGCGGGTGAAGTAAGGCGACGCAGGGTCGGTGTGGTTCCCCCCCGAGCTATTGGGGGACATGCTGCTTTTATAGTTTGGTTGGTCATCCATGATAGATTTGATACCAGACAAACTCCTCGGTGGGGCCCTTATCAACTCTATGTCATGTATATTCTCTGGGCTAATGTTGAAGCGGGGAACCATTTGTTCTTGTTTTGATTCACGCGGAGTATTTGGATGAGGGGATCTTAAGGTTATTGTAGGAACTCTAGAATCTGCAGAGGCTGGGAGAATGAATTCTTATTAGGTAGTTGGAACCAAAGGGTAAATCACTCGTCTCTATTACAAGAGAGGATTGCGTGGGGAGCTACTATATATCATTTATGGAGACAACGCAACAGCAGAATCCATGAAAACCTCTATACTTCCGCAGAGACTATCTTTCACATCATATGTAATGAGGCCAGACTTAGAGTCTCAGGGTTGCAGAAGGTTGATGATAATCACCCGCTAAGCGAGGATCTTAGTGCGAGAGATGGTCTTTTCCTCTTTCTATCCTAGGCCATTGTGGTGAAACCTATTGACTTATGACCTTGCCACTTGGGTAGTTGGTTCTTTCATGGTGTGGCGTGGTGTTCTGTTCTTACTGTCCCGAGGTTGTGGCTTGTGTGGTTTTGTTTGTAGAGATTACTTTGGCTCGATTTGGCATGATTTGTTCCTCGGATGTAAGCCTATTGGATTGGGGTCTTGCTCCGGGGTGAGGTATTAGGGTGTTTTTGTTTATGTGGCAACGTGCGGGATGTGGAGCACGATTGTTGGTGTTCTATTTGGGGTTTCGCTTGTGTGGCTTGTGGGTTGTATTGGTTTTAGTTTCTTTTGTTGTCGGGATTGATTTTGTTTCGGGTTGTTGCCCTTTCCTATGTTTTATAGGGGAGGTGCTGTCTGTTTCGTTTTTCTAGTGGCCTGTGGCTTCTTGTATTGTATTGATTGTTGTTGGGCTTTGCTTTTTTGAAAATAAATTCTTACTTATCGAAAAGTGAAGACAGTTGAGATCTCCTTGAACAAGGTGGATGGGTTCAAAGTGAAATTGTCCAAAATTGGACATCCTGCGAGAATCCATCTTAAAGCTCTGTACAATCAACTTGTTCAGCAAGAGGAAGAGGAGTCGAGGAAGAGTGCACAAATGGCACCATGGTGGAAGGAGAAATTTGTGTCTACAGCTGACCCACGAAGGCACAGTAGAAAGTGAATCCTCAAACATTGGTGTTGTTGTCTGCTTATGGGAGAAGAAGGATGCAATCCCCCTGTTGTTGACTGAGGAAGCAGTGGAAGAACACAAAGAGAACAATTTACCCCTGCCCCCTACTGATTCAGTCTACATATTGCCTTCACACCTGATCCCGACTGAAACACCTACGCCAATGCAGGCCACCTATAACCTTTGCCCGAGTGTACATATTGCTTTGCAGAGAAAAAGAAATCAAAACCAGCTGACATCTGCTCCCAAAGGTAAGTCTGACCCATCGGCTGCATGCCATGCGAGAACTTGAAGATTAGTGGCCTCGGTACGCAAGTTTGCCCTTGCATCGATGGCGCCTGGCTTGTTTTGCCTATCGACATGGCATAGTGGTTGGTTGGTGCGGTTCGGATTTGGAGCATCGAACCTCGGCATTTCTAGCTCGTCGGTTCGGCCCGACCTCCTTGCGCGGACATGACGTGGCGGCTACGGCGGCGAATCGCGGCGGTATACACCACCACGGTGGGTGGTTAGGTTTCTTTATGTTTTGTATAGTTACCGGCTTTATCTTGCCTACTAATTTTGATTAGGATTTATGTATTAGTCATAGTGGCGATGATGCTGTATGTTTAGCTTTGTATTCATGTATTAGCCATTTTTACTATATCAGAAAGCTATTCGATGCATATATCTGATTTTGCATACCATGTTTGTGCCTTTACCATGTATATTTGTTTTCTTTTCCAATTGAACAATAGAAATTGTAGTGGACAATTGAATTGCCTTTTGTTGGAGAATAGAATCCCTGTTTGTCACCTTTATGTTAGAACAAATTCCATTATAGGTCGATTTTGGTCGGTTGAGTTCGGCTATGCTCAACTTAGAAATTTCTCCCTTATGCTAATTCACATTTGCACACCAGATTTGTATCAATAAGGTGTGGAAGTGTATACCTCCTTCGCTTTGCATAAGCGGCCTTTAGTATATTGGCAGCCTAGGATAGAGTTTGTGTTGCCCAGCATTTGAAGATACGATGTTGTCTTCGTTAAAAGAAAAATAAAGAAGAAAGAAAAATAAAGTCGACTGAAGCCTTGCATGGGCGAACACGGTCAGGTAAATTTATATAGGCGAAAGCCTTTGAAGCTCGATGCCCTAAGCCTTAATTGGTTGGGAGTCATCGATTTAGTGTTCGTTACATGGGTGGATAGGTAGAGTCTAACAATTTGTAGGTGCTTGATTTTCGAAGTCATTCGGATTCCGGGGTGAAGCCTGTAGAGTTTGTGGTCATTGATCCTTTTGGCTTGATGCCCTAAACCTTAATTGGTTGGGAGTCCTTCGGTGGACCCCGTTACGGACTTTGGTGAAGTCGGATTTTAAGCATTGCACCTACATTGTAGTTGAATAAAGAAAGAGAGTAACTAGCCTATCTAGGTTGTTCCAACAACTTAAAGGCCATGTCAGTCTTTAGGTTGGGGAGGGACAAATTTTGCAATTTATTGGCTTAATGCGGTTACATAAAGAACCGTAGACTTTGGGTGGAAATTCAGGTTGAGATTCATGGAACCAATGTGAGCCTGAAATTGTTCTTGTATGGTTTGGCTCTTTCATGGCGGTTTCAAACTTGAGTGTATCACATGTTTTTCAGTTTAAGGTAATGTTTATTTGTTTATACACACCTTTTTTGAATCATAAACTTTTTGAAAATCACTACATGCATCTCCTTTTTGTTTTGCATTTGCTAAGGACTAGCAGCGTTTAGGTTGGGGGTGTGATTAGTGCTGAAGTGCTATTTTGAACCCTATATTAAGATAGGTTTTAGTGCTTTTTGCGCGCTAATCATGTCATTGCCAATTGAGTGTTAGTCTTTAGCGAGTATCACTAATGCCGTTTACAGAGGTTATTTGTGGTTGTTTTTGCGGGTTTTTTGCGTGCTTTGGGGTTCGATATCGAGACATATGATGAATCATGAAGGTGGGCTCAATTATGCGATCATCAAGCAGGACCAAAAAATCAAAAGAAGAATGAAAGGCAAAGTGATGGAATCAATGCGAAGAAAAAGAGGAGGAAGCGATAGGCAAAGCGATCCGCGAATCAGCGATCGAGGAATTTCGCTAAGATTACTTACGAAAATTTGCAACCTTAGCGAGAATTTATGATGCCAAGCGAGAAATAATATTTCGCTAGACCGAATTTTAAGCTATGCACCATTCTAGCGAATTTCACGTTTTAAGCTACTCACGAGAATTTCGCTAAGCTAGCGAAATTTACGTATAAATGAGAATTGCGAAACTAGAGAAATTTCTGTTTCGCTATCTCTTGGTGATTTGGCTACCTAGCGAAATTTTAGCTAACTAGCGAATTTTAGCTACCTAGCGAGAAATTGATATGCCTTAAGCGAAATTCATTTGCTTTGTCTTCTTTTGTAATTAATGCAAGCGAGCTTCCAATTTTGGTGTATTACTCTCTTGTCCCTTAAATTAGCCAAAATGTTAGGCTTTATGGTATTTTCATACATTGGGTGGCCTATATAAGCCCCCTCCATTTTGTAACCCGAGGTAACTTTTAATCTTTCAATACATACGCAGCTTTTTATTTTCTTTCAGTTTTCTCTCTTCTCTCTCCTCTTTCTCTCCCTTTCTTGGTTGCCAAACACCCTCCAAGGATGACAACTTGGAGGATGAGTGGCCCTAAAACCCTTCCCTTCTTGAAGTAAAAAGGAGTACAGCAGGGTGGAGATCTTAGAATTCTTGGTGGTGACCCTGTTTTTCACGCAGCAGGCTTTTATATTTTGGTTTCCAATTTTCTAAGTTTAGGTTTAAAGCTTTTTTTCTTTGTGATACTTGTAAGCTTTAGGAGTTTAGTGTATTCTTAGCTTTAGACACACTAATATCCATTAGTTGCCATTCACGAACCCTTTGAATTTAGGTTAAGGGGCTAGGTTTTCCACTTGCAAGTGCATCCGGCTGATCGATACTTGGTAATCTTTTAGGGTTCAGTGGATTCTTTATTTTTAGATCCATTAAGACTCATTGAATTTACCCTTTTCACAGTGTGTAGGATGAGTGAGATAGATTTCTTGTCGGGAACCATAAATGTTAAATAAATGCTTTTTTTTCTATCAAAGGGGAAAATTATTAGGGTTTAGGTTTAATGCCAAATGAAGATCAGGTTCGGGGGCTGACTATATGTCATCCTCCCAAGCCGCGAGAAATTAACAGGGACCTCTCGGTTAACCTAGGATCTTCGCTTCCCGGTGGCCCAATGCTTGAGTTCGATTTTACATTTTATTTTATTTACTTTAGGTTTGCACAACCAACCTTTGCTTGTTTTACCCCACCTTGCAAAATCGAGCCAAATTCACAGTTTTGTTTTCCTCAGGAAATCCCATTTTTATGCGAAGAAAGAAACGAAATCCACACATGTTCGACCTGGCTTATTTATCTACTGATAGCAGACTACGGCGATGGGAAAAGCTAGGTATATAAATTTTGTTGATTCGTCGACTCTTGTGCCACGAATCCTTGAGCTTACGGGGTTTTGCTGTGAGGGAGGGGTTGTCAGAGGGACCATTTATCCCCTTTACATTTCTTATTGTTATAGAAGCCTTCTGAGATCCTATCTAAGGCGGTTCTCCATCCCTAGATTTGATTTCTGAAATATAAAGCTATCGATCTACTCACACTTGTGCTGCGATGATATATTTCTATTTGCCAAAGGAAATGCGACAGAATGTGAGTGCTGGATGAAATTTGGCAAAGTTCGAGGCATTCTCGGGAATGCAAGTTAATAAGCAGAAGAGTGTTGTGTTCTTGGCAGGGATTAATGACAATGTTAAATCTACTATCCTTAATATGACGGGGTTTAGTCAGGGGAGTTTGCCTGTGAAATAATTAAGCCTCTCGGTCCTCCTAAGGAGGAGGGTGGTCTTGGGCTGCATCGTATAAATGTAACACCTTGTATATGTTTTGTTATATTCAAGTAAGGATTTTTGGGGAGCAATTGCAACTTATGGCTTATGATATTTAAATTGTGATTAAGATTAGCCATCTTAATGGTTGGTTTAATTAGAGGATTAGCAAAGTGTGTTAGATTACACATTTTATGGCATGTGGAATTGATTATGCAGTGGTAAGTTTAGTGGTTTTATTTGGGGTTTGAAATTAAGTATGTCTTGAAGGACCACTTTGAAAAACTTGTTAGTGGAAGGACTAAAAGTGTAATATCCTTGTGAGCTATGTGGCATCATGAGGGCATGACACCTCGCCTTATGCATGGTAGGAGATCTTGACACATGGCGGTGCATGTGAGAAAGAGCTTGCCATGTACGAGGCACAAACCAATTTCTCTTGGTTTTGGATGCTAGACCAACTTCTTGCCAGAAGAAATTGGAAAATTCTGGAAATTTAGAAGTGAGAGAAAGTTCTAGAGAGAAGCTAGAGAGAGAGGAGGAGAAACGGCTTGAAGGAAAGCTTGGTTTAGTGGGAAAAAGTTCACTAAGGTATGTAAACATGATCTTTGAGGCCTTAGTTGTATTTCTTATGGACTTTGGTTATATTCTAGGGTTTTGTTGGGATTACATCAAACCCCTAGATTTGATGAGAAATGTGTGTTTGGTGGAACCCTAGGAAATTGCTTAAAAAGACCAATTTTGTGAGGTGGCATGTGTGTGTGTGTGTCGAGGAGTCTTTATCCCGGCTTTCCTTGACCCCATGACAATGTTTTGGCCATAAGTTGGCCTAAAGAACTCCGAACTGGGGATGGGAGAAGGGGTCTCTCCGTCTCTCTCCCGAGATGGGTTTCCTGTCGCTAACCATCTTGTGGTTTCCGATTCCGGTTCTTGTGAACATGTGATTTCCGTTTTCCCTTCTAGGAAACATGATTCTTCGAAGAGAGCTATGCATCCCGTTTCCGAACGGCAGATGGAAATGGCCAGATCTGGGGTCATGGTTCGTGAGAGATTGGAGTTATTGGGTTTGGAACATCATGTTCCAGATCTAGGTGTTAGAGATGACTTGAGCACGCCACATGTGGGTACCAGGTCATCGATGGCCAATGAGTCTCGGTGTTCTTACCCAGCTGTAGAGCGACAACGTTTGGAGCGTCCGAACTAACTAAAAATGGGTCTAAGGCTAGATATCCAGATCCGGTAATAGGCGGAAAAGGAAATGGAGTATTGGGTTTGCCGACATTCTCGGCAGCGCTTGCTTGGGCTAGTTCAGTTCCTGGTGAGTACATCTTACCGGATCTCGTGTTTCCCAAATCATGGGTCCCGGTTTTTGGTCTTCGCTCGAAGCCGACACCGACGCCGATGAGGGGATCTTTTGGTCTGATTTCGGGTTCAGATCCAAGTGAGGGCGTCTTAACAGGATTCGATTTACCCAAATATTGGGTCCCGGAGCTTGTTATGCACTCGGTTGGGCGCCGAGCCTTGGCAGACGACGACGAGGTTTGTTGATGCCGCTATCGGTTGGAGTGATCCTGGTTATCCCGGATGCATTTTGGGTTCATTGGAGGGTCGGGTTTCCCACGGGCGCTAGAGCTCCGTGTATCACACCAAGGATAGCCGACGTTCGGAGGGCGACGTCGGAAAATGGGTAATTGAAGTGTCGCCCGGACTTTTGTTCTTCTTGGGGTCCTAATTCTTCAGATATATCGTCTCGGTCGATCTGGGTCAAGGCGCGCTGAATATAGAGGTTCCGTGGGCAGGTTTTGTGGCCGGTTTGGGTTTTTTCTACCGGTGTTGGTTTTTACCGGATGGAAGTTGTGATCGTAAGGCAAATTTTGTCAACATTGTCCATTTTTAGGAATGGTCTTTACTCGGTGGTTAGTTAATTCGGGGTGGAGTATCCCGATGTGATTATTCATGTCGGGCTCTGGACGTGTAGATGACTTACCGCTTATGTCGGTTTCGCTTTCTAGTGAAGGTCACTATACGGCCTTCAGGTTGCTTTTGCCAGTTGTGGGTTGTGCCTTGGATGGTTCCTTTGGTTTGGTTTGGTGCGGTGCCTGCACAGTTGTGGGTTTCTTTGGAGTGGCCTTGGTTGCCTTTGCCCGGACTGTGGGCGGGGTTTTGGTTTAATCCTTCTTTGCCCGGGGTGTGGGCTTGGTAATATTGGTTGGTTTGCATGTTGGCCTGTATGTGGGGCCTGGTGTTGGTTTGTCTTCCTTTGCCCGGGGTGTGGGCTGGGTTGTTATTTGGTTGTTTTGCCTGTTGGCATTTGTTGTGCTTGTTGTGGGCTGATGTCCCTCTCCTAATATTAGGGGAGGTGCTGTCCGTCTTCCGTTTTCTCAGGTGGTCTTGGCCTCTTGTATGATTGTTTGTGGGGCTTTGCCCTTTTGGAAATAAATTCTTAATTATCCAAAAAAAAGAACTGACGTTGGATGATTCTAGGCTGGAGGAAGACGAGACCTAGCCCTTCGAATGTCTAGAAATGACAAGAACTAAAAACCTACCATAAGACCCTTAAATTTGAGTTGAAAAGTCGAATGCAGTTACGCTCCTGATACGGAGGCGAGTTCAGTTCTTGAGTCATAAGTTAAGTTATATTGATCAAATGGAGTGATTCAAAATTTTTTTATAAAGTAGACACTTGGGGGAGTAACTTCATGAAGAAAGTATGGCTAAAATTATGGCTCATTTGTTATAATTTAGGTAAAGTAAGAGTGAAGTGAGACGGTCTGTCACAAATAGTCTCGGCGGTCAGGGAGTGTAAAAACCATAACTCTTGATTACGAGTCAGGAATGACCGATTTAAGAGGCTATGGAAAGCTAAGAGATAGGAGACTTTTGTTCGAGGAGAGACCATAGTGAACAAAAACATGTATGGCTGGTCAAAATGGTAGTTAAGAAAAAAAAAAGAAAAAAAAAGAGAGGGAGAGTCTTGAGATGAGAACTTTTGAAACAAAGAAATTACCAAATCATTTGCATGTGTGTTGTTTTTATTACCCTAATAAGGGTGTTAAATATTGATATTAGTAAGTGTAAAGAGAAGTGCTCTTGAAGGATCAGTTATGTTGGTAAAGGAGTATAAGAATATATGTGATTACAGTGGTGAAGTAATGTGAAACCAATTGGGTATTTATGCGTAACCAGGATTGTTTTAGAGGCTAAGAAATCTTATGACTTGATTGAGTGTGCGGATCCTTTGGGTAGCCTCGGTTTTGTTCCTTCGGGAGACTTGTGGATTTTTTGGAATCCGAGGAAGGTAGGGGATCTTGTAACCATCTCTTAGCATACCATGGTTCAATGAGGAAATTCTATACCATTCCATGCTTGAGCTGTGTGATTTTCTAACGATATATATAAATGTGCTTATTTTATATCAATGGAATTCTTTGAATTGCGGTACATGATGTTTTAAATATCATGTGGGTGAATGCTGTGAAATTGTTTTAAAAGCATGACATGGGTATGGGAGGCGACCAGCGGGGCTCCGGATTGATGTAGTGGACACGGGACTATGACTAGTCCACAGGTTGTAGTCAGGAGAAAGGTCATATACGGGATGTGGGCATATCAGGTGGTAAGTCGGCAATTTGTAGCCGTTATACGGGATGTGGGCATATCTGGGTAGTAAGTCCCGACAATTTATTAAAGGTGACCGGGGGATGTGATCGGCTAGTCCACTGGGTGGCCAAAAGAGTCAACGATGAGGGGTCGAGATGGTGGTATGCAGTATTGCATCCATTTGTTTCCACATCAACCTATTAATTAGAAAATGCTCATGTTTTGAGATGTGTTGAATTATTTGTTTTTTGAAATGTTTTATAGCATGGCTTGTATGGGATTCACTCTTTGAGTTGTGGGAGCACCTCCTCCCATTATTCCCTCCACCTTAGATGCAGTACGGAGCCCGGTACATGAGTTGAGTTTGACTTGCGGGGTTTGGAGGTTGGGGAGGTGTCTGAAAAAAGTGTGAAGCCTTAGCATGCTGGTGGATTTTGCTCGGCCATTTTTGAGGAACATCGAGTGTTGTGTGGAGGTTCCTGTATATTTAGGAGAGTTCATAGCATCGATCATGGGTCATTGTATATTTTGTAAGCCATTAGTTTGGGACACTTTGTAGAAAGTTTTTTGGGATTTGAGTAAATATTATTTTGATCAAGTGTAAGTGTATGATCTTAGGTGCATTGAGAGGACTTACCTCGGTCACGGATATGTATATCATACATATGTTTTGAGACACAGGTGAGTTTAATTACGTTTCTAGCGGTGCACTCCAAGTGGGTTTTGGCTGAGGTTTTTTTGGATAATTAAGAATTTATTACCAAGGGACCTTGGACAAAGGAAATACAAAGCAAAGGCCCGAGGCCATGAATGGGCAAGAAAAACGGACAGCACCTCCCACATAAATATAAGACAGGCTGACAGCCCGAGCAACTAAGCTAGCCAACAAAACAAGCCCACAATCAGGCGAAAGAAACAAACGAAACACAGCCGGGCAAGAGGCAAGCATAGCCCCAAGCAATCACAAATCAAGCAACCAGCCTACCATGAGATAAAATATTAATGGGAAGGACCATCTCTCTACTTTGTTGAATGCATTTGCGGGAGGCTTTGCATCAGCAACCTTACGGATGCAGAATACGAAGTCTAACATCTCATGTCTAAATGAGGCGAAAAATAGTGTGATTTGGAGCATAGTTGTTCTCTTGTATTCTTTATATTCGATGACCCACAAATTGGTATATAGTAGGCGCCCCATGCAATCTTCCGCCTTAATAGAAATTTGAAGGACTTTCCTTGATGGCATACCCGTAAGGCTCGTTCTCCCAATACCTCGGAGTTCTATAGACCCACAGCCATAGAATCCTCTTGCCCGAATACCAGGTGTGAAATGGCGAAGCTGAAGAATAGATGGTTGTCTTCAACATTAGCACGACCATCACACAAGATATAGGGTGGTGAGACCCGGCCCGAGAAGCTTCTCTGGGTAACCAATGCGATGCAGGCGACGACGGGGGCCGGCGTGCCAACCTTTTGCTCGCTTGTGGGCGAAATGCTAGAGTCCATGACAACCTTTTTATTCCTGTTGATTCTATTTTCTCTCATTTGTAATGATGTCTGGCTGGGATCACAAGCTTTCATAATGTAGGTAAATGACCATGCGAATAGAGTGAGTCGAGGGGATTTATTTTCCGCGCTATCTTGTGGTCCACAGGATCGCAGGTTTGGTGTGATGGGCGTGCTTGTGCACGGATTGTGAAGCTGTTTATTAGTTGTTGTTTCCACTTTGTTTTTACGTTCCCGGGATGTGGGAAGTTCTTCATTTTTATCAGCGATTAGTTTCTTTGGTTTTTTGTGTGGCTGTGCAGGGATGTGGTACATTGATTCTAGTTTGAGTTGTGTTATCATGTGTTTTTTTTTTTTTTTTTTTTTGATAACCAAGGGGTGATCGGTCGCTTGCCCCATCCCCCATAATCCCCTTTGGGGCCCAGATGCCGGCGGGTAAGACTCCGTGTCCCAGGAGGCTCTCCAGGCGGAATCCACCGCCTTTGTGACGGGGCCTAAGCCTGCGCAGGCTCCTGAGGGAATATCGGAGTGGTTTTATCTGGTGATGCCCCTTTCCTTTGTTTTTAGAGGAGGTGCTGTCCGTTTTTGTTTAGTCTGGTGGCCTTTGGCTTATTTTTTGGATAAAAATAGGGTATTACCAAAGGGCGCCGCCCAGACAAAGAATACAAATGAACGGGGCTGGGGCCTGACCGGGCTGAAAAGCAGATGACTCCTGAATGTAGGAGCAGACCGCGGCTTAGAACAACCTGGAGCCACAGCTTCGAGGAGCCTGGGGGAAGCCCACAATGGGAAAAAGAAACAACACAAGAACCCGCCACATGACCGGGGCCCGAGTATGAGGCCCCAACGATCACAAATCAAGCATCCCGACCTACCGGGAGATAAAATATTAATAGGGAAGGACCATCTCACATTGATGCATTTGCGGGACTATCAGCAATATACGGAGACCACGATCCCGAGTTTAACATAATCTGGGCGCGGGGTGAAAATAGTAATAAATTTTGGAGCATAGTTGTTCTCATGAATTCATCTGTGTCCAGATGTGACCTTTGAAGCTTCTTGTATTGCTCTTGGTTTTATTTGTTGGGCTACGGCCTTTTTGCTTAGAATGCGAAGCTTTCTTATTGGCTGGGCGACAACCACTGCGGTGGATTACGTAATAAGAGATGGCTTTTCCTTTGCTATATTGAGGTCCTCTAGGGATGCTTGTTTATGGAGTGTTGGCGTGCCTTAGCTCGGATTGTGGGTTGTTTGGTGGCTGTCGTTTCCTGTTCCCAGGTTGTGGGAAGTTCTTCCGTTTTTATGCTGTTGGTTTCTTTGGTTGTTGTGTGGCCTGTGTCCGGGATGTGGGCTATTGGTTCAAGTTTGTTTGTGTTTATCGGAGTTGATTTTATGTTTTTTAAGTGCTTCAAATTCTGAATTTTGAGAAGATATCTTTATGGCGATAGTGGAAGGGGAAGATACTTCCTTTTGGTTCTTTCTTCATCTTTTCAGAGGAGTTTCAGTGCTATTTTAGCACCATCTCTGCGGCCGTTTGCCTCTTCAAAATTTCCCGCAAAGAAAAGCATTCTTGCCGTCTTGATAGACACCGGCCGCTTTGCCGCTCGGGATCACAATATTCAAGGCCGTTCGCGATATTAGTCTAATCAAAGTCACATTAGCATGCATTCTTCCTTCAAATTCCGGAATATCAAACTTTGGATTGAATCTGGAACTTTCCTCATTATTACGTTTCTCATATAGTAATCATCATCGCGGTGCTCCAATCTTCATACCTTCCTCCGTAATCATATTCTACTCTTTGAATGCTTGTCTTTTTTAGGCTTCTTAGCCTCAAGTAATTCGAACTTGGCTAGGCGGCACGAGTTCCTCTACGTCAAAACTTTCGCATCACCTTCACCTTCCATGATGGTCTTTGTCGCCATAGGATCATCATTGATAGCCATCTGCTTTTGTAGACGCTGAACCACAGATTCAAGATCAGCAATGCGTTTTTGCAATGGGGATTGAGAACCACTTAAACCATGATTAGGACTCTTGTCTCCGGAACCAAGAATACCCTTTAGCTTATGATCAACCATCAATCCTTGAGCTTTGATACCACTTTGATGCAAGGTTGGGACCGTGATGGATGATCTAGAAGTTTTGGTAAGTCAAAATATGGGTTTGGGGTAGTTTTCTAGGGCCAAAACAGGTTATGGACAAGTTTATGAGAATTTTCTAAGTTAGGGAATGTGTATTTGTGAACTATAGGGAAGAAAATGGTATTTAGATTGATGCAAGGTTGGAATTTGCGATGGATAATCCCGAGTTTAGGTAAGTCAAAATATGGGTTTAGAGGTAGTTTTCTTGGGCCCAGGAAATAGGTTATGGACAAATTTTGAGATTTTCTAAGTTATGAAGAAGGTGAATTTATGGTATATAAGGGGAAGAATTATTTTAGGAAGGTTCTAGTAGTATGGAACAAGATTTGGAAAGTTTTGGGTTGAGGTTGAAAATTTGGTTATGGAAAGTTTAGAGAAAAGATGAGATGGTGAGGGAAAAAAGTAGAGTTTACCTGAGGATTTATTTACTTACCGGGTTAATGCGATCCACACAAAATAGATAGCGAATTGAGGCGCCACAATCAACTATGGGCCAGGTTGATTGATAAGCGGAGGACAAAGACTTATTCACCACCAAGGAATCCCCACCTAGGTATAGAAATACGAACTCGTCCCGAGAATCCACGAGATAAGAAACGAGAGAACTCTTAAAGAAATAAAAATATTATTAAACTTGAACTGATTTGTCAAAAGACTACATTATGGGGTATATATAGCCTTGCTCTAAATCAAATAAAGAAACTCCTACTTTAATTAGGAAAAGAAACTTTCTAAATTACAAAAGGCAACTCCTAAAAGAAAACTTTCTAAAATAAAATATTGGAGCAAATTTTTCAAAAAGGGATAGAATAAAATATTGGAGCAAATCTT
This sequence comes from Tetrastigma voinierianum, assembly GCA_016808115.1. Classification (NCBI taxonomy): domain Eukaryota; kingdom Viridiplantae; phylum Streptophyta; class Magnoliopsida; order Vitales; family Vitaceae; genus Tetrastigma; species Tetrastigma voinierianum. Next base: position 506,355 of record JAEQBH010002293.1, on the reverse strand, counting down.
TCTAAAAGAAATACAACAGAATCATAAAACAAATCCTCCAGAAGATCCTTAGGCAAATCTTTCTAAAATCAATATGGCGGCTCCAAATCGAGACAAAATGCTCTCTAGGGTTGGCCTGCTTGTCGTCTTCGCAGTGAGTTCACAGGGATGACAACTGTTGTGGTGGGGACCAAGAATGTTGGGTGGTTGACCACGCGTGGTTGCCCTCCACAAAAAGGGGTTTCCCCTTCTTTTCCCAATAAAAGGGATACCCATGATGGATCGGCCATAGCTGGTTCGCTCCTCCAGATTACCCATGATGGATCCTTCGGTGCTCACGCTTTGGAGCCCTTGATAACGCCGTCGTCGTCAACGATGCAGCTGGTATCGCCGTTTCTGGTGACACCGTGACAAACATCGGCCTTAATGCCGATTTTGGTGAGCACTACGGATCTACGGGATCGGGCTCCCACACCGGAAACCCCGATCCACTAGGCGGTCGGAGGAGGTGACCACGTGGTTTTCCCTGCTTTGGCCAAAAAAGGGGGTGATGGAAATGGGTTTCGTGGTCAGATCCTGTAGGTTCGTGCTTGGTCGGCTTCACAGAAAGGGGCTTCCTTTGCCCCAAAGCAGGGTACCTACAATGGAGTTCACATCCCGGTCACGACCTCCTCGGTCTTGTTTAAAATGGTTTCGAATCAAGTTTCCGGTGGCTCCAGCTTCGGTCATCAGCGTCTTGTGATTCCGCGAGTTCCACGTTGTACCGCCAGCAGCGTTGATGCCGTGTCGCCGTCTGCGAGTCGGCTCAGGCGGGCTCAAGGCCGGTTATATCGATGGGGTGTCCGACGGACCCCTTGATTTTGGATCTTGGGGCGTGGACTTCCACGCCCGATCCCGTTCGAGGTGGGAATGAGGATAAGATCGTGGTGAAATAAAGAAGGCCCGGCGGAAGTCGGGAGCCGGTCGTTTTGGAGTTCACGGTTTTGTTGGAAGTTTTCTGGTAGGAGCGGTGGAGATCCAGGCTGATGGCGGGGTGGGGATACGGGTTCTTCTTGCCTTTAGGCGAGTGCCGGCCTGGGCGAATCCTTCCCCAAATTGGAGGTCATTGTTTGTCGGTCGGTCGGTCCAAGGTTTGTGCTCCTCTGGTGTTCTCCACCCCTTCTATAGTGGATGGTAAGACGATTATCAATCCTCCAGCTGAGGCTGTGTTAGAAGGTGTGGGCTTATGGGAGGGATGCCTTGTTGGTCAGTTCTTCGACAAGCGTCTTCCCCTACATGTGGTTAGGTCAGTTGTTGATAGGCTTTGGGGCAAGCATGAAATGCCTGAGATCACCACCATAGATGGAGTTGCATTATATTTTTCAGGTTTAGGGACCGGGAGGCTTGAGATTGGGTTTTGGAAAATGGACCTTGGTATATTGCTGGTAGACCAATTATTCTTCGAATATGGAAGCCAGGCATGGAAATGCTCAATGATCAGCTCACTTCCATCCCTATTTGGGTAAAGTTTTTTAACATTCCGCTAGAATATTGGACTGTTACTAGCCTTGGGTGCATTGCAAGTCTTTGTTAGTATTCCTTCACCTTGACACCACCCTTTGAGAACCACTCCCAAAGTTATCTTTTTTTTTTTGATAACGAGGGTGAACTCTCGTCTGTTCTATTGGACTGGGGAATGGGTACTACGATGTCTACGAATTGAATACCCATGGGTTCCTCGAGGGCAATATTCCCATTGTAAGATTACGTTTGGACATGAGTAAAGCCGGAAGTGCCATGTTGTGAAGGGAATGGGTTCAGGTCATAATGGTATTGGGCCTTCTACTGGCTGTGTGAATATCGCGGGATTTACTCCAGTTAATGGTTTCGACAGTGTTGTCAATAACATAGGTGACCTCATTACTAACCCAGCTAAGGCTGGAACCGATGAGTACAGGAAGGTTAATGGTGCTGATAGCCCTACAAGGTTGACTGGCAATCCCTTTGAGTGTCTTGCTAGTCATGAAGATGCCGGTACACTAGATATAGTTGTTGCTCGAGAACCCTCCAGTTTTGGGTTTCCTACATTACCGGTTGTTCCGGGTCCCACGCTCGATGATGTTGTGCCCCCTCTTAGTGGAGTTGGGTCTTTGGAGTCTTTAAGGCGGCTGACCTTCCCGGTATTGATACAGATTCAGGACTCGTCTCTAATTGAAAACGTTTAAACACATTACAGAGTTGCCGTGAGTTGGACTGTCGTCATTGCCCATTTGTCAAGAAGAAGCTCAAGAAGCTAAAGAAACAAAAACATATTACCAAGTCTGCTAATACTAGCAGTGATGCGGGTATCAACATTCCCTATATTATGGAAATCGACTAATCGTTTTGTGCGTTCCTGCTTTCTCAATGGATTCTTGGTTACTTTATGCAGGGTTGTGGGCGAGTTTTATTTGATTTTCTTTTGTGCACGGGTGTGGGCTTGTTATATCTTTGTTTATTATCTTGGTCGGTATGCTTGGTTGCCACAATACGTAGATTTAGCTGGTTGATGTGTGGGTTGTTGACGTAGTGTGTAGTGTTGGTAGTTACGTGTCGGGTGATGCCCTTTCCTATGATTTTAGGGAGTGTTGTAGTTTGTCATTTTCTCTGTTGATCGTTTGGCTTAGTGTTTTTGTTCTGTTTTGAATTTGGGCTTTGGCCTTTTTAGTAATAAATTCTTAATTATCCAAAAAAAAATATGGCGGCTCCACGTGAGGGGTTTGTCGAGTCGGCCACGTTTTTGCCTTCGAGGCCCCGAATGAGGTCGAAATGGGTTTTCACATGTATTCGTCGTCTTGTCCTCTGCATCAATCCCCCATAGTGGGAAAAAGACGCACCTCGTGTCTTCAAGTGATAAGCCCTCGAGTCCTTGACATTAGACATTGGAGAAATTTCATGATCGATCGCAGCGCAACTTGTTGGCATTCTCACCTCCAAATTTCTCTCTATAATCTTGAAAGGGCCATCTACCCTTGGCAGGCTTTCCAAACTTTCACGGTGAAACCTATCTTTGCAGTGTACCTGAACCAATTACCGCCAACCTCAAACTCGACATACTTACGGCGTACATTTGCTTGACACATATTTTGGCATTCTTCTTCCTAAATCTTCAAGCGAACTTCTTCATACAGCTTCAAAAATTCTTAACTTGACATCTCCACTAAATTGTTGAATAGTCGGATGGGGTGCTAATTCCATAGGTCAATCTCGGTTGTAGTCCATAGACTACCTCAGATAGGCTTTTCAGCGAGTTCTATGCATGGACCTAACTGAGGCAATGCAATTTGGGGTAGAATCAAATCCCATTGTTTCACGTTCTTTCCTACATAACTCCTTAGCAAATTTCCCAAGCTCCTATTAGTAACTTCAGTTTAACCATTAGTCTGAGGGTGATAAGGAAGTCTTGAGCAATTAAAGAAGTCCCGAGTTTTTATCCACTTAGAGATTCTCGAGTGACTGAGAAACTTGGAGTCTCAATCTGAAACCATAGCCTTGGGATACCATGTAGACGCACAATCTCTTTGAAGTACAAGTCGGCGGCTTATGCGAGCATCATTAGACTTGTTGCATGGTCTGAAAGTGAGCCATCTTTGAAAACACACATCCCAGCTGACCACGAGAATCGAATCTTTGTTTCTTTGTGTTCCGTGTCCCAAAACAAAATCCAAACACCTCCTCCACATGGCATATTTGGAATTGGCAATGGTGTATATAGTCCGCATTGTTTCCGAGTTTTAGCCATCGTACTCGACACACTTCTTGATGAATCTATGATATGCCTCTCTAGCTTAGGCGAGTTTGCCTTTGCTGAGAGCTAAGGTTTTGCTTTACCAAAGTGTCCTCCTAATGTTCCACCATACAACTCATCTCACAGAATACTCAATCTCGAGAACAAGGCCCAGGATGCATAGAGTGTTTCCTTTAAAGAGAAAACCGTCCATCCATACAAAACCCTTGAAAGGCTTGTCGGCGCATACCTTCCAGATTTCACCAAAATGAGCATCCTCCTCGTATAGTTCTTTCAACACATCAAATCCAACTACTTGGACTTGCATGGAAGTCACTAGGGCATGTCACCTACTCAAGGCATCGCCTTAGCGTTATGAACACACCTTTATGCTTGATTGGCAGTTGTGGCTTACTGTAAGAATTCCACCATGCATGTCTTCGATTCAACTTGTCTTTGGTGGTTGTGAATTTCTATTGTATGATAGAAAGCACAAATGGCTTGTAAAAGCAAGTATTGACTCAATGAAATAGGGAAATCTCTATCGATAGTATAGAACTCCCTTGTCATAGGTGGAGTACTTCCTTTTTTGCTTCATTAACTTCTCACTAAAAGCGATGGGTCTTCCTTCTTGACTAAGAGCGGCCTGCAATCCTGACTTGAGATGCATCACACTCTACTTCGAAGACTTTGTTGAAATCAGGTAAAACAAAACATCGGGCTTCAGGTACTTTCTTCTTAATCAACTCGAAGCTTTCTTCGGCACCACTAGTCAACTTGAATTTGTCTCCCTTTAAGCATTCAGTTACAGAAGCCATTATAGAGCTAAATCCACGAATAAATCTCCTATAAAAAGATACAAGCCCATGAAAACTTCTCACATCATGGATCGAGCTAGGAGTTGGCCAATTCATAATCACCTCTAACTTGCTTCGGTCCATCTCAATTCCATCTTTAGTAACCACATAACCAAGAAATATGATTATGTCGGCATAGAAGTCATGGCTTCTTGATTGACAAATAATCGTTGCTCCTTAGAATGAGAACAATTGCCTCAAATGCTCCAGTGCCCTCGAATTTTGCTATAGATCAAAAATATCATCAAAGTATACCACCACAAAATTTCCAATGCATGCCTTAAGGATATGATTCATAAACCTCATGAAAGTGCTAAGGGCGTTGGATAGTCGAATAGCATCACCGTCCCATCATAGAGTCCATCTCGAGTTTTAAAGGCGATCTTCCATTCATCTCCTTCCCTCATACGAATTTGATGTGGTATCAACTCCTCCGTCAATCTTGAAAGATGGACGCACCATAGAGTTGATCCAGCAAATCATTGGAGTCTTGGAATGATATAGGAAATGCGATATTCAATAGTAATCTTGTTGCACATCACACTATCAACACATCCTCCAGGATCCATCCTTCTTTGGTACTATTAGGCGGGAGCCACACAAAGGGAGCTCTTACTCTCTCGAATAAGCCCTTTGTTGAGCAACTCATCAACTTGCCTTGTAAGCTCTTCATGTTCTTTAGGACTCATCTATACGGTCAGTTTATTAGGCGCAACGAGGGCACAGTGCGAGGTACGTTGATGTTGGTGCTCTCTCATAAAGGCAACCATGTGGAATCTCCTCAGTACTACATCAACAAATTCTGCAGGTGGCTCCTTCTTTTGGGATCTCCTTCTCACTTTCGGTTTCTTCAATAGAAACCAAGGCCATCACATACGAACCATTTCTGATTTCTTTCTCAACTCGGATTTTGTGACAAAGTGCACTCTCTTGGTTTGGAGAGTACAGAGCAATTGTCGGTTTCAACGGTGCTAAGACAATTTTGTGTCCATCCTTGTGGAATGTGTAAGTGTTCTTGAAGCCATCATAAATGACCTTCCTATCATATTGCCATGGCCTCTCAAGTAGCAAGTGACAAACATCCATTGGAGCGACATCACTTAATGCCGTCTGGTAGTGCTTTCGATTGTGAAGAAGCGAAGGCACCTATGCTTTACCTTGATATCTGTCACACCTCGAATTTCACCGGTGTGATTTATGTTACTATTTTTTTTTTGGATAATTAAGAATTTATTACCAAAGAATAGCATGACAAAGAATACAAATAGAGGCCCATAGCCCTGACCAGGCAAAGAAAAACGGGCTGACACCTCCTATAAATATAGGAAGAGGCAACAGCCCGAACAACACAAATCCACTAAGCCCACAACCCGGGCAAAAAAGAAACAACACAAGATACCGCCATGGCGAGCAAGGCAAATAAAGGGCTCAACAATCCTAAGTCGGAGTAGCCAAACCACCAGGAGATAAAATATTAAGAGGGAAGGACCATCTCTCACACATTGATCTATTTGCAGGACTATCAACAACCTTCTGAAGACCAGATATACGTAGTCTAATATCATTACATATGAGGTGAAAAATAGTATCGTTGGAGCATAGTTGTTCTCTTGAGATTCTACACTATTACGATGACCCCACAGAGTGGTAAATAGTAGCACCACGCAATCTTCCCTGGTAATAGAGCGAGAAGGACTTTCCCTTGGCGCGATTACCAGCCAAAAATTCGTTCTCCCAGTTCTCGGCATTCTGAGTACCACAACCTTAAAATCCCCAACCAAATACCCATTTGTGAATTGCTTTGGCTTGAAGAATAAGTGGTTCCTGTCTTCAACACTAGCTCGACAGAATACACAAGACATAGAGTTGGTGAGAGAAGTTTATCTTGGGTAACCAATCTGTCTGTCTGACTGACCCGGACAATAAAAGCATGCCTCGATGGCTTGAAACAAATCGAATAGTGCCAATTAACAACCGGCATCTTTGGTCTAAAGTGGTTCCAGGCAGAGCTAATAGTGAATTCCCCAGAAGGATCTGGAGTCCAAGAGATAACATCCTCTCTAGAAGCGTCGATATGATAGTGCTTTATTGTTCTTGTCATGATAAAGATGCTGAATTAGCGATAAGCTAATTCCACCCCCGCCTTCATCATCTTCCAGCTACTCCGGCGTTACAATGAATTGTGAGAGTCATACGAGGAATCCGCTCGTGCCATAGTAAGGAAGGAAGGACCAGCGGGTTCGAAATCATGCCATAAGGTCCGCACGTAACCCACCTTGTGCTTCCCAACAGGGTCTGATTCTCTCTCTCGAGTTGAAGGATTTTCCGTAGCTCCGGGAAACCGGTCGAAGGGACCTTTGCATTCAGGAGGCTCCGCACGCCGCAAATATAACCTCACTTCCCACGCCACCCCTGAGAGTCCTTCTGTAAAGCAGTTCCATATATACTTCCCATAACATTAGAATCATTCGGGTCTTTAACCGCCTGATGCACCCAAACCGCCCCTCCTCCCTTGGAAGACAGCCTGCTTGACTCCCCATTTGATCTTAGCACGACCAGCGCTCGAAATTTCAGACCATAGTTCTTTGAAGGATTGCTCGATCTTAGATATAGTATACTTGGGATTATGGAGCAATTTTGCACCGGTACAATTGTATACCGTACAAGACTGAAGCAATCAGCTGTAATCTGCCGGCATAGGAAAGAGATTTGCTTGTCCAAGTGGTCCCGGCCAGTAATTTTTTGAAGAAGTGACGGAGACCCGATCACCGTGAGTGAGCCTTGCATAGAAATCAAAGGGACTCTAAATATCTCATAGGAAATGCCAAGGCCAGAAACACATGGTGTTCAACAAGTCATTCTTGACTTCATCGAGACTCAGGCTAGGAATAGCCATGGAAATTTATGTTTGTTCGCGAAGCCCAGAAGCCGCCTGAGCTGTTTAGTTAGATCCCATGAAGACTGAACAACTGGAATCGTCCCGCTGAGAAAATAAGAACATATCATGCATAGGCATAAGTTAGTTAGGTTGATATCCTTGCATGCGGGGTGGCGGAGCCCTTGTCTATTGGCGACCAGCGCTGGGATGCGGAGAAGGCCTCCCGTTGCGAGGATGAATGGGGTCCCACGCCTTAACCAGCTTGCTAGCAAAAACCCCTCTAGCTCACCATTTATAGAAATGAGAAGGATGGGAGGTAGTGATGCACGCCTTAATACATCTCAACGAGGGTGAGTAGGGTACCCCATCTTGGAGAGGATATTCATGATGCAACCCCTGACTAATTGTGGCCGTATGCCTTCTTGATGTCAACCTTTAGCGCACACTGGGAGGGACCCGATATCACGATGGTAGTTTAACATAAGGTCTTAGGTAATAGAGGACATTATCAGGCAATACTCCGACCTTGCACAAGGCGACTATGATGGGGCGATAATCTGCAGGATACAACTGTTTAATTCTCTGTGACAATGATCTTAGGATCGCTTATAAATGGTGTTGCGACAAAGAATTGGCCTATAATGTCGTGCATAGAACCAGGATTGGGAACCTTAGGCGCAGAGGCTATGGTATTTTGCAATTAATCTCCTGAAATTTATATTACTATTTTACCGCCTAATTTTATTTTTTTCACAACTTGAGTCTAAACTCCACTTGGATCCCATTGGAACTTGAGTATTTGCCGCCCATAATTGTACAACAGTATTTGCTTGCTTGTCTGTTCGGTTGGTACGGGAGGCTTGTTTTAGTTTTCCATGTCCGGCGGTATTGGATCCCATTTCCATCGGAGAGAGCAGTTTGGTTTTCCGATTGATGGTGGTCACGATCTGAACCACGAAGTGCAGATCTGGAGTTGCGCTGAGGGCAGAGGTGCCGTAGTGCGTGGTAACAGGGAGGTGGGTTCCAAACGAGGCTACGATGTCGTTGTTTTGGGCATGCCTGAGGTCCGAGTAACGATCGGAGCTCTTGTGTGGCTCCAAATGTGTTCAGACGAAGTTGAGGGCTCTGCTGTGGCTCCGTGCTGCGATATCAGCACTTTCGGACTCGGATCCAATCAGATCTAGGGATGAAGGGCTGCTGGAATCTTCCATCATCGGCTATGGGGATGCGGAGCTGGTTTTCCCGCTATTCCGAGCTGTTTCTGCAGCGCATCCATTTCGTGAATGTTTAGATCCAGGTCGGCTGGTGTCCCTCGACCGGCCGGTAACGGGTTGGTGGAACTGTCACGGCCGATGCACTTTGGTGTTCTGGTGCCTTGGAATGGAGGGTGATCATGTTTTCTTGCATTTGAAATTGCGGGGCGATGACGATCCGCGGATGCGATACCGTCGCGCTGCATGTCTTGATGCGTGCGTTATGAGATTGGATCTCTGATCCATTCGGTGGAAAGCGTTGGCGTTTGGAGGAAGGGTTTGGCGTCGGTGTCGGCGACATTTGCGAGGGGAGGCCAATCGCAGGCGGAGCGTCGACGGTTTGGACTTGGTCTGGTTGCCAAGTTTCAGTTCAAATTTGACCATTGTTTGCCGCCCAGTCGGTATCGAAAATGAAAGAGTTTAGTGCGTGTTAGAAGCGTCCTCGGACATTGGATTTGCTGCGTGGGCACGATGTCTGATTTTACGCCGAGATCCTCTCTGGATCGTTCTCTGGTTCATTGTTTGGGCTGGATTTTTGGGTTGATGACAATCCGGTGAAATGGAATCTTGATATGCAGATATTCCAAGCACTCCGTTCGGGTGCGCTTTTACATTGCCCGGTGTGTGGGCATGGTTTTTCCTTGGTTGGCAGTTGACAATTGCATTAGGTCGGTCCATAGTTGCCTATTCCTTGGGTTCTTCCCTTATGGTTACCGTCAATTTCGGTGGACCTATGTTATCCCCCGATATGGTTGTCCATGTTCGGCATATGGATGCGGGTTGTCAGTCCTGTTTTCTCATGGAGTCTTCTTAGTTTGCATTGCGGGTTGTAGGCGGTTTTTATGTGGTCTTCTATGCACGGGGTGTGGGCTTGAGTTATCTATGGTTTGTCCTTTGCAGGGTGTGGGCTTGGCTTTCTTTGGTTGGTTGTTTGTTATTTTGAATGTGGGGTTTGGTTTGTTGTTGATGGTACAGTAGGTGCCTGCCCTTCCTTCTTGGGGGGGTAGGCTTTCGTTTTCTCTACGGTTTTCCCTAGCTTCGGTGGGGCATGTCCTGCTGGCTTGGGTTTTTGGTGTCTGTTGTTTCGGGCTGTTGCCCCTTTCCTAGTTTTAGGGGAGGTGCTGTCCGTTTTTCGGGTTTCTTGGGGCCTCGGGGCTCCTTGTATTGTCATTGGTTGTTGTTGGGCTTTTGCCCTTTTTGGAAATAAATTCTTACCTATCCAAAAAAAAAAAAAATCCACTTGGAGTAATCACTTGGAAACGTAAATAAAACACTACTCCATGTCTCCAAACATACACACATATCGGTCTGAGTTAATTCCTTAATGTACCCCAAAGGCATACACACTTACACTTGATCAAAATAACATTTTACACAAAATTCCAAAACTAGTAGCTACCTGACCAAATATCTGATGATCCGCAGATACCAGCGTCGAATATACGGTGCTTGAATATCCACATAACACTTGAATATCCATCAAAATATGCTCAACCGCAACAAGCTAAGGTTGGCATACAAACTATCCTCAAAAACTTACATGGGTCGCTTTCATGTCACGCATTGGAGTCTCGTGCATCTAAGGTGGATAGAAATAATGGGAGTGGGGTCCGACAACTCGATGGTGATCATAACAAGCCATGCTCAAAAAAACATTTCAATTTATACATAATTCAAAATATCTCAAAACATGAGCATTTTACAAATAATAGGTTGATGATGGCAACACATGAATGCAATACTACCACCATGTTCTTAACCCCTCATCGGTGACTCTTTTTGGGCTTTCACGGGGACTGGCCGATCATCCCGAACGGCAGCCAATTCTTTTGGGACTTACCACCCGAGGATATGCCCATCCCGTATATCGCTGACCTTTTGGGACTACAACCGGGGACTAGTCATCGTCCGTGTCACTACGCCAATCCAGGACTCTCACACGGTCTCATACCCATGTCATGCTTTAAAACAATTTCTGGCTTGTTCAACCACATGGCTATTTAAAACATCATGTACAGTTAATTCAAGATTTCCATATATATAAAAATATACATTTATATATTACTAGAAAATCACACAATCAAAGCACGGAATGGTACATCAAACCACAATACAAGTAGGAGAAGGTTATAAGATCCCCTACCTACCTTGGATTCAAAATTCCCCCAAGGAAGTCAAAACCCGAGGCTACTCCAAAGGATCTGCAAATAACAAGTCATAAGATTCCTTAGCCTCTCACGTCGTGTCACATAAAAATTACTTTCAGTGGTCTATTGCCTTTATAACCTTTCTGACTCATATATTCTTTTACCTTCCAACATGAACCTTGATCCCCAAATTGCACTCTCTTACACTAGGATCAACATTTAACACCTTATTAGAGTAACGCTTGAAGCGACACACACAACACTTATTACCCTTTTGACCTATCTCAAGACCCTTTTTTTTTTTTTTTTTTTTCTCAACTACAATTTTTGACCTGACCATACATGCTTTTTGTTCCTTTGTTGTCTTGACCAAAAGTTCCACTATCTCTTAGCTTTCACGGCCTCTTAAATCAGGTCATTCGGACCTCAAAATCAAAGTTATGGTTTTACACTCGACCTCCCGAGTATTTCCTAGAGACGAGAATCGTGCCACCTCTCTTTACCCATACTTTGTGAGAATTATGGGAACAAAGGCCATAATTGGCCATCATTCCTCTTCATGAGGAAGTTACTACCCTATGTAGCTACTTTGAGAAGGATTTTTGAATTCTCCATTTGGATAAATCTAACTCAACATGATTCAATAAAACGGGGCGCTCCGGAACATGGGTCGGAATGTATGTAGGTTAAACAGGTCAAGGGTCTTATGGTAGGGTTTAGTTCTTAGTTGCTTCACAGACATACGAAGGAGGCTAGGTCTTGGGCTTCTTCTCAACTGGAATCATCAGTTCGAGTTCTTTAGACAACTTATGGTAAGCCATTTTATCGCTAAATTCGAGAGGAAAATTTGAATGACACATCCCTTGGACACACACACACACACCACGTACCATCTTCACAAAACCGGTCTTTTGAATTCAGGGTTCCACCAAACTCACCTTTCATAAAATCTAGGAAGGTTAGGATGAAATCAACAAAACCCTAGAATATAACCAAAGTCAATAGAAATACAACAAGGGAGCCTCCAAAGATCATGTTTACATACAGCCATTGAACTTTTCACAAAAAGCCAAGCTTTCCTTCAAGCCACTTTTCTCCTCCTTCTCTCTAGCTTCTCTCTAGAACTCTCTCTCACTTTCTAAAATTCAATTTTCACTTCCTATGAAGTTGGTCTAGCATCCAAAACCAAGAGGAAGTAGTTTGCTTGGCACATGGCAAGCTCTTTTTTTTTTTTTTTGGATAATTAAGAATTTATTACCAAAGGCGGCGTGACGAAGAATACAAAACGAGGGGCTGAGGCCACAACTAAATGAACGGGCTGACACCTCCCTATAATTATAAGGAGCAGGCCCAACTTGGCTGAACAACATAAAGCCACCAAAAAGGCCACAAGCCCACATTCGGGCAAGAAACAACACATGGCAAGCTCTTCATTGCACTTGCCATATGTCGAGAAACTCTACCTTGCATATATGAGTGTCATGCCCTCATGATTCCACATAGCTCACAAGCATGACATGCACTTTACTCCTCTCCACTAACAAGTTTTCAAAAGTGGTCCTTCCAAGACATACTTAATTACAAATCTAACAAAACCACTAAACTTACCTAGTTGCATAAATTATTTTATGCCATAAAAATGCAATCTAACACACTTTGCTAATCCTCTAATAATTAAACCAACCATTAAGATTGCTAATCTTTTTCTTTTTTTAGATAATTAAGCGTTTATTTCAAAAAGCTTAAACACCACAACAAAAATACACGAGCCCAGGCCCAAAGAAAAAAAGAAAAAACGGAATGAACCTCCTAAAAATAAGGGCGAGGCCACAGCCGAGAAACATGACAACGACGGGACTGACAAACCAAAGTAAGCTCACTTCCACAGTGGGAGGAGACAACACGCCCCAGCCCGGCCCACGGCCGGGGCGAAGGCAACCAAAGGCCCAAAGAGACCGGGACCCAACCAACAACAAACCCATCAATCAGCGAGAACCATCAGACCCGAAGATATGGCCCGGGAAGGACCATCTCTCATATTTCACATTCCAACTGGTGTCCACCACCTTACGGAAACTTGGGATTCTCAGCAGACATCATTACGGACGAGGATGGAAAATGGCGATCAGCGGGAGAATAGATGTTCGTAGATTCTACTATTCAGATGCTATCATAAATGATGTCTGTTGGCACTTACGCAGATCCTCTTGGTAATAGAACAAAATGATTTCCCTTTAGAAGCCTGAGCCCATAAGAATTAAATTTCTCCCAACCGTGAAAAATTCTAGATTTCCACATAACCTTAGTATTCTCAACCCAAATACGGCGGTGAAATAGCACCCAAAAAACAATGATTCCTATCTTGACATTTGCCGCGGCAAAAAACACATGAATTAGTGTTAGTTAGGCCCCGTTGAAGTTTGTCTTGCGTAACTAATGCATCTGAATAGTTAACCAAACTATAAAGCATGTCTCTGATCGGCAGGGAAACCATATCGGTGTAATGCCGGCAGACCACGGCATTTCGATCCTAAAATGGTTCAAGTGAAAAAAAACCGTGAAGATCCCGGATGGAGCAAGAGTCCATGTAACAACATCCTCTAGAGACATCTAAATGATAATTGACCTGGCTTTGCTCTTGATTTCTGGGTGTGAGTTACTTTAATAGAGCGATTCCACTGCCATCTTGATAACCGGCCCAGCAAAGAGCATTATTCTTAATAAGCGGAGATCATGCTGTCGTTCTCCATAGTGAGGAGGAGAGGACCAATCGGATTCCGGGAATCATGCAAAGGAATGTCCGCTACCGTTATAAACCTTGTAGTGATGAAGGGGTCTCATCTTATCTTTCGAGCTGCGAATTTTTCCTCGGCTCGAACAAATCGAAGGAGTCTTGGCACACCAAGGCTCCGTGCCTCAAATACGACCTACGCACCGCCACCCATGAGGAGTCCTTCTAAAAAACAGGTTCCAAATGTGCTTCATAACATTCATATCATTCGAGTCTTTGATCCGGCCAGCGGAGGCCCGAACCGCCCTCCTCGCCCGGAAGACACACGAATCTGACTAACCTTAGCTCGTAGAGAATTTCCCGGGTTTAAAGGCCACGAAATTTCTTGAAAGGATTGTTCAATTTTGGCAATTATGAATTTCGGAATAATGAACATACTGCACCAATACAACTGAATACTATGCAACACGGAGGCAATAAGAACATGTCACCTTGCATATGATAGCATACTTGTCAGTACAGATTAAGCCCATTATTTTTTCAGTGGCGGCAATCACGGTGTAACTGACCTTTATTGAGATAAAGGAACACCAAGATATTTCATAGGAAACCTCCCCAAAGCGAAGCCAGTGATGTTCGATCGAAGCGCGATTGACTTCACCGTTTTACCGACAATGAAAATGGTAGCTTTTAAATGGTTTACCTGCGACGGGCTTGACCCTAAATCACATTCAACTGTCGAATAATTTTGACCTTCGGATAATAGTCCCACTAGCAAAAAGAAAAATGTCATCAGCAAAGCAAAATTGGGTTAGGTTGATATCGCATTTAGGATGGCGAAATCCTGTCTCTGACACCTTTATAGCAGCCGAGGATCTAGAAAAGATATCATAAGCGATGATAAATAATAAAGGCGATATGGGATCCTTGTCTCAGCCCGGTGAAGTGAAACCCATAAGCTCACACCATTAAGCTGAAGCAGAGAAGGTTAGAGTAGTGATACAAGTAACAATACATTTCGGAAGAATAGTAGGGGTACTACATTTGGTTAAAATACACCCAGAATAAAGCTCAGTGATTGTCCAGCCTTTTAATGTGTCGACTTTAGAGCACACAGAGCCATTATCACGGTGATAGGTTATCATAAGCTCCTGGGTAATAAGGATGTTATCGGCTATACTTCGACCTTGCACAAAAGCTGACTGCGTAGGGCTTATAATCTTTCCGGGAATGCATTGGTGAAACCTCGCGGCAAGCAATCTTGATATGCACTTATCGCGCGTGTTACAACGGGATATTGGTCTATAGTCGCCCATAGATTCGGGATTAGGGACCTTTGGCACTAAAGCAATTATAGTGCAATTAATCTCACGAAGTAGTACACTTGATTTGAGAAGAAGATAACCTTGCATCAATAACATCACCTCGATTATACTCGAGCTGCCTTGAAAAGAAGAAAAGCCATCGAGTAAGGCTTTGAAATCGTCGATAGAGAACAAGGCCCTCTTAATTTCCCTCTTGAAGAGGCATATGCCATTCAAGGCGTCAAATGATCTGCGACCAGCAAACCCATCGATGTTATTCAAATACTCTTGGTCATAAGGGTCTGTACCATCAACACATAGGATATTTTTGAAGTAGCCATGACTTCTCCTTAGCGAAGGGATCTTCGATTAACGGCCATTTCGAAGTGGATTTAAGACTTTAATCATACTCCGAGCATGCCGAGCCTTGACAGATTTGTGGAAGAAACTTGTATTCTGATCTCCAAGCTTGAGCCATTGTACTCTAGATTTTTGCTTTAAGAAACCCTCCTCAGCAGCAGCAAGATCATGGAAAGTCTTTAAACACTTCCTCTCATTTATCCGTCGACGCATGGTATCAGAAGGATTGTTAGAAATCTTGATTGAGCGGGTTTTTATGCTTCCACGGCATCCTCAACACGATCATGCGGCTTTCAAAAAGTGGAAATTGAACATCTTTAGGGGCCTTCCTCTTTCGAGTTTTTAGCTGACCGGCCTTTTTGTACATGAGTCCAGGCGCCCTCATCCCCCGAGCTTCCCTGCAGCTACCAAGGAAGCGGGGTGGTCGGCCAGTTAAAATTTGAAAGGGATATTTTCCTGGCTCGGGGCTGCACTAACGTCATTAAGGTTTGTAACCGGAGAACATTGGTCGGATGAGTCCGAGAGTGGACTTAGTTAAAGCATTGGGAAACATATCCATACGATTATTCATTTTGAAGGCACCGATCCGACTCACTGTGATAAAGTTTGCCCTTCAACGGCGGCGAGTTTATCCACGTAAATAGGACTGAATAAAGGAATATCCGCCAATTCGAGTTGAACAAACACTCATGAAATTCACACATAGTGTATCCGCACTTTTAATTACCACGGATTTCGGCTGATGAATACGGTGGTGTTGAAATCACCAATTGCCACCGTGGGTTTTGACCAACCACGGTACCGCTGCGAAGATGATTCCATAACTCCCTTCTATCAATGTAACTATTCGAAGCATAAACAGCCGAACACCAAAATGAGTCGTTATCTTTGATGTTTGTAACACGACACAGCATAGCTTGATCCATGGAGTGGAAGATATCAATGCTAATTTTCCCAGGATTTACACAAATCCAGTTCTACCAAGCGAGCATGATCATAATTATGAAACAATTTCCGACCAGGAAAATTGTAGAAGATCTATCCTTATTGGCTTCTATGCAGGAGTTTCCAAAATACACACAAAATCGAGCATAGGAATTAACAAGCGAGCGTGTATTTGCTTGAGGGGTCGTTAGGCCCTTATATTCCATAAACAAATTTAACCATTGGGAAGGCTGCGTATGCCTTAACCCACTTTGGATCCGCAAATTAGCAAGGTTAGTTTCTTGAGTTTCTTGAGCTTAACTCGTGAAATTGTAGCACGGGCGTGAAGTGCGGCTCATCGACTCTCTTGATATGCTTGAACGTGTCGAGCAGAGAGTGCCTCGGAAAATTCAAATCTTTGCTACGATCGGTCTGGAGGAAACTAGAATCTGTCCTTTCTTCTTCCTCATGAAGGAATTTAGACATTCAAACGTGTTTCCATGTAACATTTCATTTCCGAATGCTAACTACCTCCTCGGCCTGCTGCCTTTGTATCAGTTTGCACCGCGCGCTATTCGGGCCCGTCATCGGGGAACAACATTGGAAGTGCGATGCATTGGCACCTCCTTGTAACTTTGTAACCTTCCTTATCAGCAGTCACATGAAACATCCCAAATACGAACATTCTTGCTGGATTAGAGAACACCAGTTTTCTTCTTAGGCCCTTCTGAACTTGAAAATTTTCCAGATTATGACCGAATCGCTTGCAAACTGGACAGCATTTTGGAGCCCAGGGATATTCAACTCTTATCGTTGAGAAATTGCCATTTCCCTTGTCCAGGAGAACTGATTTAGGGAATTCACAATCCACCCCTACCTCTACACAGATCCTAGCAAAGGATAATTTTGTCTGGTTCTCAGTAAGTGAATCAAGGTGGAGCGGGATACCAACAGTACTTGCAATGTACCCAAGACATGTAACATCCCGTATTCAAAGGGATGTTGTAGAACTTGACAAATTGGGATAGAGGACAGCTGAATGTTAAGCATATCCATGCCAGGATGCCAAGCACGTAATATGAAGGGTCTCCCAGCCAGGTGCCATGGACCCGAATCTAAAACCCGATCCGGGCCTCAGATCCACAGATCTAAGAAGTAAAGACCATTCTCGATTTGTGGATATGCGGCATCTCCTTCTTGCCCCACGGTCGCTAACCGGGAGGCGCTGAGGAACGGGAGGCGTTTATCCGGGAGTGTCCGTCGAAGCTGACCACACTTCCACATATCGATACCCTCGTTTCTTTGCCTCGCGGGGCGCTCATCTTTCCATCAGCAATGTGTGGACTAAGGCTGAGGAACCTTTGCTTTTCTCGAGCATAGAGAAAGGTTCTTCCCGAGATTTCACCGGGAGACGATTGCCTTCTCCCAAATCACCATCCTTTGTAACCTCTGCCTATACCTTTCTTGCTTAGGTCTTGTACCTTTGCTCTCACGTCTCGAAAACACAGTCTTGCCACAGTCCACACTTGACACGGAAACCAACCCGATCCGGTGTTACTGCCACCCTTTGATCAAAAGTGCGCCTCAGCATGACTAACGGATCCCTTACCCAACCCATATCCCTCCGATTGACCCTTGAGGACGGCTTTCCTCAAAGCGCGCACACATGGCTTGGCACGGGGTTGCCAACAATACTCCATGACTGAGAACGAGCGAGGTGATGGGTTTGAGCTACGGGAATCGGATCGTCTTGGGTTTGGCTCGGAGAGTGACACCAACCGGATGAGGGGCCTGGACCTCCCGAATCGGCAGCCGGATCTAGAACGAGGCCGGAACCGGCACGATCCGCACCAGCGTTGGGGTCTACGGAGGTTGTGATCTCCGATGGCCTTTTAGGCACTATTCCCACACACATCATTTCTCAAGCGTTTTGAGAGAACTCCACCAGCGCCTCTTTGTTTCCGTGTGGGTATCTGTTTTAAAGGACAAAGATAGCTCTTCACCTTTTGGGAGAGACCAACCGTATTTGGTCGGCGCCCATGACTCGGTCCCACCAAGCCCGGAGTTTATCATCTAGCTGTGCGATCAATGTGAGGGCGACAAGCTGAGTCGATCTCTAGAGCATTGTTCCCTTCTCTTTACAGTGGAAAGCACTAAGATTGCTAATCTTAATGCAATACTCCATATCATAGGGCATAAGTTGTATTTTGCTCCCCAATCCTTACACAGATATATGAACATATATTAATAATATCACAGAATTATTCACAATGTCACTGCACCTCTTCCAAACCAACTAAGTTTATAGGGTTTGGATGTGGATCCATCTTCAAATCAAGCTTTTGCACCATCTCCAAGGAAACACAATTCGAGCTCCCACTATCAATAATAACCAAACAAACCACTGTCCGCCAAGATGTGCACTTTGTGAAAGACATTGAACATGACGATACTCCCTCTGCTAGCGGTGCCCCTATCTTAAGACTCCTTTGAACAACTAAGGAAGTCCCATGGTCGGGCATAATAGCTCTCCTTATCTTCATGGTCGGATTCATTGCCTCTTCGTCTTCTTCCTCGACTTCATATTCTTCCAACTAGGGCAACCACTGATGGAATTAGGACATTGAGAAGCTATATGAAAAATTCGTGGCAAATTCAACTAACGCCTTGACTTGAGGTAGACTCTTGCGGTGGCTTGTGCACTTCGCCTTTTTACATTTCGGGATCGCCACGTATTCAAAGACGTTAATGTTGACGCCAATCCAGAAGTCATCGACGTAAACTACTTCCTTCCGAAATTCGAATATCAAACTTTGGATTGAATGCGGAACTTTCATCATTAATACGTTTCTCATAGTAATCATCCTTCGTGGTATCGATTTTCATACCTTCCTCCACTTAATCATATTCTCTTGAATGCTTGTCTTTAGACTTCTTAGCCCTCAAAGTAATTAGAACTTGTAGCTAGGTGGCATAGTTCCTCGTAGAAACTTTCTATCATTACCTTTTCAGGTGCTTTGTGCCATACAGGGATCATCATTGATAGCCATCTGCTTTTGTAGACGCTAAACCACAAATTCAAGATCAACAATGCGTTTTTGCAATGAGAGTTGAGGAACCCTTAGTGAACCATGATTAGGACTCTTGTCTTGGGCCGGGAATACTCTTTGGCATGATCGTATCGATGCTTGGGCTGATACCCGCTGATGCAAGGTTGGGACCGTGATGGACGGATGATCCGGAGACCCACCTGGATGAGGTAAGATTTTTGTTTCCATAAAGGCTGACACCACAAACCAAAGAATACACAGGCCCCGAGGCCCCGAAAGGTAAAGAAAAGCACAGGCAGGCACCTCCTAAAATTATAGGAAGGGCATCAGTTAGAAACAACCAACTGACCAAGGACTACCAAGCACAATAGCAAAATACAAGCCACTTGCTTCGGGCAAAGGGAACACACCAAAATCCAAACCCAACCTGGCCTGAGGCGAGAGACAACAGCCCAGGCCACGAGGAGATTATTTGATAGGCTATAGGAAGTACCATGATCTACGAGACAATCCACCATGGCGGGAATATTAAGAAGGAAGGACCATCTCTCTACCCACGTTGATGCATTCTGGGGATTTATCCACAACCTTATGGAAATTCTTAGTCTAACATCTCGTTCACATATGGTGAAAAGCTAACATCGGGAGAAAAATGTTTCTATGAACTCTATAACTCCATTTTATCTCTTGAGTACGATAAATGGGCGCCGCCGCGCGATTACTGCAAGAAGCATTGTTCCCCCAATACCTCGGCATTGGGTTCCATAACCTTAAAATCCTCGACCAAAATACTATTGCCGATGAATTGGCAACGAACAGTGATTCTATCTTCAACATTAGCCGACATATGCATGATATCTGTAGCGTTTTTCCATACCACTGAGAAGTTTATCTTGAATAACCAATCTATCCGCCAATGGCTATCAAACTGATAATGCATGTCACTGCACGAAGTAAGCAGGAAACCATATACGTATAATGCTGAGTTGACCCCACGGCTTCTTTGGTCTAAAATGATTCCAAGATAGTGCGGTGATTCCCAGACGGAGCAAGTGTCCACGAGGATAATATCCTCTCTATGAGTCATCAAAGGCGTGATGGTGGCACAACTATTCTTGATAAATGATAAAGGTCGGTACGAGTTCGCAATGGGCCCGGTCCACGCCATCATCAATAACCTCATTTCACAGCAGCGTTATTATGAATAGCTGAGTCATATATATGATTCAATCTCACCAGTAAAGGAAGGAAGGACCAATTAGGTTCCAAAAGGAATCATGCTATAAAGTCCACCGTCTTGGGTGTAGCGTGTGTGGCTTTGAATAGGTTATGAATTTTGGAGATTTTCTAAGTTAAGAAAAGGTGAATTTATGTTATATAAGGGGAAAAGAGTATTTATGAAGGTTTTAGTAGTATACTAGACAGATTTAGAAAGTTTTGGGTTGAGGTTGAAAATTTAGTTATGGAAAGTTAAGAGAAAAGATGAGATGGTGAGAGAGTAGAGTTTGCCTGAGAGTGGTTACTTAAGGTTAATGAACCACACAAGATAGATGACGGAGTGAAGGCGCCTGTCTGACTATGGGCGAGGGTTTTGATTGATAAGTCGGACCAGACCGCCGCCCGAGTCCACCTAGAGTATGAGAAGCCACGCTCGTCCCGAGGAATCCACCGAGATGCAAGAGAGCAAAGGAGAACTCTTAAAAAGAAGAAATGAAGAATATTATTAAACTGATTGATTTGTTAAAAGACTACATGGGGAGTATATATAGCCTTACTTTCTAAATCAAATAAAGAAACTCCTACTTTAATTAGGAAAAACTTTCTAAATTCTGACGACTCCTAAAGAAAACTTTCCACAAAAATAAAATATTTGGAGGCAGAATCTTTCTAAAGAAATACAAACGAATCATGGCAAATCCTCCGAGAAGATCCTGCGGCGATCTTTCTAAAATCGATATGGGGTACCGCGTAGGGGTTTGTCGAAGTAAATACGTTTTTACAAAATCTCCATCCACGAAAAGATTTGTTTAAGCCGATATGCGTTGTGGGTAGAGTCAACATCTTTATCTGACCACTTATGGAACAACATACTAGCGCCGATCGCCACTCGAAACACCGGCCTGTAGTTCCCACCAGAAGAAACATGTTCCCTTGTAAAGGGAATAGAGATCACTGAAGAAAATGAAGTAATGTGGAAAGCATAGGGAAAGTTGCTCCCACCATAAAAGGAACCTCAGACGGAAAAGGATACGGAAAGGACGGAGGAAGGCAAGAAAAGCGATTTCTCTTGAAGGAAGCGGAAACCACAAGATTGGTTGGCGACGGGGACACCCATTTTGGGGGAGGCAGGGGATACCTTCTCGTTTTGGGTGTCGTGATGATGACAGAGACCAGTTTTCCCCTCTCTCTCCCTGCATTTTGTGCGCCGGCTTTGCTTGAGGTTTAAGGGGTTTTGGCACTACGAGGACCCCTTGAGTCGGGAATTTTTGATGAAATCCTTCTTTAATCCGAGTTGTGGTAAAACCACGATGCGAGAGCTTCTATAAACACCTGCGAACATTGAATTCAGCCCTAATTGTGAAAGGGTGGATTGGGAGGTCAAGGCGCATTGAATACATGTGCCTGAAGCCACAGCGAGAGTCTACCTCTAAGTCGTGATTACTTTAAATGCCACGGTTGGGCATATAGCCTACGAATGTCTAACCTGACAGTGATTGCCTAGTTGAAGAATATGAAGTTGAGAAGAAGGCGTCGAAGAGACAATTGAATCGACCATGAAGATAGGATAGGCTTACTATGCGAGCCATGGGACTTCCTTAGTTGTTCAAAGGAGTCTTAGAGATAGAGTATTTGCTAGTGAGGAGGGAATTGGTTGCGGTCCAATGTCTTTCACACAAAGTTTTTTGGATAATTAAGAATTTATTGCAAAGAGGCAGCATGACAATCGATGAGCGGGGCCGAGGCCCTGACCAGACAAAGAAAAAAGCAGACGGCCTCCCCTTAAATATAGGAGCAGACAACGGCCAGACAACACAAAGCCACCAACAAAGACACAGAAAGCCCACAATCCGGGCAAAGAAACAACACAGGAACCCGCCCACAACCCGGGGAAGGCAACAAGGCCCGAAACAATCACAAATCAAGCATCCAACCTACCGAGATAAAAATATTAATAGGGAAGGACCATACTCACACATTGATACATTTGGGACTATCAGCAACTATACGAGACCGGAAATCTGAGTCTAACATCATCTAGAAATAAGGGTGAAAAAATAGTATCAGCAATTTAGACATAGTTGTTCTCATGAATTCTACTATTCGATGACCCCCTGATGGTAGATAGTAGCACTTACGCAATCTTCCTTGTAATAGAGGTGAAGGACTTTTTCCTTGTTGGCAATTACCCACAGAATTAGTTCTCCCAATTCCTCGGAGTTCTAGGGCCCGCACAACCTTAGAATCCTGCACTTGGAAATACCGGGTGAAATGGCAGCGAGAAGAATAAGTAGTTTCACATCTTCAACATTATACGACAAAATACAGATATAGAAATTTGGTGAGACCCGGCAGAAGCTTATCACAGGTAACCAATGCATTGCGCATGCGGCCAGCGGACAATGAAAGCATGACCACGATGGCTTGGGGAAACGCCGTCGAATAGTGCCAATTAACAACCCGGCGTCACTTTGATGCAAGTGGTTCCAGGGGCGGAAGCACGGTGAAACCCCCGGAAGGATGTAGAGTCCCGAGATAATATCCTCCCTAGAGCTATCGATAGGTAATTAGCTGGCTTGTTCTTGATAGCAATGAGTCCCTGAATTGCGTGGCCAATTCCTGCCTTCATCAATAGTACACTGCATGACCTCTCGGGCCTTACATTGAATTCTTGCGAGTCTGTCTGAGATCAGTACCTCCACCTTAATGAGGTGAGAGGAGGGACCCGAAGGAGCCGGAGTTCCGAAATCATGCCATAAATAGATTATTTTGCCGATGCGCCCACCTTGTGCTTTATGAAGTGATCCTCTCTAAGTTGAAGGATTTTCCGCCAACTCGAGGAACAACTCGTAGGGACCTTTGCATTCCAGGCTCCTGCGCGGACTCGCCTCACTTTTACGCCACATAAGGAGTCCTTCTTGTAGAACATATTCAAGACATGCTTCATAACATTTGAATCATTCAGGTCTTTAACACGCCTGAGGCCTAAACCGCCCTCCTCCTTTGGAAGACACACTGATTCCCACTTGATCTTAGCACGACAGCTCCGGAATTTCCGGACCATAGAAGCTCTTGAATGAGTACTGCGTCTTAGATATAGTATACTTGGGGATAATAAACGAGGCTGCACCGCTGGTACAATTGTATACTTTGTATAAGACCGAAGCAATCAGCTGTAATCTGCCGGCATAAGATAAAGATTTGCTTGTCCAAGACTGAATTCTGGTCGTAAGATAAAGATTTCACACAAAGTTCACATCTAAGGACAGGGTTTGTTTGGTTATTATTGATAGTGGGAGCTTCGAGAATTGTGTTTTCTGCCGTGCCAATGTTGAAGATAGGAATCACTTGTTTTTTGGGTGCCATTTCACTACTGGTATTTGGTTGAGAATTCTAAGGTTATGTGGAAATTTCAGAATGCCGCGGAGTTGGGAGAATGAATTTATGGGTATGTGCTTTACAAAGGGAAATCATTTTGTTCTATTACCAAGAGGATTGCGTGGGGTGCTACCATTTATCATTTATGGAGGCATCGGAATAGTAGAATTCACGAGAACATCTATTCTCCTGCTGACACCATTTTTCATCTCATCTGTAATGATGTTCGATTGAGAATCTCTAGTTTCCAGAAGGTGGTGGACAATCCACAGTAAAACGAGGAGGCATGTGAGAGATGGTCCTTCCCGCTTCATATCTTTGGTCTTGATGGTTCTCATGGTTGATTGATGGGTTTGTTGTTGGTTGGGTCCTTGTCACTTTTGGGCCCTGGTTGCCTTTGCGGCTGTGGGCTGGGCTTTGGGGTGTGGTGTCTCCTTCCGGGTTGTGGAAGTGAGTTTGGTTCTTTTGTTTTGTTGTCATTGGTTGTTTAATTTTGTGGCCTTCTCCTTGTATTTTAGGGAGGTTACATCCGTTTTCTTTCATTTGGGCTTTGGGCTCGTGTATTCTTTGATTGTGTGGTTTGCTTTTTGGAAATAAACGCTTAATTATCCAAAAAAAAAAAGAATTGTGTTTTCTTGGAGATGGTCACCCAGCTTGATTTGAGAAGATGGATCCTGTCAAAACCATAAACTTAAACCAGCTTCAAGAGGGTAGTGATATAAGGTAAAGCATGAGTGTCTTGTCTCTTTTACAATTGGAAGCACTACCGGGACGAAGTATGGTGTGATGTTGTTCAATGGATGTTTGTCACTTTGCTACTTTGGAGAGCCGTGCGATGCTGATAGGCAGGTCATTTATGATGGCTTGAACACTTACATTCCATGAGGATAGACCTGAAATTGTCTTGCTGCCAGTTGAAATCGGGAATTGCTCCATCCTCCAAACCAGTAGAGCAGAATTCTTTGTTGTCAAAATCTGAGTTGGAGAAAGAAATCAGAGTTGGTTCAAATGTGATGGCCTTAGTTTGCTGACTGAAGAAGCCCAGAAGTGAGGAGGCAGAGATCCCACGAAAGAAGTAGAGCCAATTTTGCGATTGTTGATATAATTACACGAGAGATTCCACATAGGTTACCCCCTATGGAGATATTCAACATCAAATAGACCTCGTACCAGGTTCTGTTTTGCCCAATAAACCGGCCTATAGGATGAGTCTAAGAGGAAGAACATAGAGAAAGAGCTTACAAGCGAGTTGATGAGTTGCTCAACAAAGGGCTTATTCGAGAGAGTAAGAGCCCTTGTGCGGTTCCTGCCCAACTAGTACCAAAGAATGATGGATCTTGGAGGATGTGTGTTGATAGTAGGATAGTCAACAAGATTACTATTGAATATCGATTTCCCATTCCAATACTTGATGATTTGCTGGATCAACTCTATGGTGCGTCCATCTTTTCGAAGATTGATTTGAGGAGTGGATACCATCAAATTCGTATGAGGAAGGAGATGAATGGAAAACTGACCTTTAAAACTTCGAGATGGACTCTATGAGTGGATGGTGATGCCATTTGGACTATCAATGCCCCTAGCACTTTTCTTAAGAGGTTTATAGATCATATCCTTAAGCCATGCATTGGAAATTTTGTGATGGTATGCTTTGATGATATTTTGATCTATAAGCCTTGAGTCAAGTGGAGCACTTGGAGCATTTGAGGCAATTGTTCTCTATTCTAAGGGAGCAAAGATTGTTGTCAACTTGAAGTGTGACTTCTATCTTGAAGCGAATCATATTTCTTGGTTATGTGTGGTTACTAAAGATGGAATTGAGATGGACCGAGAAGTAAGATAGGCGATTACAAATTGTGACTCTAGCTCGATCCATGATGTGAGGGTTTCATGGGCTAGTCTCTTTTTATAGGAAGTTATTTGTGAATTTAGCTCTATAATGGCTCGCATGGCCAGATGCTTAAGGGAGACAAATTCAAGTGGACTAGTGTTGCCGGAAGCTTAGAGTTGATTAAGAAAGAGAAATGCTTTGAAGCCCGTGTTTGGTTTTGCAGATTCAGCAAAGTCTTGAGTAGAGTGTGTGATGCCTCTCGAGGTTAGGGATTGAGTCTTTGTCTAAAAGTCCAAGAAGGAAGACCCATCGATTTCTTTAGTGAGAAGTTAAATGAAGCAAAAGCAGTACTCCACCTATGACAAGAGTTCTATCTTATCTATAGAGCTTTATTTCATTTGGAGTCAATACTTTTCTTCTGAAGCGTTTGTGCTTTTCTCGGATCATGAAGGACTAAAAATTCATGACCACCGGCCTGAGTTGAATTGAAGACATACGACATGGGTGGAATTCTTACAAGCGTACAACTTCACAATCAAGCATAAAGCGGGTGTTCATAACGTTGTTGGATGCCTTGAGTGAGAGACATGCCTAGTGACTTCCGTACGAGTCGAGTAGTTGGATTCAATGTGTTGAAGGAACTATAGGAGGAGGATGCTGATTTTGGTGAAATCTGGAAGGTATGCGCCGACAAGCCTTTCAAGGGTTTTGTAAGGATGGACGGTTTTCTCTTTAAAGGAAACACTCTATGCATCCCGTCTTGTTCCTTGAGATTGAGTATTCTAGATGAGTTGCATGGTGGAACATTAGGAGGACACTTTAGTGAAGCAAAAACCTTAGCTCTAGTGAAGGCAAACTTCTTTTGGCCTAAGCTAGGGAAAGACATTGCTCAATTTGTCAAGAAGTGTGTTGTGTGCATGATGGCTAGAACTCATGGAAACAATGCAGGACTATATACACCATTACCAATTCAAATATGCCATGGAGGAGAGTAAGCTTGGATTTTGTTTTGGGATTACCTAGAACACAGAACAAGGTCGGTGCAGTGGTCGTTGGCGACGGGTTTTTCAAAAAGATGGCTCACTTTGTACCATGCAAACAAGTCTAATGATGCCGCTGTTGCGACTTGTACTTCAAAGAGATTGTACGTCTACATGGTATTCCTAAGACTATGGTTTGGTCGAGACTCTAAGTTTCTTGAATAGTCACTTGGAGAACTCTATGGAGAGCTTGGGACTTCTTTCTTGTTCGATTACCTCTTATCACCCCTCGGACCCTAATGGTCAAGCTAGAGTTTTTTTTTTTTTTTGGATAAATTAAGCCTTTGTATTTCCAAAAAATGTAAACACCCCTGACAGAATACACAGGCCCCGAGGCCCCGAGAAAGAAAGAAAAAACGAGATGAGAACCTCCCCCTAAAAATAAGGGTAGACCCGGCCAAAGCAATAACAACAACAACCAGAACTGACAAACCAAAAGAGCCAAGCTCACTTCTGGCGGAAGGAACAACACACCCCAAAGCTGACCCACGGCGGGCGAGCGACGAGCTGAGGGCCGGACCGACCAACAACAAACCCGTCAATCAACCAAGAGAACCATCAAGACCAAGATATGACGGGAAGGACCATCTCTCACACATAGCTACGTTCATTGAATTGTCCACCACCTTAAAAACTTGAGATTCTCAACCGAACATCATTACAGACGAGATGGAAAATGGCGTCAGCGGGAGAATAGATGTTCTCGTAGATTCTACTATTCCGAAGTTACTAATAGAAGCTTGGGAAATTTGCTAAGGAGCTATGTGGGAAAGAACGTGAAACAATGGGATTTGATTCTACCCCGAATTGAGTTTGCCTATAATAGGTCAGCCATAGAGCACTGTTAGGAAAAGCCCATTTGAGGTAGTCTATGGACCCCTATATACCGATTGGACCCATGGAATTAACACGCTCCAGTTATTGACAATTTAGTGGTGATCTTTGAAGTTAGAGCCAAAGAGATCAAGTTGCATGAAGAAGTTCGCTTTAAGATTGAAGAAGAATGCCAAATATGTGGAACAAACTTAAAATGGAAAGGCCTTTACAAGTATATTTGAGTTTGAGGTTGGCGAATTGGTTTGGGTACGTCTTCGCAAGGGGATAGGTTTCCACAGTTTGGAAAGCTTAAGCGGGTAGATGGCCCTTTCAAGATTATAGAGAAAGTGGAGAGGGAATGCCTACAGAGATTCACCGAGTTGCCAAGCAGATATGGAAATTTCTCAAATGTTCAATATCAGATGCAGAAACCTCACGGGAGGTATTCAGAGGCAGAGTCTTATCTCCGATAGATGATCTGAATTCTGTAACATGACATTGGGGCGATATTCAGTGAAGAATTGGATTAGAGGAGGAGGTCAAGGCGCGTGAATACATGTGAAAACTCCTTTTTGGACCTCATTTGGGCCTTGGAAGGCAAAAAACGTGAGTCGGACTTGGAATGAGAACCCCACGATGTGGAGCCAACATATTGATTTTAGAAAGATTTGCCGCGGGGATCTTAAAAGTTTGTTTATGGATTACCTTGTATTTCTTTTAGAAAGATTTGCTCAATATTTTATTCTATCCCTTTTAGGAAGATTTGCTTTATTTATTTTAGAAGAAAGTTTTGCTTTTAGGAGTTGCTTTATGTAATTAGAAAGCTTCTTTTCCTAGTTAAAGTAAAGTTGCTATATTTGATTTAGAAAGTATGGGATTTATATATACCCCCTAATGTAGTCTTTTAAAGAAATCGGTTCAAGTTTAATAATATTTTGATTCTCTTTTTAAGAGTTCTCTCTTGTTCTCTTATCTCATGGGTGGATTCCCTTGAGGGGCCAGGTTAAGTGGCTTCTCATACCTAGGTGGATTCCTTGGTAGGCGAAGTCTTTGTTAAACATCAATCAACGATCCATAGTTGAGGTGTGGCACCTTCACTCCATCATCTATCTTGTGTGGATCGTTTCATTAACTCATTAAATAACACTCTTGTGCAAACTCTACTATCCTCACCATACCATCTTTTCTCGAACTTTATGGCAATTTTCAACCTCCCGACCCCAAACTTTCCAAATCTTGTTCCATACTATAAAATACCTTCTAAATACCCCTTTTCCCCTTATATACCATAAATTTACCTTTCTTAACTTAGAAAATCTCAAAGTTCGTCATAACCTATTTTGTCCCAGAAAACTACCCCCAAACCCATATTTTGACTTACCTAAACTTCTGGATCATCCATCACGGTCCCAACCTTGCATCAAACCCCCATACTTGTTTAGAGCCTCAACTTTTAAGGCAGCTTTATCACATCTTGAAGAGTGTTATATGGCTACAATTGAATAGTTTTAGAAATTTTGAACCTCAAACCAGCAAGGTAGCGGGCTATGGACTGCTCCTCAGCCTCTTGCAAGTCTCCTTTGATCATCAAATTTTTCAAGTGCACTTGAATACTCCTCCTGGTCGGTCTGCACGCATCAAATTCTGAATTTTGAAGAAGATATCTTGGCAATAGTGGAAGGAAAGATACTTCCTTTTTATTTCTTTCTTCATCTTTTCCCAAGTTTCAATCTTCTTCTTGTCATCTCTCTGACGTTGCCTCTTTAAATTTCCCCACCAAAAAGAAGCATTCTTGCGCATCTTGATAGTCACCAACTTCACCTTTGCTTGCAGGTTGGGATCACAATATTAAAGACATGTTAAGCGGTACTAAATAATCAGAAGTCCTTCGGCATGCATTCTTCCTTCAAATTTGAATATCAACTTCGATTGAATCTAGAACTTTCTATCATTTTTCGTTCTCCACGGTAATCATCATCTAAGTGTCGATCTTCATACCTTCCTCCGCCAATCATATTCTCTTGAATGCTTGTCTGTAGGCCTCTTGCGTCTCAAGTAATTCAGCTTAGCTTGGCGAGGGCATTGGGAGGTTTCCATCTGTCAAAACTTTCATCACCTTCACCTTCCATGAAGGTCTTTTATGCATCATAGGATCATCATTGTGCTTCGTTTGCTTTTGACCAGCTAAACCACAGTTACCCGAAGTCGAAGCCAATGTGTTTTTACAATCAGGATTGAGAACCATGAACCATGATTAGGACTCTTGTCTCGGACCAAGAATGCCCTTTAGCTTATGATCAGCCATGTCCTTGAGCTCACGATACCACTTTGATGCAAAGGTTGGGCCAGAGTGATGGATGATCAGAGGAAGTTCAGTGGGTCGAGTATGGAGTTTAAGGGTAGTTTTCTTGGGTCAAAATAGGTTATGGACGAATTTAGGAGATTTTCTAAGTTTTTTTTTTTTTTTTTTTGATATTTAAGAATTTATTACCAAGGAGCCCAGCCCCTTGAAAGAACCACAATGAAACCAAGGCCCACAAAGCGGAAAAGCGGGCTTGACTATCTCCCTATAAATATAGGAAAGACTGTCGGCAGAAACAAAACAAAACCACAAAAACACAAACCCTGGCAGGGCAAGAAGAAACAACACATGACACATGGCCGAGGCGAGGCAATTAAGGACAGAGACGGGGGGCACCAACCGGGCCGAAAGGACCAGCAAATACAAGTCGGGGAGCCGAACCACCGGGTGATAGAATATTAAGAGGAAGGACCATCTCTCACACACATTGATACATTTACGGGGACTATCAACAAGCTTACGAGACCAGATATCATTAGTCTAACATCATTACATTTTGAGGTGAAAAAATAGCATCAGCGGGAGCAAATTTCATTCTCATAAGATTCTACTATTCCGATGACCCCACAAGTGGTATATAGTAGCACCCCACCTTGATCACTCTTAGTAATAGAGCGAGAAGGGACTTTCCCTTGGTAAGCAGCAGTGCCCACAAGAATTCATTCTCCCAATTTCTCGGCATTCTAGGTTCCCACACAACCTTAGAATCCTCAGCAAATATAGCTAATGAAATACAGTAGAAAACAAAGCGGTTCTGTCTTGACACTAGCTCGTGGGAATACACAGACGCTAGAGTTGGTAAGACCCCACTTGAGAAGCTTGTCTTGAGTAACCAATCTGTCCTGTATGGCCAACCAAACAATAAAAGCATGTCTCCTGATAGCTTGGGGAAACCAAATCGTAAAGTGCCAGTTAACAACCGGCATTTTCGGTCTAAAATGGTTCCAGGCAGAGCTAACAGTAAATTTCCAAAAGACTAGTGTCGAGAGATAACATCCTTTCTAGAGACGTCAAGATGATAATCGACACAACTATTCTTGATAGCAATAAGGTCATTTGAATTAGCGATAGGCTAATTCCATCAACCATCATAAATAACTTCAGCTACATGAGCGTTACTATGAATAGCATAATCATACATGATCCGCTCTCCATAGTAAGGAAGGAGAGGACCAACCGGGTTCCAGAAATCATGCCATAGAAAGGTCCCAGCACCGTTACCCACCTTGTGTTTTATGAGGGTGCGATCTTTGTCTCTCGAGTTGAAGGAGTTTGTAACTCGGGAACAATTCAAAGGGACTTTTGCACTCAGGCTCCTTTGTCTCGAAATACAACCTTTGCACCCTTGCCACCCATAATGAGTCCTTCCTATAAAACGATTAATTTGTTTCATAACATTAACATCGTTCAAATCTTCAACCACGGCGAGGCCTAAATGCACCCCTCTACCAGCCGGAGAGACACACATGCGAGTTCCACTCCCAGTCTGCCTTGCAGCTGAGCTTGACTGCCCCGAATTTCCGGACACACGCTGAAGAAAGTTCTTTGAAAGTTTGCTCAATCTTGAGATATTATACTTAGGGATAATGAGCAATTTGCGATTACATGCGAATACTATACAAAGCGAAGCAATCCCATTTGTAATCTTAGAGCATAAGATAGCGACCTGCTTGTCCAGGCCCGGATTACGGCCATAATTTTTATCAGGAAGCGGTGACGAATCTTGTGGGAGAGCCTTGTGAAATCGAGTGGGGACTCTAAGATGTTCATAGGGCTTGCGGCGAAACACATGATGCTATTAAATCATTCTTGACATTATCATTAACCCAGGCTAGAATATGGCGCTCTTTTCTTGTTAGCGAAGCCACGAGCTCTCAAACATGTTTAGTTAGTCATGATTACACAGACCTTTGGAGTGAATCCCACAGAAAATAAAGAAACATATCGTCATAAAGCATAAGTGAGTTAGGTTGATTTCCTTGCATTTAGGATGAAACTGAAACTCTTGTCTATTTTTTTTTTTTTGGATAATTAAGAATTTATTTCCAAAAGGGCAATACCCCAACAAACTAAAAAAAAATAGTACAAAGCCCAAAACAGCAGAGAATCTAACGAAATCGCACACTCCCTAAAAACATAGGAAGCGAGGGGCATCGGCCCGATAAAAACCACGGAAGTGGAACCAAAACAAGAGATCAACAATCCCACTGAGACAAAGCAAAACCCCAGCAGACGACCCGATCAGGCAGAGGATTACCCCACAACCCCATGTCAGGGCAAAAACATACGAGACAAACCGCCCACATCAAAGACACGGGACCATAGAGTGGTTAGTCGGTATCAACAATGTGGAGAAATGGTGTCCACTCTTGCTAGAGTTCGCCAGCCCGATAGCATGTTCCTTTTTCCTCAGTTTCTTGAGCTTCTTCTTTGACATCGGCATGTAGTCCAGCTCATCAATTCTCTTTATATGCTTAAACGTTTCACAAACAGGAGAAGTGTCTGAGAAATCAGCAATATTTGGAAGGTCAAGCTTGGAAGAATCCAATGATCCTATTCCACTTAGAGTGGAGATAACATTTGGAATATTGGTATCTGAAACAACCGCTACTATAGAATCACCAAACCTTCTAGAATGCGACATCAACACCCTAGTTAAACATTCGGAAGGTATTGCGGTGACCTTTCTGGATATCGATGGCTTCCCATTTCCAGCCTTACGGGGGTGTAATGTGAAGTTTGTCTATATCGTGGCCAGATTTAACAGCACCACTCACTAGAAGAATCGAAAGCTCATCAACATAGTCTTTGCGAGGCCTCTTAGCCAAGTGAAATTCGGACAGGTTGTATTTCCAAGTCAACCTATTTCAGCACACACACTTGACATTTCCATTCGCATGGCCAAGATGTCTTACAGGTGTGCAGTTAAAGAACCACGTGGGTACTCGATTCTAATAGTAGTGTACTTACCATTTCCCGGATCATATTGCAGATTTAGGAAAGTACAATTCATCCACCTCGTATATCTAGCAAGGATAATCTAGAAGTGATTCTCGTGAAGTGTCTAAAATGCATAGGAATGCTCGGCACTTCTGATGTATCAGGCTAGTAACGGTCACGTATTCGGAGGATGTTAAAAACTTGCAAATAGGTAGGGAATTGATGCACGTTCGACATCTCCATGCACAGTTTCGAACCGAAGAATGATTGGTCTACCCGACCAAATACAGGCCCATTCTCAATACCCAATCCAGAGCAGCAGTCACGAACTGAATATGTCTGACCCATTATACGTGGTACGGAGATCGGGTATCGTGCTTGCCCCATAGCTCGTGAAAGATTTAACCACATGTGGGAGGCGGCTTGTCAAAGGCCGACCCACAAGGCTTCCTTCCCATAGACCCTCCTTGACCTGTCTCGGAGGATTTGATAGTCCTTTAAATCCCTTTATAGAAGGGGTACGGCGAAGCCAAGAAGGAAGCGAAGACTTTTTGGACGATTCACAAATAGTGGCCTCAATTGTGGCTTTGTGCCACAGCGTTATCCGATTGCTTGGCCACTCGGGCTCGTCACTTGCCTTCCTTTGAAACGAACTTGAACTTTGAAGCTTCTGTTTTGCACCCGGAATCCGGCGATGGCGGAGTGGTGGGGAAATCGACATCTCTCAAGACCCAAAAATTAGAGAAATGAACACTTTGATCGGAGGTGGGTGGGAGTGAATCAGCCTTTGATGCAGACCGGCGCTACTCCCGTCTTCTTGTGACGCCACTGAGGGACCTGGCAAGAGACAAACCGTCGGCGGGAATCCGTTCTCACGGCATTCAATATTTGAAACATAGTAGGAAAATGTTCTTTCTGGTTTTAACCCATTCACGAGTTGGTCCTTTTGCAGAGCGGCTCGTCGGCGCGAAGCGGACCCACATTTTCCCCTCAAAGCTTACGCAGGTGAGTCCGTCTTCCCGGTATTTCCTAGCCGTGATTAGCCGAGACGATCCTGGCATCCGCTGCGGCATCGAAGTAGGGGGCTTTACCGCACTTCCATCTTAAAGCGGATCTAGCGTCGACAATGTGGCCCAAGAGATCCTTTTGGATCTTTCTCGATCTGCGACTGGGGATCCACGGATACGTGGCGAAAGCAATTTTCCTAGGATAATCCTCGGAGCGGGTATATCACGCGGCAGCAGCCAGATCCGTCGCCCCTTACACGTCGCGAAAACCACGCGTACAGAGTACCTCCTGCGCTCTTCGGACTACACCCATTCTCCGATCGTCTAGGGGCCCGAAGCCGGGGCACGATCCACACGTAGAGAATACGTAGAGTTATCGCAGAATGGCGTTAAAGTAGATGTTTACATCCCGGCGTCACGAAGCGATGGTACCAGCTGCCGATTTTGGCAGCGGCGGCGTTATCAGGAGCTCGGCGTAGGCGCACGAGGATCCGTCATGGGTAATGTGGAGGAGCGAACCAGCTATGGCCGATTCATCATGGGTATCCCTTTTATTGGGAAGAGAAGGGGAAACCCCTTTTTGTGGAGGCCCGACCACGCGTAGGTGGGCCCCACATTCTTGGTCCCCACCACAACAGTTGTCATCCATGTGAACTCACTGGGAAGACGATAAGCAGGACAACCCTAGAGAGCATGACGTAATTTTTTATACTCTCACTTATCCAAAAAAAAAAAAAAAATTTTTATACTCTTGTCTATTGGCAGCCACTGATAAGGATCTAGAGAATGCTTCCATTATGATGATGAACAAAATAGAAGATAAGGGGTCCCCTTCCCTTAACCCTCGCTTGCTAGCAAAGAACCCCGCTAGCTCACCATTTACAGATATAGAGAAGGAGGGGCTAGTGATGCACGCCTTAATACATTTCAACAGGTGAGTAGGGGTACCCATTCTGGATAGGATATTCATGATACAGCTCCAACTAATTGTGTCATAGTCCTTCTTGATGTGATGCAAGGTTGGGACCGTGATGGATGATCCAAAAGTTTAGGTAAGTCAAAATATGGGTTTGGGGTAGTTTTCTTGGGTCAAAATAGGTTATGGATGAATTTTGGAGATTTTCTAAGTTAAGAAAGGTAAATTTATGGTATATAAGGGGAAAGGGGTATTTAGGAAGGTTTTAGTAGTATGGAGCAATTTGGAAAGTTTTGGGGAGTTGAAAGGCCCCAGTTATGGAAAGTTTAGAGAAAGATGAGATGGTGAGGAGAGTAGAGTTTGCACAAAGTAGTTACTTCTTTGGGTTACTAAAAGATCCTTTCAAGATAGATGATGGAGTGAAGGCGCCACAATCAGCTATGGACGGGTTGATTGATAAAGTAGGACAAAGACTCGCCGCAAGGAATCCACCTAGGTATGAAAGCCCACGAACTCGTCCAAGAATCCACCAAGAGATAGAGAACAAGAGAACTCTTAAGAGGAAATGCGAAAATATTATTAAAGCTTGAACTGATTGTCAAAGACTACATTAGGGGTATATGTGGCCCATGCACTTTCTGGAAGTGCAGCAACTTCATACACAACTGGGAGAAAGAGAGCTTTCTAAGATTGCAAAAAGAGCAACTGCTTTAGTGGGAAAAACAAATTATAAGCGGCTCTGAGGATGATAAGATAGATAGAAATAGATCTTTGAGAATGAATCAAAGCCAGGCTTAAGATAAATGAGTAGAAACTTCTAAAGATAGATAAGACAAACTTTCTAAAATAAATAAAGCAAACTTTCTAAAATAAATATAGCGCTCCATCGGAGGTTTGTCGAAGTCGACCACGTTTTCTCCTTCCAAGGCTGAATGAGATCAGGGAGTTTTCACATGTATTCCAATGCGTCTTGACACCTCCCCATTCCAATTCTTCAATAATTAGGGCTGAATTCCCAATGTTTGGTGTGTTTATAGAAGCTCCTGCATCATGATGTCAACTTTTAGAGCACACCTAGGAGGACCATTATCACGATGATAGTTTATCATAGATCTTGTGAAGCTAGGGACGGTATCGGCAATACTCCGACCTTGCACAGTGTATGAAGGGCTTATAACCTGAGGGGATGCCTTTGTTTAACCCTACGCGACAATGATCTTCGAGATGCATATATGGTATTACAACAGGAAATTGGCCTATAATCGTGCATAGATCCAGGGTTGGGGACCTTGGGCACCAAAGCTATAATTGTGCAATTAATCTTCCGAAGCATACTTCCTGAGTTGAAGAAAGAAATCATTGATGCACTTACGTCACTCCCAATAATACTCCACGCTGCCTTGAAAAAAAGTGATGTTTTCGTTATCAAAAAAAGTGATGAAACTAGATACTGAACTACAGATCTTGGGCATTAGAGCTGGCGGCTTTGTGGAAGAAGCTAGTATTATGGTCTCCAAGTTTAAGCCACTGAACTCTAGATTTTTTTTTGTTTAATTAGTAGTAGGCTATTTCAAAAGAAATATATTATATTATGATGGTCCATCTAATGTCCATGAGTATTTGGATAACCAGTGGGTTCGTTTGGACTCCGGAACATCTGGATACGTTGAAAGGTGGAATAACTCAAGAGGAGATTAAGAAGGCCATGTTCTCTATAGATACGATCACAAAGCCAGACCTGATGGCTTCTCATCACTTTTTTCAAAGCTAGTGGAGTATAATTGGGGTAGTGTAATTGGGCGTGATCTCGTTCTTAATGCGGCCGGTTTACTTCGAGGAGGGTCGTACCTGATTATTGCTTTGGTGCGAAAGGTTCCTAATCACAGTATATGAATGACTATGAGGCGATTTCCTGTTGTAACACCATATATAAGTGCATATCGAAGATTATTGCTCGAGATCGCAGATGCATCCACTGAGATTCTCAAGCCCTTCACAATGTGGCTTTTGTACGGGGTCGAGTATTGTCGATAATATCCTTATTACCCAAGAGGTTATGATCAACTATCATCGTGATAATGGTCCTCCCAGGTGTGCTCTAAAAGTTGACATTAAGAAGGCTTATGATACAATTAGTTGGAGCTGTATATTGGGTATTTTATCCAATATGGGAACCCCTACGTTTCTTATGGAATGTATTAAGGCGTGCATCGCTACCCGCCCATTCTGACTAATATCATAAATGGTGAAATAGTGGGTTTTTGCTATCAAGGCGTGGGTTAAGGAGCAAGGGGACCCCTTATCGCCTTGTATTCTTCATTGCTATGGAGGCCTTTTCTAGATCATATCGGTGGGAGGCGCCATAGGGCGGGTATCGATTCACCCTAAATGTAGGAAATCGACTTAACGCACTTGGGTTTCGTGGATGATGTTTTCTGTTTTACGGTGGGGCCAATCCGGGTGAAATCCAGGATTATCATGGCCAGGTCGCAGGTTTGAGGAATTCTGGGGTACGCAGTGAACAAGCGAGGAAGAGTGCCATATTCATTCGCGGGGTAAATGGTGATGTCAGCGGTTATTGAACACCACGGGTTTGAGTTTGGGGTTGCCTGCCACGATCACACCATGTCCCATTGATTTCAACAAGGCTATCCCACTATGACTGTCAGCCGCTCCTGGATAAAATAATGGCCAGAATCCAGTCTTGGACAAGCAAGGCGTTATCTTATGCGGGTAAAGGTGCGGTGATTGTTTTGATTTATATAGTATCGAATGTATTGGTGATCTGTTTCATTATCCACATATTCGCTATCTCTAAGATTGACGAACATTCGGTGATTTCGCTGGTCTTATTTAAGGGAATATCATCGAGCCAAGATCGGATAGGGTCAGGTGTGTCTTCAAAGGAGGGAGGAGGTTTAGTGCACGTAAGTATTAAAGACTCGAATGATCATTAACGTTATGAAACACATTTTGGAATGTCTTACCGCATATGGGAAGGTTGTTATGGGTGGCATCAGAGAGTGGGATGCATGTTGCAGAAGCGGGAGTCTTTGGTGTGCTAAAATCGCCGATTTGCTCGTGGAGTTGCGTAAACTACTTCGGTTGAGAGACGGGATCGGAGACCCTTCGCAAATCATAGGGTGTAATAGCGGCAGGGGACATTTTATGGCATGATTTTGGAACACGGTTGGTCATCTCTCGCTTACTATGGAGATCGAATCATATATGATTCAGTACTATTCCATAATAAACAGCTCATGTAGCTGAGGTTATTGGTGATGGTAGATGGAATTGGCCTATGCGAATTCAGCTGACCTTATTGCTATCAAGAATAATTGTACGATTATAGTCTGGTATCTCTAGGAGGATATTATTTCGTGGGCACTGATCCTTAGGAATTCAGCATTAACTCAACTTGGAACCATTTTAGACCGAAAATGCCGGTGGTCAATTGGCATTATACGATATGGTTTCCCCAAGCTATCAGGAGACATGCATTTATTGTTTGGATGGCCATCCAGGACAGATTGGTTACACAGGACAAACTTCTCAAGTGGGGTATGATTAACTCTATATCATGTGTTTTTTGTCGGGCTAATGTTGAAGACAGGAATCACTTGTTCTTCGGTTGCCAATTCACTGCTGGTATTTGGTTGAGGATTTTAAGGTTATGTGGGAACTCGAATGCAGGGTGGGAGAATGAGTTCTAGTGGAGTAATTGCTACTAAGGGAATCTTTTGCACTCTATTACTAAGAGGATTGTGTGGGGTGCTACTATCTATCACTTGTGGAGACAACGGAATAGTAGAGTTCATGAGAACATATTTTATCCCGCTGATGCTATTTTTCATCTCATATGTAATGATGTTAGACTAAGAATATCTAGTTTTCAGAAGGTTATGGATAATCCTGTGAACAGATCAATGTGTGAGAGATGGTCCTTCCCTCTTAATATTCTTGGCCCTGGTGGATCGTCTGGGTGATTGATGGTACTTATAGTTGGTTGGGGGCTGGTCTTTGTTGGGTCGTGGTTGCCTTTGCCCAGGATGTGGGCTAGGTATTGGGGTGTGTTTTCTCTACCCGAATTGTGGGTGTGAGTTTTGGTTGATCTGTCCTTGGTTGTTGTTGGTTGTTTCGGGCTGATGCCCTTTTCCTATAATTTTAGGGGAGGTGCTGTCCGATTTTCTTTTTCCTTTTGGGCCTTGGGCTTCGTGTATTCTTTTGGTTTGTGGGGTTTTGCCCTTTTGGAAATAAATTCTTAATTATCGAAAAAAAAAAATCCCTCTTCGGCATAGGCTAAATCATGATAAGTCTTTAAGCATCTCTTCTCATTATCCATCAGCATGGGATTAGACGGACTATTCAGCAAAGCAGATTGGGCCTGGTTAAGTGACTCTCTGGCCTCCATAACACGCTCATGCAGCTTACCAAATGAGTGGAAGTTGAAAAGCCTTTAGGATAGCCTTAACCCTTTTCAGTTTGCGGGACAACCTATACAGGGGTGTTCCGTGCACATCATTTCCCCACGCTTCCTTTACTAGCCCGAGAAATCGGGGTGAGTTGGCCCAGGTCATTTTGAATGGGTAGTATTTTACAGGCCGGATCCGGATTGGCATTAAGGCGTGGTGACCAAGGGCAATGATCGGATAACCCGGTGGAGAGGACTCGTGATTGCATTGGGAAACATATTGACGGTGTCACAAAGGCGAAAGAGTGAAGGCCTCCCTAGATGTTCAATTTCCACTCTTTTGGTAAGCTGCATGATCGTGTTGAGGATGCGAGGCTTTAAACGATGTCGCTGTGCAGACAATCCTTCGGATACCATGCGTGGATAATGAGGAAGTGTTTAAAGACTCCATGATCTTGCTGGCATGAGGAGGTTTCTTAAAGCAAAAATCTAGAGTACAATGGCTCAAGCTTGGAGATCAGAATACAAGTTTCTTCCACAAATCTGTCAAGGCTCGGCATGCTCGGAGTATGATTAAAGTCTTAACCACGGGAAATGGCTGCAGAATCGAAGATCCCTTGGCTATTAAGGAGGAAGCTGTTGGCTACTTCAAAAATATCCTATGTGTTGATGGCACACCTTATGACCAAGAGTATTTGAATAACATCGATGGGTTTGGTTGGTCGCAGCATCATCTGGACGTCTTGAATGGTGATATTTCTCAAGAGGAAATTAAGAGGGCCTTGTTCTCTATTGACGATTTCAAAGCCCCCGGCCCGGATGGCTTTTCTTCTCTTTTCTTGAGCGGCTTGGAGTATAATTGGAGGTGATGTTATTGATGCGGTGTTATCTTTCTTCAAATCGTGACTTACTTCGTGGATTAATTGCACTATAGTGTTGCTTTAGTGCAAGGTCCCCTAATCCGAGGAATCTATGGGCGACTATGAATGACTATCACATTGTAACACGGTTTATAAGTGCATATCGAGATTATTCTTTGCGAGTTTAATCAGTGCATTCCACGAGATTATAAGCCCTGCGCGGAGTCGGCTTTTGTGCAAGGTCGAGTAGCGCGATAACATCCTTGTGCAGGAGCTTATGATCAACTATCACCGTGATAATGGCCTCGGTGTGCTCTAAAAGTTGACATTAAAAGGCTTTTGATCTGATCGAGTTGGAGCTTTGATGCAGGTATTTTTAACGAATGGAGGTACCCTCTTGATTTCCTTTACACAGAATGTATTAAGGCTTGTATCACTACCCCAACCTTCTCTGTTTCAGTTAATGGTGAGCTTGCGGGGGTTTTTTCTCTAGCAATCGTGGGTTGAGACAAGGATCCCATATCGCCTTTATTATTTATCATTGCCGCCCAGGAGGCCTTTTCTAGATCCTTGTCGTTTGGTAGGCCGTAGACAGGATTTTCAGTTTCATCCTAAATGTAAGGATATCAACCTAACCCACTTATGCTTTGCTAATGACATTTTTCTTTTTGCTGGTGGGACGATATCCAGTGTCAAAATTATTCTGGATGAGTTGAACAGATTTGGGGGTTGCTCGGGCTGCGGGGTAAACCATTTAAAGCGCCATTTTTCATTCTTAGGGGTAAATGGTGAAGTCAAATACAACTCTTGAACATCAGCAGCCCCGGTTTTGGGAGGTTTCTAAGAAATATCTTGGTGTTCCTTTGATCTCAACAAAATTTGTCCTGCAGTAATTGCGACTCACCTGCGGAAAAAATAATGGCGAGTGGAGTCTTGAGCGGCATTAGGGCGTTATATCATGTCGGCCGGTCTGACTTATTGCCTCCGTGTTGCATAGTATTCAGTTGTATTGGTGCAGTATGTTCATTATTCCGAAATTCATAATTGCCAAAATTGAACAACTTTTCAGCAGCTTTACGTACAGGCGGAAACACGGGAAATTCTCGTCAGAGCTAGGTTAGTTGGGATTACGTGTGTCTTCGAGGAGGGGAGGGAGAGCTTGGGCACTGCGTCGGGATCAAAGACTCGAATGATATGAATGTTACTTATGAAGCACATTTGGAACCTGTTTTTTTAGGGAAGGACTCCTTATGGGTGCGTGGGTGCGGGAGGCTGTATTTGAGGCAGGGCCTTTGGTGTGCAAGACTCCTTCGATTTGTTCTTGGGTGGAGGAGAAAGTGCGAGTGAAAGATGAATGAGACCCTTCATCAATCACAAGGTTTATAACGGTAAAGGGACATTCCTTTGGCATGATTCCTGGAATCCGATTGGTCCTCTCCTCCCTCACTATGGAGAACGTATTGTATATGATTCTGCTATTAAGAATAATGCTCTTGTTGCTGAAGTTATTGAACGATGGTAGGTGGAGGATTGGCCTATTGCGGGAACTAGCGACCTTGTAAATCAGAGCGGGTTGTGTCAATTATCATTTTAGATGTCTCTAGAGAGGATTTTGTTACATGGACTCCTTTGCTCCATGCAGGATCTTCCACGGTTTTTCTGCGGAACCATTTTGAATCGAAAATGCCGATTGGTCTGGCACGGCATTACACACGAATATCGTTCCCCGATCGAGGGAGACGTGCTTTATAGTTTGGTTAACCATTCGGAGACGGATTAGTTTACGCTAGAGACAAACTTCTCAAATGGGGCCTAACTAACACTAATTCATGTGTTTTTTTGCGTTTGCAAATCTTGAAGATAGGAATCACTTGTTTTTGAGTTGCCATTTCACTGCTGAGTATTGGTTGAGAATACAAGGTTGTATTGGAATTCGGAATGCAGCGGATTGGGAGAATGAATTCTTATGGGTTTGTGCTTCTAAGGGAAATCATTTTGTTCTGTGCAGAGGATTGCGTGGTGCTACCATTTATCATTTACATGGAGGCACTTCAGATAGTAGAATCTACGAGGAAACGTCTATTCTCCGTGCGCCATTTCCATCTGCGATCACGCTAATGATGTTGATTTGAGAGATCTCAAGTTTCCAGGAAGGTGGTGGACAATTGGTGACAGGAGCTATGTGAGATGGTCCTGCACAAAACTGTATCTTTGGTGTGATGGTTCTCTTGGTTGATTGATGGGTTTGTTGTTGGTTGGGTCCACGGTCTCTTTTGGGCCTTGGTTTTGCCTTCGCATTTGCATGAGTACAAGGCTTTGGGGTGTGTTAATCTCCTTAAACGTGGGTGACTTGGTTTTTTTTGGTTTGTTGTCCTTGGTTGTTGTTGTTGTTTTAATTTGTGGCTGCCCCTTATTTTAGGGAGGTTACGTCAGTTTTTCTTTTCTTTTGGGCCTTGGGCTCAAGTGTATTCTTTGGTTGTAATTGTTTCTTTTGGAAATAAGCGCTTAATTATCAAAAAGAAAACATATTCAAACAGCACTCATTTTGAAGGCATCTTTCTAACTTCCTAGCTATGAAGTTTACCCTCTTGTGGTTCATCACGTAAGAAATAGGCCCCCCGAGAAGAAGGGCATCGCTAACTCGAGGAGAACGGAGACCTTTCATGAATCATTTCCTTAGGTAAGTAATCAATTCAACATGTTACCCCAGAGGACTTTATACATTGATAAACCTGGTGGTATTGAAGTCGCCCATAAGCAACCAAGGGTTGTGGCCCACCAAGGGATCACACCATAGGAGATGGCGCCGAAGCACTCTTTTATCAATGTAATTATTCGAAGCGTATACGGTCGAACACCAAAAGGAATAGTTGTCCTTCAGCCTGCTGATGCGGTAGCGCAAACATGCTTTGGTCTATGGAATGGATGATATCAATGTTAACCTTCTCGGGGGTTTCCACAAATTAAATTCTACCAAGCAAAGCATGATCATAGTTATGAAATAGTCTCGACGAAAATGGGGAGTTGAAAATTACATCCTTGTTAGAAGCTGTACTTGCAGGTTCCAAAGACAAATAAAATAAGAGCTGGGGACCTCTCTACAAGCCAAGACATACTTCTTTTACGCAGGGAGGTGGATTTCCAGAATGTGTCCCTTTATGTTTCTATATGAGCGAATTTAATCATTGGGAAGATGTGGAGTCCCCCCTACCACTGGATCCTGCTTATTAGCAAGGTTCGGTTTTTTCAATTTCTTGAGCTTCTTCTTAGAAAGTGGCACAAGCGTGAAGTCCAACTCATCAATTTTATGAAAAATTCCTGTTTCATATGGCTTGGATATGTCTAAAAGGAAGCGGGAGGAGGGGGTAGGGAAGGGGATGGAATGAAGCAACATATGAATTTACATTTGGGTGGACCTTCCTAGATGTAGCTATTGACTTTCTTTGCCTCATTAGGGACATTCTTGTCGCTGGCCCAGG
This sequence comes from Tetrastigma voinierianum, assembly GCA_016808115.1. Taxonomy (NCBI): domain Eukaryota; kingdom Viridiplantae; phylum Streptophyta; class Magnoliopsida; order Vitales; family Vitaceae; genus Tetrastigma; species Tetrastigma voinierianum. The sequence continues at coordinate 462,869 of JAEQBH010002293.1, read as the reverse complement.
CATTGAAGGTATTACCGGGAGTAACATGGGATGGTTGACAACATCATTAGCCAACTAATTACCTCATCGGGTATAAGTTGCGAGTGGGTTTTACTGGCCCACCTACATTCTACAATCACATCCGCTTAACACTGCTCCCAATTTGCATTATCAAAGGGTATCACACACTTGGGAGATTCCTTTCTTGAGCCTTCGTATCGCTGAGATCGCCTTCCACGGCACCAGCGAAACCTCTTTTCGATCTGTTTCTCCTTTATTTCCCAGGGATTTAAGGTGTGACTTCTTTGCTTGGACCCTTCATGGCACACATTTCGAATTTGAGTTATAGCCCCAAAAGCGGCACATGAGTTTGGGAGGCTTGACATTGTAGACACCAAGGGTCTTATTCAATTTAGCTATCTTAGAATACTTGCCATTACCGCATCTAGGAGCACATACTTTTTTTTTTTTTTGATAAACAAGGGTGAAGGAGCACAGGACTTTGGAAGGTGTTTAGGAAGGAGTTTTAGTAGTATGGAACAGATTTGGAAAGTTTGGGGTTGAAGTTGAAAATTTTGGTTTATGGAAGGATTTAGAGAAAGATGAGATGTTGAGGGAAAGTAGAGTTTGCATCTTCTCTTGGGATGTCAGGCTTGCATCACTCTCCCTAAATTCTGCATGTTTAAATGGTGAGGTTACGGGGTTCTTTGCTGGCAAAAGGGGGGTTTGATAAGGCGACCCTTTATCCCCCTTTCTGTTTCTTATTACTATGAGTATACATAGATCTCTTTCTATGGTAGCTCTCACGTCCAGTTTTGACTTCACGAAATGTAAGCGGAGTCAATCTCTCTCACTTGTGCTTTGGTGATATATTTATATTCGCCAAAGGAAATGCTACAAGTGTACAAATTGTTGTAATTAAATTTGGCCAGTTCAAAGTGCTAAGAGTCACGATAAATAAGCAGTGGAGTGTTCTTGGCGAGGGGATAAATGACGGTGTCGAGCTACTATCTATAAACCGCAATGGGGTTTAGTCTTGGGAGTACACTTTTGGCAAAATGCTAACGAGAAGTCCCGCTCATATCCACCAGGCTATATCCCTGCTTGTTTGCCAACCAACGCTTGATAAGATTATGGCGGGATCGTTGTGGACCCTTTAGATCCCTTTTCCTTTGTGGGTAGAGGTACGCATTTTGATATCCTACGAGTTCTTAATAGCATTCAAACATACTAGTGCAGTATGTTCATCATCCCCTAAGTTTGTAAGCGCTAAGATTGAACAGATTCTTAATGGGTTTTTGTGGTCGGGAAAGGGTCTTGAGCCGACGAGCTAAGGTGAGCTAATTGATGGAGACGAGGCTAAGGAAGGGAGTGATGTGGGACCCGCAGAGTCCCATGGGCCCCTGACACGAGCCCGGGGCTAAAGGTTCAAAGAAGCCCTTCATGTTTTAATCCGAGATGACAGCCACGTGGGAAGAAGCTCGCGTGTTCAACTCGAAAAAGAAGCGAAGATGGTCTGGCGTCATCAAATTAAATCAGGACTTGGACGAGCCAGGAGGTTTTGGTGTTGATTTCTTTGCTTTATTTTGCAGGAATGATTTAATTATGATTTAGTGTTGATTCTTTGCTTTGGGTGTTTAGTTCCTGATTTGTTCTGATTTCGCTATTTTGGGAGCTTGTTTTTAAGTCTTGATTTGTTTCACGATTTGCTGCTAATTTGGTGCTGATTTGTTACGAGCCTTATCCTAGAATTATCTAGTTTTCTCTTTTTTTAGTGTGTTACTTTAGGAAAATGGAATTAATAGTTTTAGCCCTCCTTTTTTGGCCCAAGTATTTACTTTCCTTGTGTTTGGTCATTTAGTTTCTATTCTTCATTTTTTGGCCTATTTTGAGAGCATTATCCACATATTCTTCAAGTTTTAACGTGTGGAAGTGAGTTTCAATTTATAACTTTGGTTCTTTGAAGAACTCCTTAGATATCGGTTATTCATTAGCGTTCATCAAGACTTATCGGTCGGATCTCCATCACCCGATTGTGGCGTCCTCACCTATGCAAGGTTCTTGCTTCCATATAAACCTTGGTCAAGGTCATCACATCGACGATGCTAGGCGGTTCTTAGATCTAATTGATCCGGGTCTCCTCTGAGTTATTGGGGTTCGTATCATTTTAGTATGAGCAACGGGTTCTATTTTGGTTTGCCTATCTTTATTTTTATTATTTTCTTTGTCCAGGCCCATCTTAGTCACCGCTTTCATCCATTACCTTCTAAATTCCGTTCAATCCCATTTCATTCATAATCCTATTACTCTACTCCATCCCAATCCAGATTTTCTTCATTCTTGATCGGATATAATTTTTATTGTTTCTTTTTTTATTCAATAAATCCATCTCAAAGTTAAAAAAAAAAAAAAAACAGAAAAGGAAAGTAAAGGAAAAGGATCGGTCGACTTGGAAAAAAGTAGAAAAAAAAATCCTATAAGTTTATCATCATTCTAGTTTCCTATAAATTCAATCCCGCCATAGTATAAAAAATAAATAAGTAAAGCTTGGATCTCTTGGTTAATGCCACCCGACACATCATTTTCTTCTTTATTAGTTTTTTTATTGAATTTTGCGGAAAATGATTAGTTTGATTGGTTCAAAAGAACTATAAAGAGAATTACAGTGAAAAAAGGCAAGAGTGGTGATTATTAGAAGTGATAAAAAGCCAAATATATTGTGTGAAAACACGAGAATGGCCCGAGTGAATCATTCTTGGTGAAAGCAGTGAGCGAGGAACGATTTTGTGAATCCTACTTTTCAACCTTGTTTTGCGGCCTTTATGTCGGACAACAGCATCCCGAAGGAGTGTTCTGCGGGAGCGTTGACATGAAGTTCATTATGCGAGGCCTTAACTAGCGAAGTACGAGAGAATGTTTAGAAATTTGGTGGGCAATTCCATGAGAGGAGTGGAATGAGCTTGAGCACCCACGAAACCCTCCACGGGCGTAGAAAGGGAGGGTACACTTGAGAAGAGGGGCACGGGTGGGCGAAAATTATGACGGAGGACTTTGAAGACGAATGGTTATGATTCGGGTGTTGATAGCGAGGAGGTATGGGGAGACATAGGAAGATAGGAATCGAAGATAATAATTTAGGGAAGCATTAAGATGAAGATTCCATAACCCGAGGAAAGAATGATCAGGAGCATATCTTGAGTGGGAGAGGAAGGTAGGGATTGGTTTGATTTGTCACAATTATTACGAAAAATAAGAGGTGAAGCTTCAGCGTTATAGAGTTCTCAGTTATGCCATTGTGTGGTGGGACCAACTGAGTGTTGAATAAAGAGACGGAATAGGAGCCGTCGGTGGAAACATGGGAAGAGATGAAGAGGGTGATACGGAAGAGATTTGTCTGGAGCTTACTACTCTAGGGGTGTACAACAAGTTGCAAAACTTGAAGCGGAGTGTCAGGTGTGGAAGTATTATAAAGGAGATGGAGGTTGCAATGGCTAGGCGAATATTGAAGATCGAGAAGTACCATGCTGTGGGGTTTAACGGGTTTAAGCAGAAATTCAAAATCGTTAGGTGCAGCATTATGTGGATTTGGAGGATATGGTGCATATGGCCATCAAGATTGAGAATCAGAGTCGAGAGAGCGTGGCAACACACGTTTACGGTCCCGAGTTCATCTACGTGGAAATCGAATCGATGGAAAAGGAAGAGAAGCCACCTAACACGAGCTTAAACGAGAACTAAAGCAAGGGGAACAACCAAGGAAATCAAAATTCAAACTGATTCTTTCACTACTCGGAATCGTGATATTATGTGTTTTAAATGCCAAGGCGAGGGGTCATGTGCAAGCGATGTCGAACAAAGAGTCATGGTGATGCGGAGACGATGGTGAGATTGAAACAGGACAATGGAGTCGGATTGTGATTCTATGCCATCCTTAGGGGATCATAGATGATGAGGAATTATCTTTGTCAGGAGAACTAATGGTGGCCAGGAGATACTAAGTGTGCAAGCTAAAGATGACAAGATGCAACGGGATAACATTTTCACTAGGTGCCGTCGAAACAAGGTATGTAGTGTGATCATTGATGGAAGTTGCGCTAATGTCTGCCCGCTTTGTGGTGGAGCTAGGAATGCGACATGTAAGCATCCCCTCGACCTTATAAATTGCAATGGTTGAATGATAGTGGGAGGTAAGGGTGAATAAACAAGTGTTAGTCGCTTTTAGCATTGGAAATCTGAAGATGAAGTTTTGTGTGATGTAGTTCCAATGCAAGTTGGGCACTTGTTATTAGGAAGACCATGGCAATTTGATAGGAAAGTTCAGCATGACGGCTTCACCAATAAGTACTCGTTCGTGCACAACCAACGGACCGTCACTCTTGTTCCTTTGACACCAAGTCAAGTTTATGAAGATCAAGTAAGGTTGCAAGATAGTGAACAAAAGAAAAAAAAAGTAGAAAAGAGAGTGAACAAAAAAGAAAAAGAGTGAAAAGAAAGTGACAAAAGAAAAAGAGTGAAAAAGAAAGTGAACAAAAGAAAAAGCTTGAAAAGAGAAGTGAGCAAAAGAAAGAGAGAGTGCCAAAATGCTAGTGAATGAAAATTTAAAAGAAAGGAGGAAAAACCAATTTCTATGCGAGAGTAGTGAGGTTAAGAAAGCATTGTTCTTAAACAAGCCTACGATTGTACTTTTGTACAAAGGCTTTAATACTAACCAACCCCTGACACTTCTTTGCCTAGTTCTATTGTCTCACTTTGCGGGAATTTGAAGATGTCTTTCTGAAATTAGAATGGGTTACCTCTATCCGAGGGATCGAGACATCAAATTGATTTTGTCCTGGTGCTACCATTCCAAGCGAGCCATTATAGAAGTAATCCAGGAAACAAAGAACTCCAAAGCAAGTTGGTGAATTAATGGAAAAGGGATATGTGAGGGACGACTTGAGTCCATGTCTCTTGGGTTAGGTTATTTTGGTTCCTAAGAAGGATGGGACATGGAGGATGTGTGTTGATTGAGGCCGCCGATAATATAACGATGAAATGTCGTCATCCCATTCCTCGGATTGGAGTATTATTATGTTCGATGAGTTGCATGTGGTTCTTGTATCTTTTTCCAAAATTGATTTGAAAGAGTGGATACCATCAAATTAGAATGAAAGGTGATGAATGGAAAACTGCTTTCAAAACAAAATATGGTTTACATGAGTGGTTAGTTATGCCTTTTCGGTTATCTAATGCACCAAGCACTTCCATGAGATTAATGAACCATGTTTTGCGTGCTTTCATTGGGAAATTTGTGGTTGTCTATTTTGACGATATCCTCATTTATAGCAAGAACTTGGATGATCACTTGATTCATTTAAAATATGTTTTGGATGTCCTTCGAAAAGAAAGATTGTTTGCTAACCTTAAGAAGTGCACATTACACTTGCGGATAAGCTTGTGTTTCTTAGTTTGTTGTTAAGTGCAAAGGGATCGCAATTTGATGAGGGAGAAGGTTCGACGGTGGTAGCGAATCCAGTAGTGAGTAAAGTTAAGTTTTCATGGACTTGCTAGTTTTCTGGCGGTTTGTGAGAGACTTTATTAGCATAGCGCCTGGAATGTCGAAGTCATCGAGAGGATGTGGGTTTAAGTGGGGTGAAGAGCAAGAAAAAGCATTCAGGATTATCAAAGAAAAACTAACTTCATTAACTCCTTTACTTGCTTTACTACTTTGCAGCTTTTGAGGTGGAATGTGATGCCAGGTCTTGGTAGTAGGCGCGATTCTTATCACGAAGAACTGAGCCCATTGCATATTTTGCGAACTAAAAGTGGGCGACCACAGAAATACTTATGAAAAGAATTGTATGCGTTGGTCGGGCCTTGAAGCGCGACATTATCTTTAGCTCGCGGGAATTTGTGATTCACCGCGACCGAGTCGTTGGAAGCATCGAGAAGGGCGACATAAGTTGGAATAAGAGACATGCGATGGATGGAGTTTGTGGAAACTTTTCCATATGTCATCATTCTGAACAAGGTAAGGAAAACATTGTTTGCTTAGATGCACTTTCACGGAGGTATCCTAATCTACTATGGATGCTAAATTGCTTGGTTTTGAACACATTAAAGGTGTATCCTTTGGACCAAGATTTTAGTAACGAATATGCTTGTTGTGAAAAAGCAGCCCATGACAAGTTCTTTAGACATGAGGGGTTCTTGTTTCGGGAAAATAGGTTGTGCATTCCTAATTGTTCCATTCGGGATTTATTAGTGAGGGAGTCTCATGGTGGAGGATTGATGGGACATTTTGGGTAGCCAAGACTTTAGGGGTTTTACAAGAACACTTTTATTGGCCGCATGACGAGATCATTGGGAAGGATTTGTGGGAGGTGTATCACATGTAAAGCGAAGCTAAATCTACGAGTGCAACCCCGTGGCCTTTTGGCTATTCAGGTGAACCTTGGGTTGATCTTTCAATGGACTTACATTAGGTCTACCTAGGACTAGACATGGTAGGAATTCTATTTTGGTTGTGGATAGGTTTTCAAAGATGGCACACATTTTATCCCATGTCCACAAAGCGGATGATGCGTCTCGTGTTGCCAATTTGTTCTGGGAGGTTGTGAGATTGCATGTGGTATGCCTAGGACAGTGCCCGGATAGAGATGCAAAATTTTGAGTTACTTTTGGAAGACATTGTGGTGTAAGTTAGGAACCAAGTTATTGTTTTCTACTACTTGTCATCCACAATAGATGGTCGGAGCGGGGTAGTGAACGGAGGAGCCTTGTGCGTTGTTGAGGGCTATCATTAAAGAACATTAAAACACAGGAGAGGCGTTTGCCACATGTTGAGTTTGCTTATAATCGTCTTATACATTACGCTAAATTTTTAGCCTTTGAGATTGTATATGAGACTTGCCCAATCCATTAACCCCTTTAGATTTATCTCGGCTTTGCATGTACGAGCATGTTAATCTAGATGCGTGAAAGCGGAATTTGTTAAAGCGATTCATGAGGAAGGCAAGACTGGCGTGAGCGGGGGCGAGCTGATATGCGAAACAAGCCAACAAAGGGCGCGACCACGTAGTCTTTGAACCAGGAGACTAGGTTTGGGTGCACATGCGCAAGGAAAGATTTCAGCGAGGCGATCAAGTTGCTCCACAGGGGCGATGGTCGATTTGAGTCCTCGAGCGCGTCGAAATAACGATGCATCTGAAGCTAAGGTTGCGGTGAATATCTTTTTGTAAGTGCTACTTTTAAGCGTCAACGACTTGAGTCGCTTTTGATGCGGTGACGATTTGAGGACAAATCCTTTCCAAGGAGAATGATGGAGACGGGGCTAAGGAAGGGAGTGAACTGCTTGAAGTCCCAGGCCTATGACACGAGCCGGGCTAAAGGTTCAAAGAAGCCCTTCATGTTTTAATCGAGATAGCCCACGTGGAAGAAGCTCGCGTGTTAAACTCCAGAAAGGAAAGCGAAGATGGTCCACATCATCAAATTAAATCCAGACTTGGACAGAGCGAGTTTTGAATTGTTGATTCTTTGCTATTTTGGAAGCGAGATTTGAGGTGTTGATTTAGTGTTGATTCTTCTTGCTTTGGGCTGATTTAGTTGATTTGTTCCCAGTTCTTTGCTATTTTGGGAGCTTGTTTGAGTAGCATTGTTCACACGATTTGCTGCTAATTTAGTCTTGATTTGATTCCCAGCCTTATCTAGAATTATCTAGTTTCCTCTTTTTTTAGTGTCATTACTTTAAGGAAAAAATCAGTGGTTTCTCACTTTTTTGTGAATCATTCCCTTTCCTTGTGGTGAATATTTGGTTTCTATTCTTCATTTTTTTGGCCTATTTAAAGGCTTGTTATCCATATTCTTCAAGTTTTAGCATTAATAAGTAGAGTTTAAATTTCTCTTTGGTTCTTTGAAGAGAACTCCTTGAACTCACTCCGGTTATTAGTGGCGTTCGCTGAGGGCTGCTCGGTCGGATCTCCATCACTTGGAATTGTGAAAAAGTCTCCCACACATGCGAGGTTCTTGCTTCCATATAAACAGCGGGTCAAGGTCATCCATCGAGCGATGCTAGGCCGGTTCTTAGATCTAATTCGATCACGGGTCTCCTCACGAGTTAGCGGGGTTAAAGCATAATTTTAAAGTCACATTGTTAGCGAAAGGGAAGTCTTGAGTGCTTGGCCGTAGAAAGGATTGGAATGATTTTTTTTGGATAATTAAAATTTATTAGAAAATGATGCCAAACACAAGAACAAATCATGGGGCGAGGCTCCTGGCAATCGAGACGACCTCCTAAAAATATAGGAAAAGGGCATCGACCCGAACAAAACCACCAGAAAGATGGCGAAACCCTTCCCCATGAAGGAGGGAGAGCGACTCGAACCACGAGGACCACCAACATATCAGACGGATCCCACGATAGGTTAACGGTATTGACGAGAAGGAGAAGCGAAGCCAGCACCCAGAGCAAGGAAGAAAAACAAATCTCACTACCTTTACGAGCCCGAAGGAACGAGGGAAAACAACAAAACGGCCAACTAACGAGAGCCGCGTACATCAGTCAACGAGGCAATGAGCTACCTCCTGACCTGACCGGGCGTAAGCAACACGAGGACCAAGCCTTCCACACATGACTTGAGCACAAGGTGCCTGGCCGGCCATTGGATTGCGTGCCTTCTCGAATGAGGCGATGCGGAACCGCGAACCACCATTAAAGCTTCAATCAGCAAAAAAGCCACACCCTGACCAATGGAATAAAAAACATAGAAGCCAGAGTTGAGCTATACATTGCCGGCCAATGAATCTGCACTTGCAAGCCGGCATATATTTTCGGTGCGCGATCGACACTTCAAAACTCTCCTCTTCGCAGGTCGAAACCAACCTTGAGTGCACGTCCGGATCAGAGCTATGGATAAAACCCGCCAGACCTGCTGTAAAGCGAGATTAGTGCCTCAGATTAGTAGGTAGGACGAAGCTGCCCAAATCTGGGTAGCGGATCACGAGACAGCGAGCGAATAGGACCCGAGAACCTAGGTGCTCCATATCCATCGCGATATCGGTGGAGGCTGACATGGGGTCCACGCGAAAGCTGACATGTCATTATTGATGGAAGACTCGAATTTCGCATTATCGAGCCAGCTCTGAATGGTAGTTCAGGATCACGAAAGATCGATAACGCAGGAGACTATCTGCCAAGCTGACGGCGTTAAGCGGCGGCGTTAAGCTGCGACAGCGTCGGTAACATTCTTGATCTTCCAGTGGCGCTGGGGGTGGGAACCGATTAATCGACGGCGGCTCACCGGGGACGGGGTACAAGGAAATCGACTCACAAGAGCCCTGCCGCTCCACTAAGTGCAGGCAAGATTTGGATCGATGGGTCCTTCATTTCAGTGGCCTTCCCAGAAAACCCGCCATGACCTTGGAGTACCTACGACCGTGGTCGTTTATACCATCGGTGGATCGCAGGCAGAGGATCGGACTCATTTATGGCGAGGAGGACAGAGATGGCCCAGCAGCGGCGTCGACTTTGAAACGTCGGACATCTCCGTAGTCGGCGTCGCGCGGCAGCCGTGAGGACCCAATCCTGTGAATCGATTGTGTGAGATTAGTCCTCCATTGTCGTCTTCCAACAGCCCTCCGACTGGATCTGGGTTTGGGGCACGAGATTCAGCCTCGTGGGACCGGTCTCGCCTTAGATGCGGGTTCCACGAGCACGATGCGTAGCTCTCGCTCAGGCCCGGCCCGGGATCCTGTGTCGCGGAGATACGCGGCGTGTGCTTGCCAGAGTGGCTGGGGTGCTCCCGGCGTCGCGTGATTCGTTGCAAGCTGGACTCGCGACCGGCCTTTGGGAGATCTCTTTTCCTCCGTGAAGCTAATCTCACCGAGATAAAACATGCTCCTTTGAATAGGGAATCGGAACCCACCTGAGTAATCGTAAACGGGAAGCGGAACTCACGGTCGGATTCGCAAGCAGAACTTAGGCAAGATGCTCCTACCATAATAAACTTGCTCCGCGAAAGGGCGTAACCAGCATAAAAACCATGTTCCTTGGAAGGCAGGAAACGGAGGTGATCGACGAGAAACGTTCTGGGGAGAGAAACCCCTTCTTCCATCCTTCCCCAAGGATTGGAATGATGCTGCTATCATGAAGAACATCTGGATGCCAGGATGCTCTCTAGGGCGATTCAGACTTTCGTCTTAGCATTGATTATCCAGGGTTGACTATGGTGGGGTTAGGCGGCCATGGGGCTTTGACCACGCAGGGTAGCCCTTGTCAAAAATGGGTTACTTCTTCTTTAACTCAAAAGGAGAATGTTGATGGTGGGTGTCTCCTCCGCACGAGTGGAATTAGCCATCAGGTGTAGTCCTTCCCCGAAGGAGGTGTGTCGGGTACCGAAAGGAGGCGTTTATGGCGTTCTGTAGATGCAACCTTAGATGTTGTCGTCGTTTACAGGTATAGTATTCTTGATGCCTTTTACGTGTGGCCTTAGATTGGCACATCGCGAAGTCGCTAATTCTTGGTGCCTTGCCCTCGGATCCACATGGTTGCATTCGTAGTTCACTTAACTCTTGTTAGATGCGGGTGGGGCGCAGCTCTCCGTGTGGCCATGGGGGGTGTGGGGATGTAGTTCCCACCGATGCTGTTCGCTAACTCATGATTCGGGGGTCGCGATACCTGCCGTGTGCCGATGCCATCTCCGCGGTGAAAAGTTAGCAGCCCAGGTTCAGTGATCGTCGGTGGTAATCTAAGCGGCGGCGCTCCGACGAGCTCAATTCTTGTTCGATCTGAGAATAGCGTACAACGACCGTCGATTTCCTCATTCCTGGACCTTGGGGGTGGGGATTTCCCATTGCTCCGGTCGGTTTGGTTCCGTCGTTCGGAGTAAAGTGGAGTTTGGGAAGGAATGGTGATGTTTCGGTGGGTGACATCTGGAAGTCAGGGGATCAGAGGTGCAGTCGATGGGGGCGGAGTGGGTTCTTAGGGGTCCTCTTTGAGTGGAGGTCTCTGTTCTATAGTGATCCCGAGTCTTAGCGTTATGTTGGTTTTTTCCTCCCCTTCTATAGTGGATGGGATGATGATTGTCAACCCTCCTGCTGAGGCAGTGGTCGAAGGTGTGGGTATTTGGGAGGGATGCCTCGTTGGGCAATTCTTTGACAAACGTCTTCCCATACATGTGGTTCGATCATTTGTTGCTAGACTCTAGGGCAAGCATGAGATGCCTCAGATTACCACCATAGATGGGTTGTATATTTTTCGGGTTCGAGGGGGCCCAGGGATGCTCGAAGTGGATACGGAAAATGGTGCCCAGTATGCTGTTGGTAGACCCCGATTATTCTGCGAATTTGGAAGCCTTGAGGCATGGAAATGCTTTCGATGTTCGACTCACTTCCCCTCACTATTTGGGTAAAGTTTTCAACATCGAAACAGAATCTTTGAATTTGTTACTAGCCTTGGGTACATTGCAAGTGCTGTGGGCATTCCCCTTCACCTTGACACTCTCACTGAGAACCACTCAAGGTTATCTTTTGCTAGGATATGCATTGAAGTGGATGTGAACTGTGAGTTCCCTAAATTTGCCTTATTGGACCTGGGAAATAGTAAGTACTCAACTATTAGAATTGAATACCCATGGTTTAAGGCCTACAAGTGGTTGCGTGAATGCTGCGAGATCTACTCCAGCTAGTGGTTCAAACGAGTTGTTCTTGCGACGCCGAGGACCTCATTATCCTGAGTTAAAAATTTGGACGTGGGTCTGAGGGAGGTTAATGGTGCGATATCCTTCTGAGGGCATGCATTGTGCAACTGAGTGCCTTGCGACTTGTGAGGATGCCGGAACGTTAGGTATAGCCGTGGATCCGGGACCCCCCAGTTATGGGTCTCCTTCGGTCGGATGTTTCGAGGTCAGCTATTTTTTTTGATAACGGTGGTCGGTCGACTCGCATCCCATGAAAATCCTTGGGGCCAGGAGAATGGAGTCCCACTATTGATGGTGTAGTATCCCCTCTGAGTGGATTTGGATCATTGGATTCTTTAGGCAGGCCCGGCCAGAGTGTTGCAGAATTCTCGGACTCTTCTCCTAAGTGTGAAACGTTTAAAAATATCAAGAAAATTGATGAATCGGACTATCCGCATTTAGCGTCAGAAGCTGGCGAAGAAGCAAAGAGACATGTTGCGAATGCGCTAATGCTAGCAGTGATGTGGATCCCAGCATTCCCTATATTATGGAGATTGACTAAACACTCCGGGTAGTGGGCGGGGTTTTGTTTTGTTTCCTGGGCCTGAGATGTGGGCTTGTGTTATCTCTAGTCGGTATGCTTGGTTGCCCTGTTTTGTGGGGTTTGATTGTTGTGTGGGCTGTTGAATTGTTGTGTGTAGTGTTTTTGTATGTTGGTTTTGTTTCGGGCTAATTCCCCTTTCCTATGTTGTTAGGGGAGGTGCTGTCCGATTTCGTTTTCTCTGGTGGTCGTTTGACGTCGTGTACTGTTATTGTTTGTTTGGGGTTTGCCCTTTTTGGTAATAAATTCTTAATTATCCAAAAAAAAAAAAAAGAAGCACATCTGAAATTTGTTCTATAGGAAAGACTCTATTTGGGTAGCCTAGGTGTGGGAGGTTCTATTGAGGCAGGGCAGTATTTGGTGTGCCAAGATTCCTGTGAGATGTTCTTGGGGCTGGCGAAAGATGCTTCAGTTGAGGGATAGGGTGAGACCCTTTATCAGGCGTAGAGTGTTTAATGGTGTCGGGACCTTCCTTTGGCATGATTTTTGGAACCCCCTAGGTCCAATCCTTCCTCTTTTTGGCGAAAGGATTCTTTACAACTCCACCTTACATAGGAATGCTCATGTTGATGTTGTCATGGAAGGTACAAGATGGAATTGGCCTGTTACTGTCTCAGCAAATCTTATAGCTCTCAAGAACAGTTGTACTAATTATCCTCTCGATACCTCTAGAGAGGATGTTATATCTTGGTCCCCATCTCCACAAGGTGTTTTTACTGTTAGCTCAGCCTGGAACTCTATCAGACCTCGCAGGCCTCTTGTGCACTGGCATGCAGTTGTTTGGTTCCCTCAGGCTATTCAAAGGCATGCTTTCATAACCTGGCTTGTTATACAAGATAGATTATCCGCCCAAGACAAACTCCTTAAATGGGGAGTCATAAACTCTATCTCCTCATGCCCTACTTGGTAGAATTTGGATTTGTGGAAACCGGATGAGTGAGCATTGATGTGTATCCATTGATGGTACCCATGTGCGAGCGATACTTTGTCACGTTACGCTATCAGGACAATCTTTCATTTTTGGTGTTAGGCGAAGTATAATAGCGAATAACTACATGGATAGAAGAGGCGTCATCTTGATGGTGTGAGCAGTGGTAGGCGAAATCCATGGTTCGTTATCGGTGACTTCAACACCACCAGATTTGTCAATGAGAAGTCTGGGGGTAACATGGCTCAGGATTCGGCCATGATGGATTTTCATGAGTGTCTGTTCAACTTGGAATTGGCCGATGTCTCTTTCATGGGGCCCATATTTACGTGGATGAACCGGCAAGAGGGGGAAAATTTCATAGCTAGGAAGAATTGGATGGATTGTCTTGAAATGAATGTTGCTTGGATATATTGCTTGGATATATTTCCCGATGCATTAACGAATCTGACACCACGGGTTATCGATCATTGCCCTCTGGTCTGGGATTTGAATATTAGGCCAGGTTCTTGAGCACGGGAAAAATTCCCTTTAAATTTTTTTAATTTTGGGGTGACCACCTAACTCCTTGAGATTGTGAAGGAAGCATGGGCTTGTGGTCTTAGTACTCCCATGTGATTAATGCGAGAAAATGAAAAGAGTCAAAGCGTCCCTTAAGAGCGTTAAATTTCCACTCATTGAGTAGTTAACGTGAGCGAGTTGTGGAAGCGGGGAGGAATTTGAACCCGGGCCGAAATCTTTGTCTTTGAACGATCCATACGATCACTTCTTGGTGGAAAATGAGAGGAAGTGTTTAAAGAGATCTGCATGATCTAGCCTATGCGAGAGGAGGGATTCTTAAACAAAATCTAGGTCTGATGGCTCGAACTTGGAGATCGAATCACGAGGTTTTTCCATAAAATTGTAATCGGAATGCGCGGAGTGCGATAAATCTGCTTGGGAAATGGATAGAATTGATGACCGGAGGGGCCATCAAAGGAAGAACATTGGTTTTTCAAAAAATGTATTATGCTACGTGGTCTTTCTTTTGACAAGAGTACGTGGATAATAATGGGTGGGTTTCACATGGTCTCTGCGACACACCGGACATATTAAACGGTGAAATTACTCATGAGGGGAGATCAAGAAGGCCATGTTCTCTATGATGAAAACAAAGCCCCGGGCTAGATGGTTTCTCGTCCCTTTTTTTCAAAAGCCAGTGTAGTCTATAATTGGGAGTGATGGTGGTGAGCGTGACTTCTTTCTTCAAATGCAGTGGCTTCTTCGGGAGATTAATTGCACAGTTATTGCTTTGGTGCCCAAGGTCCCTAATCCTGAGTCTAAGAATGATTATAGACCAATCTCTTGTTGTAATACCGTATATAAGTGCATTTCGAAGATTATAGCTGTGAGGATTAAACAATGCATCCCTGATATTATAAGCCCTTCACAGTCAGCTTTTGTGCAAGGTCGGAGTATTGCAGATAATATCCTTATTACCTAAGAGCTTATGGTCAACTATCATCGAAGCTTGATGGGCCTCCCCAGGTGTGCTTTCTAAATTGACATTAAGAAGGCATATGACCAATTAATTTGGAGTTGTATTTTGGGTATTTTTATGCGACATGGGAATTTGCATTTGATGGAATGTATTAAGGAATCATCACTACCCCACCCTTCTACGTAGCAGGTTAATGGTGAGCTAGCGGGGTTTTTTGCTAACCTTAAGCGTGGAATGAAACGAGAGGGATCCTCATCCTCCTTTTATTTATCATTGCTATGGAGGCCCTTTCTAGGTCATTATCTGCGGTGCCCGTCGAGGTTCCAGATTCCATCTAAATCTGAAATCGAGCAACCATTTAAGCCGCGGATGATGTTTTCACATTTTTACGGAGGGACGAGTCCGATTAATTATGATGGAAGAGTTGAAAAAGTTTGAGGATTTTAAAGGTACATGAGTAAACAAGCGAGAAGGATTCCATTTTCATGGCGGGGGTAAGCGGCGACATCAAAGTCGATTTAGTGAACACCACGAGTTCGGTTTGGGGAGGTTTCCTATGAAATATCTTGGGTCTCGATCTCGACTGAACTTTCCCCGAAATGTGATTGTCGGCCAGCTCTTGGATAAAATTACAGGCGAATACATTCTTGAATGACGGGCGTTATCATATGCGGGAAAGGTTGCGACTATTAGTTACATTTTTTGTATAGTATCACGGCTATATTAGTGCGGCTTGTTTATTATACTGAAATACACAATTTCTAAGATTGAGAGCAAAGCTTTCAAAAGTTTCCTTTAGTGCGGAAAAATTGGGGAATTCTCATCGAGTAAGATCGATTGGAAGTCGGTTTGACTCTTAGAAGGAGGAGGTGTGAACTGCGTCATTATCAAAGGTCGAATGATGCAAACGTTATAGAAACTACATTTGGAATCTATTTATAGGAAGGACTCTTTATGGGTTGCATGGGTGCGGAGGATGTATATATGAGACAGGAGCTGTGGTGTGCTAAAATCCTTCGATTTGCTCGTGGAGTTGGCGAAAATTGCTTCAGTTGAGAGATAGGATCAGGCCCTTCATCAAGCACAAGGTGCACAATGGTACAGGGACTTTTTTATGGCATGATTCCTGGAACCCGGTTGGTCCCCTCCTTAGCCACTGGAGATGCGTATCATATATGATTGTTATTCATAATAATAATACTCGTGTAAGGCGAGGTTATTGATGATGGTAGATGGAATTGGCGATTGCGAACTCTGCCCAGGCCTTGTGCTATCAAGAATAGTTGTGCCCGACTATCGCATGATGACACTAGGGGATTTTATATCGTGGACGCTGACATGGGGAATTCAACGTGCTTCGACTTGGAACAGTTTTGACCAAAGCGGGTGGTCGTGGCAGCTATAGATATGAAGCCTCACAGTATCCAGGAGACATGCATTTATTTATGCGGATGGCCATTCGGGATAGATTGGTTGTAAGACAAACTCTCGGGTGGGGCATGATCAAATCTATGTCTTGTGTTTTTCTTAGGGCTAATGTTGAAGGCGAGGAATCACTTGTTTTTGGTTGCCAATTCCTTTGCTTTGGTATTTGGTTGAAATTTTAAGGTTATGTGGGAATTCTAGAATGCCCTTGTGGAATTGGAATGAGTTCTTATGGGTAATTGCTGCTAAGGGGAAATCCTTTTGTTCTATCACCAGAAGTTGCGTGGGGGTGCTACCATTTATCACTTGTGGAGCAAATGGAATAGTAGAATCTATGAGAACATCTATTCTCCGGCTGATGCTATTTTCCGTCATTTGTAATGATGTCGAGTGAGAATCTCAGAAGTTTCGGAGAAGGTGGTGGATAATCGATTGAGCAGGCTATGTGTGAAGATGGTCCTTCCTCTTAATATTCTTGGCATTGGTGTTTCATGTGGTTGATTGATGGTTTCGTTGCTGGTTGAGATTCTTGTACGTATTGTTGGGCTGGGGTGTCTTAGCCGGGTTGTGAAATTTGGGCTTTGGGGGTGTGGTGTCTGCCGGGATGTGGGTGTTTGATTTTTTTGTTTTGTTGTCCTTGGTTGTTGTTGGTTGTTTTGGGCTGTTGCCTTCTCCTTAGTTTTTAGGGGAGGTTCTGTCCGTTTTTCTTTTATTTTGGGCCTTGGGCTCATGTATTCTTTGGTTGTGGGGCTTTGCCTTTTGGAAATAAACGCTTACTTATCCAAAAAAAAAAAAAAACTCTATCTCCTGTGTTTTCTACCAAGCAAATGTTGAAGATAGGAACCGCTTTATTCTTTAGATACCACTTTATATTTGGAATGGATGAGTTCTTGAGTACGTATTAGTGGAGTCAGAGTTACGAAGGTGGGAGAATGAATTCATTTGTTTGGGTGTAACGGTTTTTCCTTTTTTCCTCATTCACTAAGAGGATTGCTTGGGGAGCTACGATTTATCACTTGTAGAGACAGCGAAATGCTAGAGTCCAGGGAAGAATGGGAGCAGGGGTTTCTCTCTCTCTTCCCCGAGAAGGGGTTCATGGCGAAAGTTTCTTTTCTTTGTTCTCCGTTCCCTTTGCTAGGGATCATGTCTCTATCTGTGAGAGGAATTTTAATTGGTTTCAATAGTGGGATAATGAAAAAATCTTGTTTTATTCCACAAAACCTTTCTCGTAGAGCAAGGGTGGATCTTAGTAGAAATAATGGGTTTTCGATGGTGTTTTAAGTCGAATCAATATCTTGAATCAGAAAGATGTGAGGAGCTCGACATTGGTACCAAAGCGGGGTTCCCATACTACCCGTAAAGGGATTGATTGTTGAAGGGTTTCCTCCGATCTAGTTTCGAAATGAGACCTTCTTAGGATCCTTAGTGTGTTCGATCCCTTTACAAGGGAATATGTTTCCGTCTATGTGAGCATCCTGCCCATAAAGGAATGCGCGGGAAGGGTTTCCCACTTGTTTTTTAAAGTAGCTCGAGATCTAGTCGAGGGTGGTTAAAGGTAGCGAGTGGAGATGCAGATGCTGGATCCGGTGCGCCGATCCTCGGGATTTGAAGATTGGCGATTTTTCCGACGTCACCATCTTCGTTGCAGCGGTTGATCGCCGGAGCTATGGTGGAGCCGCGCCGCCGTCATGTCGGGGAGAATGCGGTCTCGTTACTGTTCTAAGCCGGGGAGCGACTTCGTGGCATTGGCGTCGGCGGTTGTGCGTGTTGTTCCATGACGTAGGTGAGTCGGCCCGGCGTACTCCATCCTCGGCCGTGGGTTTGTGGAGATTGATCTCTGTTGTTTTCCTCGTGAATGCGGTTTTACGCGGGAGGATGCATGTAACGAGGTTTGTGATACCCGAACAATGGGTCACGGATCGGTTCTCTCTTGATTAGCGTAGGCTGATGACGGGAGGGCTGCGGATCTGCTGAGTTGAATCGGGTGGGATTTTCGTGATAAATTCAGCTGGATCCGGTTCGGTTTTCCTGCGATCTTTGTCGTCGTCGCGAAGGCGGTATGTTGAAATGATTTCATCTGATTCACGGATCTCGATTCATTTGCGATTCGATGGAAGTCAGTTACGGTCTCCCACGAAGAGATAGAGCTCGGTATTTGTCACTACCATGTTGGGCGAGTGCAGTAGCATCGACAATGTTTTGGTTTGGTTTGCTCTTGGGGTCCCTAGTCAGCCGGGGTGTCGAATTAGTTCGATCCCGAATTGAGCCTGGGTTGAAGAATGAGGTCAGGAAAGCCGGAGTGTTTTGGTTGGTTTGGGTCTTTTGTTACCGGTTTTGGGCCTGTTTACCGGAAAGAATGTTGTGGCATTTTCCGTTGACATTGTCCATGTTTGGGACTTGTCTTTCCCGATGGTGCTTAGTTAATTACAGGTGGTATGTGCCGGGGTTGGATTTATACGTGCATTAATTGTGTTGTTAGTGGTACATTGGTTTCTATTGTGGATGCCATCGGTGTATTCTAGTGATCTGAAGATCAGATTTCAGTGTCAATGCTAGGTTGCTAGCCAGTTTGTGGTCTCCTTTAGGTTGGTCAGTGGTTAGGCTGTGTGTTCTGTTCCTCATTGGTTGTGTGGTTAGGTACGTGCAGAGTTGTGGCGAGTTCTCTGGTTTTGTTCCTATGCGGTCGTGGGCTTCATGTTATCTCTGGTAGGTATGCTTGTTTGCCACTGTTTAGGGGGTTTGGTTGTTATTATTGGAGTTCTTGATTTCATTATATTTGTGGATCATTTGGTGGTTACGTATGGTGTGCCCTCTTCCTATAATTTTAGGAGAGGTTCTGTCCGTTTTTAGTTTTCTCTTGTAGCCTTTTGGCTTTGTAGTGCTCTTGAGTGTTTGTTTGGGCTTTGCCCTTTTTGGTAATAAATTCTTAATTATCCAAAAAAAAAAAAAAAAAAAAAGAAATGCTAGAGTCCACGATAACCTTTTTTCCTTTGTTTTTAGGGGAGGTGCTGTCCATTTTTCGTTTGTTCTGGTGACCCTTAGCTTCTTGTGTTGTTCCTGGTTGTTTGTTAGGCTTTGGCATTTTGGCTTAGAATCACCAGCTTTCATATTGTAGCTGGCATCCCTGCGAATTTCTCTTTGTACGTGTGATTGTAACGCCCCAAAAATACCCTAGAATTTTTATAATAATTTTATTATATATTCTGGGTATGAATTGAGCCAAACTTGGGTTTAAGGAAAATTGATGATTGACCAAGTTATGAAATGATAAGATTTAGTGAACCAGGAAGTTGGGCACTAGAACAAGGATAAAATTGAAATTTGCCATAAGGGATATAAAAATCATAAAAGGAGTAGAGATGGGCCATAATAGAAATAAAATAAGTTGGATTGAAATAAGAGAGAAATGAGAGCTAAGTAGGAATATGGCATAAGTTGCTTTGCAAAAAGAAAGGAGTCTAAGGACCTAAATGCAAATGAAAACTTAAAACAAAAATGGATTTTGCTTGGCCCAAACATGGCCTTAACAACACATGGATAAAGGCAAAATTTGAGGTCTCATTTTGGAGGACCCAAACCCAGTAGAGAGAGGGGGAGAGGAAAGAGAAGAAGAGGGGAGAGAAAGAAGAGGAAAGAAGAAGGAAGGAGAAGAAGAAGATCAATAAGGTATGTTTTCAACTTGGGATCAAGTGTATTTTGATTTCCTAAGGCTTTGGTTTGGAGAATTCTCCTCCTTGTCTAAGTTTTGGAAAGATCACCTGAGCCCTTAACTTGTTGAGGTGGGTGGGTAAAAAAAGCCGAATGTCTGAGAAATACATGGAATCCTCCCTTTGAGGTTGGATTTATGGATTAATTGTAAAGTAAAGGAGTTGGGTTAGAACAAAACCCTAATAAATCCTTGTATTTGGTTGGTGTATGGGTTATAACCCATATTAGAATGGTTTTTGAAGTGATTCATGAAAGAATTTGGAAGAAAGATATCCATTGAAAGATGATTTGAGGATAATTGAGGTTAAAGATGAATTTGAAATGATTTTGAAGTGTATATTAAGTATAGATTTGGTTTGGGATGGAAAAGTGCATGAAAAATGGGAGAAAATACCCATTCTGGGCATTTTAGAGTTGGAATACCGATCTGACTTGGCTTGTGCGGTACAATTCAGTTCTTTGATCGTTTTAGTAAAGTTGTCTGATCTGACTTGAGCATCCTCAGTACAACTTTGTTCTACTTTCCAGTTTCGACCGGTTTTATTATTTTGGCCATAACTTCATCATTTCTTATCCGATTTAATTGATTCAAGTGGCTGCACATAAAAATAGACTTCAAGGAGAACCAAACTTAAAGAGAAGGTATCGTCTAATTCTGATCCTAAGTGGCCTAAAAATTCACTCAAAGTGGGGCCACGTGCAAGAAAAATTCCTGCATCAGCTTTGGACATAGAGTAGTCCGGGTTGTTTCGGACGTAACTTGAGTTTCGGTGCTCCGAAATGGGTGATTCCAGTTGGAATAGAACCCTTAGCACCTTAGCTTTAAAAGAGTACAATGACCTTGAGTCAAACATGAAGTTAAGACCCCGGAAAAATAGAGCAGCCTAAACAGTCCCAGTGTAATAGATAAATTTAATAGTTGGCATGAAAATGCCATAACTTTAGTTCGGATAATCCGATTGGAATGATTCCAATTTATGGAACAAAGTAGACTCTTAGAGGAATAAGAATGAGACTTAAGTCAAAAACGCATCAGACTCTCGCTCCGCAAAGTTTCCTCTGGGCTTGCCCCTGGCCAGAGTATTCATTTAGTATGATTATTTGTTTAATCACTAAGAGTGAATAAATTTGGTTTAATGAAAAGGGTGTGAAGACGCATAACCTGGACCTAGGATTGACACGAGAAAGAAACGGAATCGATAATTGTCCGTTTCTATACCCGCTCTTTAGTTCTTTGTTTGTTCTATACTTGTTCTTTACTCCCAGTTTGTTCACTACACGCCTTTATTCTCATATTGTTTCCTATTTGCAAAATATGCATATATCGATTTGAATGATTAGTATTGATTTGAATCATTGTTATTCGAATCGCTTGCCAAATATATGCATGTATGAGTATTTGAACTGTGGTAAGTGAATTTAATGTGATAAAAGTAAATTGATTTTGAAACGATATTGAATGACCAACATGACTAATTCACCAACTAAATCGCCATGAAGGTAATGTGATTCGTTTCAATGCGAAATCAGCGTATTGCTATCAATGACAGACATGACAGATTCACCAACTGAATCTATGAATGTTTAATTTCTATAGTCATATGTGAGACGGTAATATTTGAACGCTTAAATCACATTACCATCATCGATAACAAGATGTGATTCACCAACCTAATCGTGAATGTCGAATTTATAGTCATATGAGACGGTATTGAATGTGAAACCACATTACTATTGAATGACAAAACAGTGTAGATTCACCAACCGGACTGGCTGTGATGTCAATTCTATAGCTATGTGTGGAATCACAAACCGAAAAAGGAAACGATGGTATTGAAAAGTGTATTCAGATAAGTATCTTTACATTACACCGATAGCAGATAAAACATTATTTTGATAAATGCATGATTTATATGAACGAAATGGAATACAGACCGTGATAGAACCACGGGCATGAAAATGCTTTAGCTGATGTTTTATCAATGCAGTACCGGCGATGTACATCAAGCAAGACCTAAGATCGAGAGCTCAGAAATGCGTAGAAGGAATTACTTTTAGTATGCTCCGCCATATGCATTACTCCATTTTTCAAACATTGACATTTTGTAAAATGGGGCTTTGTACTGATCCCGAGTATTGTATAAAGGCATTTTGATAATGTAAACATTATAATCCTTGTTAATTGTAAATGTCTACGGGCTTGCCCAAAGTCGAAATGCTTCCGCGAATTTCAAAATCTAAATGAATAAGACAAGCCAAATGTTTTGATAAGATAATTGAAAATGCCTGAGTAAACGGTTCCGCTGATCCGCCTAATCTGGTCAAGCTCGGGATCTTGTCGCTGACACTTTGAAAACTAAATTTAATAAAATGATAACTAAAGAGATTTAATTAATGACTTTTAAAGAATAAAACGAAGCCCTGGTTTTTGTGCTCTGACTTCACAATCTGCCGGGTCGGGTCGTCGCCACAGCAGATGGCATCTTCCCTTAGTTTTTTTTTTTTTTGGATAATTAAGAATTTATTTCCAAAAGGGCCAAGCCCCACACAACAAAAGAATACACAGGCCCAAGGCCCAAAAGGCAAAAAGAAAAACGGACAGCACCTCCCTTAAAATTATAGGAAAGGGGCTGAGCCCGAAACAACCAACAACAACCATGGACAAATCCACCAAAACTCACACCCACAACTCGGGCAGAGAAAAAACACCCCAAAACCCCGCCCACGGAAACTTTGTTAAAGGCAACCAAGGGCCTAATGTACAAATTTCCAACCAATTATAAGGACCATCTCACACATTGATTTGTTCAATCGGATTATCAACAACCTTCAAGACCAGTGGTCTAGAACATCATTACATATGAGGTGAAAAAATAGCATCACTAGAAAATGTTCTACGAGTCACTATTCCTGTCTCCCCACAAGGATAAATAGTAGCACCCCACGCAATCCTCTTAGTAATAGAGCAAAAAGACTTTCCCTTGGTAGCAATTGCCCACAAGAATTCATTCTCCCAATTCCTCGGCATTCTGGAGTTCCCACATAACCTTAAAATCCTCAACCAAATACCAAACAGTTGAATCGGGCAACCAAGAATGTGATTCCCCGTCTTAAACATAATAGTCCCAGAAATACACAAGATATAGAGTTGGTCAGACCACACTTGAGAAGTTTGTCTTGTGTAACCAATATGTCCTGTATGGCCATCCAAACAATAAATGCATGTCTCCTGATAGCTTGGGGAAACCATATCGTATAAATTTTCAATACCACCTATCTCAGCTTCTGGCCTAAAATGGTTCCATGCTATGTGATGTTGAATTCCCTAAGGAGCTAGTGTCCACTAAATAATATCCCTCTCTAAGAGGTATCGTAGATTTACACTGGCACAATCCATTCTTTGATAGCAATAAGGGTCAACCGACTCCGATGTGCCAATTCCACCTACCATCACCAATAATAACCTCAATCTATGAGCGTTATTATGAATAGCGTAACTATATACATTTCTATCTCCATAGTAAGGGAGGAGAGGACTAACCGGTTCCGTAAATCATGCCATAAAAATGTCCCTGCACTGCTACATACCCTGCGGTTTTATGAAGTGGCCTGATCCTCGTCTTCTCAACCAAGTATTTACGCCAACTCCAAGAGCAAATCGAAGGGATTTTAGCACACCAAAGACTCCCGCGTCTCAAATACATCCTCCGCATCCATGCCACCCATAATGAGTCCTTCCTATAAAACAGATTCCAGATGTGTTTCATAACATTAAAGATTTACGCAAATTTTTACGACACAAACCTGTCTGAATTCCTCCTTCCTTCAAGACACACGACTTCCATCCGACTTGGCCTGATGAGCATTCCCCAGCCTTTCCGCATCAAAGGAAAACCGAAAGCTGTCAATCTTAAAGATAGTGTATTTAGGTATGATGAACAGACTGCACCAATACATCTGGATACTATATAAAACTGAAGCAATCAGCTGCAACCTACCCACATAAGATAACGCCCTGCTTATCCAAGACTGGATTCTGGCCATAATTTTATCCAGGAGTGGCTGACAATCACAGTGGAAAAGCCTTGTTGAAATCAATGGGACTCCAAGGTATTTCATAGGAAAACTCCCCAAACTGAAACATGTGGTGTTCAATAAATCAGTCTTGACATCACCATTTACTCCCTAAGAATGAATATGGTGCTCTTTCCGTTTGTTCACTATAGCCTAGAAAATTCTCAAACTGCTTAACCTAATCCATGATAACTGGATCGATTTGTCCCCACCTGAAGAAATAGAAAAAATATCATCCGCAAAGCTTAAGTGTGTTGTTGATTTCACATTTAGTGGTGAAATCATACTCCCGCTCCATGGGCAGCCACTGATATGGGATCTAGAAAAGGCCTCCAAGTAACAATGATGAATAATAAAGGAGATAAGGGTCCCTTGTTTTAACCCACGCCATAGCAAAGTAAAAACCCAAATTAGCCTACCATTTACCGATACAAGAGAAGGATGGGTAGTGATGCACGCCTTAATATATCTCATAAGAAAAGCAGTGTGTACCTATATCGAGAAGATACCCAAGATACACCCAACTAATTAGTCATATGCCTTCTTAATAACTTTAGAGCACACCCGGGAGGACCATTTGGTCATCATGATAGTTGATCATAAGTTCTCGGGTACGGAGGATATCACAGCACTCCGACCTTGCACAAAAAAGTCGATCGTGAAGGGCTTATAACTGTGGATGCATTGTTTAATCCTCGCAGCGATAATCTTCGTGATGCACTTCGGTATACTGTGATTACAACGTGAAATCGCCTATCACCGCTTGAAGAATTAGGACTTGGCACCAAAGCAATAATTGTAATTAATCTCCGGGCAAACTTCCAGCTTTGAAGAAGGACATCACTGCTTCACTACATCTCTCCCAATTATACTCCACCTTCCTTAAAAATAGGATGAGAACCATCAAAGATTCTGGCGTTGAATCATTAATAGAGAACATGGCCTCTGATCTCCCTCATGACTTATTCCACCTTTGTCCAGATGTGCGTTTCTGCTTGATAGCCTCTGCCTCTAATTCTCGTGATCATTCCCCAATGTTATGACTTTTATCGCATTCCGAGCTTTAACGGCTTTGTGGAAGAAATCCTGTGTTCGGCCCTAAGTTTTGCATTTATCAATCCTAGATTTTTGTTTTAAGAACTCCTCCTCGGCATAGGCTAAATCATGGTAAGTCTTTAAACATTCCCTCTCATTATCTATCAGCATGGGATCAGATGTATTGTTCAGTAAAGCAGATTGGGCCTGGTTCAGTGTCTCTCTGGCATCCACAACACGCTCTCGCAGCTTACCAAATGAGTGGAAATTGAAAGCCTTAAGGGAAGCCTTCACTCTTTTCAGTTTTTGAGTCAATCTGTACATGGGAGTTCCGTGCACCTCACCTTCCCACGCTTCCTTCACTATCTCATGAATCCAGGTGGCTGTTTTGGTTAAAATTCAAGGGGGAAGTATTATACGGACCCGCCTTAACATTAAGGCTCTCTCTTCGGTAACTGAGGGCAATGATCGATAACCTGTGATGTGGACTTCCGTTAATGCATTGGGAAACATATCCAAACAATATTCATTTTAGACAATCTGGCCCAACTTCCTAGCTGCGAAGTTTACTCCTCTCGCCGGCTCATCCACGTATATGCCCAAGAAAGGAACATCCGCCTAATCTTAAGGCGTTGAAATGCAGACACTGCGGAAAATCATTCATGGTCGTGTCCTGCACCATATTACCCCCATATTTCTCATTGACAAACCTGGTGGTGTTGAAGTCACCTATTACCAACCATGGATTTTGGCCTCCCAAGGGATCACACCATTGAAGGTGGCGCCAAAGCACCCTTCTATCAATGTAGTTATTCAAAGCATATACTACTAACACCAAAATGAATAATTTGGCCCTTGAGAGTCAGAACGTGACATAGCACGTTCTGGTCCATAGAGTGATAACATCAATGCTAACCTTTCTAGTAAGCTCTACATATCTAGATTCTACCAAGCAAAGCATACCTATAGTTATGAAACAATTTCCACCTCGAAATATAGATGTGAAAATTTTGTCTCAGAAGCTCCACCCGAAGTTTCCAAATACAAACAAAAATCAAGAGCTCGGGACTCTACAAAACTAACGCACTTCTTTTTGCTTAAGGGGGTCGTTTAAGCCCCTTATGTTCCATGAGGCGAATTTAACCATTGGGAAGATGTGAGTACCTCCTTACCACTGGATCCTGCTTAATAGCAAGGTTCCGCTTTACTCCTCGAGCTTCTTCATAGAAATTTAATGTGCTGAAGTTGTAACACTGCATATGTTTTGTCAGATCTAAGTAGATTTCGGAGCAAAATGCAACTTATAAATTCTATATGATATTTTAAATTGTGATTAAGATTAACATCTTAATGGCTGCTTAATTGTAGGATTAGCAAGTGTGTTAGATTGCATTTTTACAAGATGTGGGTCAATTATGCAATTAGGTAAGTTTAGTGGTTTTGTTAGGTTTAAATTAAGTATGTGTTACATCACTTGAAAAAACTTTTAGTGGAGAGGGACTAAAGTGTAATATCCTTGTGAGCTATATGGCATCATGAGGGCATGACACCTCATATATAATGAGAGATCTCGACACATGGCAAGTGTATGAGAAGAGTCACATGTGCTGCCAAACTAATTTCTCTTGGTTTTGCATGCCAGACCAACTGCCAGAAGTGGAAAATTCTAAACAGAAAGTGAGAGAGAGTCTCTAGAGAGTAGTTTATATGAAAGGTCATGAAGTTTGGTTTTTGGTGGGAAAAAGTCTACCAAGGTATGTAAACATGATCTGAGGCCTTACCAGATTTCTTGGTGGACTTTCGTTATATTCTAGGGTTTTGCTGGATTACATAATCCAACCCTAGATTTGATGAAAGGTGTGTTTGGTGAACCCAAATTGTAAAAGACCAAGCCAGGAAGATGGCATGTGTGTGTCCATGGGAGGTGCCATCTTTCCCCACCCCATGACAGCAGCTTTAACATGGTTGGCCTAAAGCACCCGGGATGATTCTATTTGGAGAAGAAGCTCAAGACCTAGGACCCAATGTCTGTGGCAACCAAGAACTGTAAAATCCACTATAAGACCCTTTGAATTTGAGGTTGAAAGTCGGACATGACCATTCCAGTTCGGAGCAATTCCTGCTGAGCCATAAGTCAGAAGAGGCTGATCCAAATGGAGTGATTCAAAATCCCTCTCAAAGTGCAGCTTTTCACATAGGGGCGTAATTTCAAGAAGAAAGTGTGGCCATAAAATTATGGCTCATTTGTTCCCCATAATTTCGTCAAGTATGCAAGTAGTGAGGACACAAGATTTCGTCCTAGAAATGGTCTCGGGAGGCCGAGGTGTCGTTCATAACTCTTCGATTCCAGTCCGAATGACTCGATTTAAGAGGCTGGTGGAAAGCTACAGGAGAGAACTCAGTCAGAATACCATAGTGGGAACAAAAAACGTGTATATTGGTCAAAATGGTAGTTAAGAAAAAAAAGGGTCTTGAGATAGCCAAATGGCGTGCTGCGGCAAAAGTATTTAGTAATTTAATAAGGTGTTAAATGTTGATATTAGTAAGTGTAAAGGAGAGCCCCCCTCCTCCTCCTCCTCTTTTCTTCCATTCTTTTAGTGATCAAGGGTTTATGTTTGTAGGTAGCAGAATATGTGTGATTCGAAAGGTAAAGGAGTGGTATTTGTAACGCCTAAAATACCTCTAGAATTTTTATAATAATTTTATTATATATTCGGTATGAATCAAGAAAACTTGGTTTTTCTGAAAAGTGATGAATTGACAAGGACAAAATTTAGTGAACCCGGAAATTTGAGCACTAAAACAAGGACAAAATTTTAAATGCCATAAGGGAGATAAAAATCATAAAGGGAGTAGAGATGGGCCACAATAGAATTAAAACAAGTTGAATTGCAAATTAAAGATATGAGGGCTAGTTGCACTTATGAAAAGTTGAAAATATAAAAATGAAAAACAAAAGCTAAAATGCATTTGGTCTCCAAATTGCCCTAGCAAAACAGAGAGAAAGAGAGCAAAGAAAACAAGAGGAAGAAGAGGAAGAAGAAGAAGGAGGAGAAGGAGTCCAAAGATCAAGGTATGTTGTCTTAGAATCAAATATATTTTGGATTCAGGCTTTGGAAGGTAGAATTGATCCTCTTGTCTAGGTTTTGTGAAGAGATCACACAAAACCCTAACTTGTTTGAGGTGTTGTGTGAAAACCCCAAATGTACAAGAATGACATGAATCCTCCTTCGAGGTTGGATTTTACGCAATCAAGAGTAAAGGGGTTTGGGTTAAACCAAACCCTAACAAAATTGTGTATTAGGTATGTGTATGGGTTATGACCCATATTAGAGCAAATGTTGAGGATAGAAACCATTTATTCTTTGAATGCCAAGTTACATCGGGAATCTGGATGAGGGTTCTTAGACTGTGCGGGCAATACAGGATTCCGAGGAGGTGGGATAACGAATTTCGGGTTACCGGGTTGCAAGGGTAAACTTATGCTCTATCACCAAAAAGTGATTGTTGGGAGCCTCCATATATCACATATGGAGACAACGTGAATGCTAGAATCCCCAAACCAATTTAATTCGCTTGACTATATTTTCTCATTTGTAATGATGTCGCTTAGATCTCAAGCTTCTATAATATTTACAAACCCAAATAATAGAGATTCGCGCGAGAGATGGAGCTTGCCCCTTACTATATTGAGGCCCGCCGGAGGTGCTTGAGCTTACCGCGAGGGCGTGTCTCCGCCCCACCGTGGCGCCGGGTTTCGGCCTCGGTCCCTCGGATGTGGATTTTGGCTTTGTTGTTTGTTTTTTGGGCTTGAGCTTGTATGTTTGTTTGCCCATCTCGCTTGGTTGAGCGTTGTTGTATTAACTTCTTTTGTGTTGTTTGCTTCTGCCCGGGATGTGGGCTTTAGTTTCATGATTGTGTTGTTGTTTATCAAGTCATGTTGCGGCTGCTGCCCCTTTCCCCTTGTTTCCTAGGGAGGTGTCAGTCCGTTGCTTTTTCCGTCGCTTCGGCTGCCTGGTTTCTTGGTTGTATTTTGGTTTTTGGGGTTCCCCATTTTTGGTAATAAATTCTTAATTATCCAAAAAAAAAAAATAGAATTGTTGTTGGGAGAAAATCATGAAAGGTTTTGATGAAAGATATCCATTGAATGATAAATTGAGTAGAAAAGAGATCATGAGATGAATTTGAAGTGATCTTGAAGTGTTTATGAGGTATAGAGTTGACTAGTTCAAAAGTATGGAATGGGGAGAAAATACCCATTCCCAAGTACTGGGATTAGTACCGGTACAACTTGAGCTTGTACTCGGTACAATTTCGGTTCTGGTCATTTTGGCTGTTGTACTGGTACAACTTGAGCTTGTACCGCACAACCTGTTATGCTTTCCTAGAAGCTCGACCTAGTTTTCGTATTTTGGCCATAACTTCTCATTTTATCCGATTTGAGCGATTCAAGTGGCTACGTAAATAGACTTCAGAGAAACTAAACTTAAAGAGAAGGCATCGTCAAATTCTGATCCTAAGCATCCTAAAATTCACTCAAAGTGGGGCCATGTGCAAGCCAAATTCTGGTTCCAGCTTTGAACATAGTAGTCCGGGTTGTTTCTGACGTAACTTGAGTTTCGGTGCTCCGAATTGGGTGATTCCAGTTGAATAGAAACCCTTAGCACCTTAACTTTTAAATGAGGACAAAGACCTAGAGTCAAATATGGAGCAGATGCCGGAAAATTAGTAATACAAACTGTTCCCAGTGTAATCCGTAAACCGACTAGTTGGTATGAAAATGCCATAACTTTAGTTTGATAATCCGATTGAATGATTCCACTCCTAAGGAAAGTAGACTCCATAGAGGGAATAGAATGAGTCTAGTCAAACGCATTCATACCGAGCCGAGGCAAAGCGAATTCGCTAGTACATTATTTCATAATCACTAAGAGTGAATGAATCAGATTTTTAATTAGGAAGCGGTGAAGACGACAACCCGGCCTAGATTGACATCGAGAAAGAAACGGAATCGATAATTGGTCCTGCTCTATACCCGTCTCATTCTAGTTTGTCTCTATACTTTGTTCTTTATTCTAGTCCGCTCTATACCCGCTCTTTTATTCTCTTGTTTGTTCTATACTTGTTCTTTATTCTAGTTTGTTCACCACACGCCCTTTATTCTCATATTGTTTCTATTTGCGAAATATGCATATATATCGATTTGAATGATTAGTATTTGAAATGTTTGACAAATATCTGCATGTATGCGTGTATTTGAACTACAAGCTTAATTTATCGGGAGCAAAGTAAATTGATTTCAAACGTGATATTGAATGACCAAATATGACGGGATTCACTAATCGACTCACCATGAAGGTAATCAGATTAAACAAATGCGAAATCACATTGGTTATCAATGACAGATACGACAGATTCACCAACTGAATCTGTCGAATTGTCACTTCTATAGTCATATGTGAGACGGTAATATTGAACGCGTAAATCACATTACTATCGATCGACAACAAGACAGGATTCACCAAACTAATCAGCCGTGGAATGTCGAATTCTATAGTCATGTGAGACGGTATTGAATGCGAAACCACATTACTACCGAATGACAAATGTGCGTGATTCACCGCATCTCGAACTGCCGTGATGTCGAATTCTATAGCTATATGTGGAAATCACAAACCTAAAAGGAAACGATGGTATTGAAAAGTGTATTCGTATGTTATATCTTTACATTAATCGATATCAGAGTAAAGGCATTATTTTTGATAAATGTATGATTTATATGAACGAAATGAAATACGAATCAGATAGAACCAATTAAGCATGAAAAAATGCTTAGCGATTGTTTTATCAATGCGCAGGTACCGAGTGACAGACATCGAATGCAAGACCCAAGATCGAGGAGCTCAGAGTCATAGAGAAGGAATTACGAAGTATGCTCCGTCATATGCATTACTCCATTTTTCAAAGTTGAACTCGAGATCCTTATTTTTGTAAAGGCATTTTGATAAATGTAAACATTATGAATCTTTGTTAATTGTAATGTCTACGGGCTTGCCCAAATGAAATGCTTCCGCGAAATTACAAAATCTAAAATGAATAAGACAAGCCAAATGTTTTGATAAGATAATTGAAAATGTCGAAGTAAACCGGGCTCCGGCTTGGATCCGCCAATCGGGTCAAGTCGGGGATTCGGGTCGCGACACTTTTGAAAACTAAAATTTAATAAAACGATAACTAAAGAGATTTGATTAATGACTTTAAAAGAAATAAAACGAAATGCTCCTCGGTTTCGCCTGACTCGTTAATCGGGTCGGGCCGGGCTCGGGGGTCGCTACAACTTATTGGTATCAGAGCCTAGGTTTAGGCGGTTCTACAAAGTGATTTTGAAATTGTTTGAAAATGATTTCGAAATTGTTTATGACATGCATTGTGACGGTATATAAAGGATAATATGACTGATGCCATCTCGCTGGATCTTAATAGGATAATTTACCGAGGAGTGAAACTGAGGCGATATCTTGGTGACGAATCCGCCTCGGGCATAGTGTTATTGTGAACAAAGTGTATAGAGATTTGTCCACATAAAAATACAAGAGTATGAATTGGAGATTCACTGAAGCATTCCTTCGTGAGTTTCGATGTGATATTTGATGACTAGTTATCCCGACACACCGAAAGATAGTCGATTGTAGGAATGAAAAGAGTGACTTTGAGAACACCGAATGATAGATGAAGTACTCATTGGTGAGAGGTCAAACCAATTTATCGTGATATCCGCAGTTAGCCATGCAGAAAGATGGCGCGGAAGATGTGAAGCCTATTTGGCTTATGTGATTGATACGGTAAAGTCAAGGCCTAATGTATCCGATATTCCTACCGTTAGTGACTTTCCGGACGTATTTTCGGAAGAGTTGCCAGGATTGCCTCCACAGAGGGAGATTGAATTTGCTATCGACGTTGTACGAGGAGCCAATAACTCCGCATCCATTACACCGTGCAGCATACAATGGCTCCACTGAGCTAAAGGAATTGAAATCATGAATGCAAGAACCGCTAGAAAAGGATTTATCTCGACCGCGTATCACCATGGGGAGCTCCCGTGCTTTTTGTCAAAAGAAAGATGTACACTTCGTTATGTGTTGATTATAGACAACTAACAAGTTGACCAGAAGAATAAGCATTCAAGCACGTAATTGATGATTGTTTCACCCAATCAAAGGTGCAAGTACCTCCGAAGATTGACTTGAGATCCGGGTATCATCATTGAAAATTGTGATGCCTGAGTGCATAAGACGGGCGCGTAGAACACGATATGGACATTATGAGTTCTCAGAATGCCGCTTGGTTCACCCAATGCTCCACGGCTTACGGACTTAATGAATCGTGTTTTCCGACCGTATGTGGATCAGTTTGTCGTAGTGTTCATAGACGACATTCTTGTGTATTCGAAAGATCGGGAAAGTCATGACACACATCTTCGGGTAGTGTTAGAGATTTTGAGAAAAGAGCAGTTATATGCGAAACTCAACAAGTGTGAGTTTTGTCAACAAGTGTCCTTTCGGGGCACATCAGACGAAAGAAGGAACTGAAATAGATCCAAAGAAAATAGAAGTGGTCATCGAATGAAGCCACCAAGAAATGTTACGGAAGTACGTAGTTTCCTAGGACTAGCAGGTTACTATAGAAGATTTGTTAAGGGGTTTTCTATGATTGCAGCCCCGATGACGAGATTGCTCCAAAAAAATGTAAAGTTTGAATGGAGTGAAAAATGTCAAGGAAGTTTTGAAAAGCTAAAAGCATTCTTAACCGAGGCTTCGGTGCTTACTCAGCCGACCTGCTGTAAAGAATATGTGATCTATAAGCGATGCTTCACTGTGGACTCGGATGTGTCCCAATGCAAGAGGGGGTGAGCCTATGCTTCAAGACAATTGAAGCCATTAAGGAAAAGAACTACCCCACGCATGATTTGAATCGGGGCTGCAATTGTATTTATGGAAAATTTGGAGACATTATTTATATGGAGAAAAGTGTTTATTTACACCGATCATAAGAGTCTTAAGTATTTGCCCTCAACGAGAGCTTAACTTGGAGAAGGAGGTGGATGTAATTGATAAAGATTATGATCAAGGCATTGATCATCACCCTGAAAGGCCAATGTAGTGGCTGATGCTTTGAGTAGAAAGACAATGCAAACGCTTCGAGCGTTGAATGCCCACTTGTCATTATCAGACGATGGTACAATAGTGGCAGAAATGATAGCGAGACCGAATTTGTTGAATCAAGTGCTAGAGCACAAAAAGAAAGATACGAGAAAATTTCGCCATAATAGATCGATTAGGAGATAGTAAAGAAACCGAGTTCACATGAATGAAAATGGATATTATATTATAAGGATCGGGTTTGTGTACCCGATGATGATGAATTACGGAAAGCCATACTTGAAGAGGCACATGGTGGATCTTTTGCTATCCATCCCTGAGAGGAACAAAGATGTACCAAGATTTGAAAATGTCATTCTCAGCCGTCCGTAATGAAAAGAGATGTATCGTAATTTGTAACCAAGTGTCCGGTGTCAAAGAGTAAAGGCGTAGCATCAAGTTCCTTCTGGATTATTGCAGCCTATCATAATACCGGAGTGGAAATGGGACCCAATCACCATGGATTTCAGGGTCGGGTTACCACTGACAGTGGGAGGAAGATGACTCGCCATCAGAATATCTGATTGACCAAGTCACCATACTTCCACCGCTGAGAACTGGGACTATTCGCTTTGACAAGCTACAGAGTCAGACATCAAGAAAATAATTCGGCTACACGGGATTCCTCGTATCCATTATTTCGCACTGAGATCCGAGGTTTACTGAGATTTTGGGGGAAAATTGCAAGAGGCCACGCACTGGACCGAATTTCAAGACAGCCGCCCACCATTGCACGGATGGACAATCGTAGAGTGATCCAGATTCTGGAAGATATGTTAAGGAGTTGTGCGATCAACTATGAGGGTAGTTGGGATCGACACATCCCTTTGGTTGAATTTGTGTACAACAACGCTTCCAATCAAGTATCGAATGGCGCCTCATTAGGCCCTATATGGAAGAAATGTAGAACAATCGCTGTGTTGGACGGAATTGAGTGAAAGAAAAGTGATTGGCCCCGAGTTGATACGAGAGACTGAAGAAAAAGTGAAAACGATTAAAGAGAAATTGAAAGTGGCCACCGATTGTAAGTCATATAAATTACACAAGAGAAAGGATATCTGAGATGTAGGTCGGAAAAAGTACTTTAAAAGTATAGCCTTTGAAGAAGGTGATGAGATTCGGAAAAAGGGCAAGTTATTCCGATTTATTGGCCCATAAGTGAAGTAATTAAAAAGTGGGTCCAACCAAGATACAGATCAGCATTACCCCGACTCGAAAAGATCCATAATGTTTTCCATGCCTCAATGCTAATGAGACATCGCTCGATCCGATACACATGTAGTCTCTTCGAGATAATTGAGCTTAGGCCGGATTTGACATACGAAGAAGAGCCAGTAGAGGTCTTAGCTCGGGAAGTGAAAGAATTGCGGAACAAGAAGATTCCATTAGTCAAAGTGTTGTGGAGAAATCACAAGACCGGGTTAGCCACTGAAAGTGAAGAAACCATGCGGCAAAGAGTATCCGTGAATCAAGCGACCAAGGTAAATTTCGAGGACGAAATTTTCTTAAGTGGGGGAGAATTGTAACGCCCCAAAAATACCCTAGAATTTTTATAATAATTTTATTATATATTCTGGGTATGAATTGGGCAAAACTTGGGTTTTTCCGGGAAAAGTGATGAATTGACAAATTATGAAATAGCAAATTTAGTGAACCCGAAATTTGAGCACTAAAAACAAGGACAAAATTTTAAATGCTATATGAGATAAAATCGCAAAAGTGGAGTAGAGATGGGCCACAATAGAAATAAAACAAGTTGAATTGCAAATTTAAAGAGATGAGGGCTAGTTGCAATTTATGAAAAGTTGAAAATATAAAAAAATGAAAAACAAAAGCTAAAATTCATTTGGTCTCCAAATTGCCTGAAGTAAAACGTGTGAGAGAAAGAGAGCAAAGAAAACAAGAGGAAGAAGAGGGAAGAAGAAGAAGAAGGAGGGAGGA
This sequence comes from Tetrastigma voinierianum, assembly GCA_016808115.1. NCBI lineage: Eukaryota > Viridiplantae > Streptophyta > Magnoliopsida > Vitales > Vitaceae > Tetrastigma > Tetrastigma voinierianum. Next base: position 427,846 of record JAEQBH010002293.1, on the reverse strand, counting down.
GTCCAGCATCAAGGTATGTTGTCTTAGAATCAAATATATTTTGATTCCTAGGGCTTTGGAAGGAGAATTGATCCTCCTTCTTGTCTAGGGTTTTGTGGAAGAGATCACACAAACCCTTAACTTGTTGAGGTGTTGTGGGTAAAACCCCAAATGTGGAGAAAATACCCATTCTGGGCATTTTCGGGGGATTAGTACCGGTACAACTTGAGCTTGTAACGGTACAATTTTGGTTCTGGTCATTTTTGGCCAAGTTGTACCGGTACACAACTTGGAGCTTGTAACACGTACAACCCGTTATGCTTTCAGCCGACTCTGATTTTGGCCATAACTTCCTCATTTAACCCAGACAACGCGTGTTGCGGAAACGTTCATTTCCCAGTGAAAGTGTTATGGGAACACCATGGAGGAAGAAGCCAAGAGCGGAACTAGAAGCAGATGTGAAGAAGAAGTATCCTAACTATTCATGTGTTAGTAATGTTTAATTTGGGACTAAAATTATCAGAAGGGGAGGGAATGTAACACCTCGGTATATGTTTCTATATTCTGGCAAGGGATTGGGAGCAAAATGCAACTTATACCCTATGATATTTTTAAATTGTGATTAAGATTAGCCATATCTTAATGGTTGGTTTAATTAGAGGATTAGCAAGTGTGTTAGATTGCATTTTTATGGCATGTGGCCACCATGTACTAAAGTTTAGTGGTTTTGTTAGGTTTGTAATTAAGTATGTGTCAAGGACCACTTTGAAAAACCTGTTAGTGGAGAGGGACTAAAGTGTAATATCCTTGTGAGCTAATGTGGCATCATAAGGGCTTGACACCTCATATGCATGGTAGGGAGAGTTCTACACATGGCAAGTGCATGAGAAGAGCTTCGCTAAGGTGCCAAGCAAACCAATTTCTCTTGGTTTTGATGCGTAGACCAACTTCTGCTAGGAAGTGGAAAATTCTGGAAATTTAGAAAGAGAGAGAGTTCAGAGAGGAAGGAGAGAAAAGGCTTTTGAAGGAAAGCTTATTTTTGGTGGAAAAAGTTCACTAAGGTATGTAAACATGATCTTGAGGCCTTAGTTGTATTTCTTATGGACTTGGTTATATTCTAGGGTTTTGTTGGGATTTACATCCAACCCTAGATTTGATGAAAGGTGTGTTTGTGGAACCCAAATTGTAAAAGACCGCTTTAGAAGATGGCATGTGTGTGTGTGTGTCCAAGGGAGGTATTTCATCACTCTTTCCTTGACCCCATGACAGTTTTTGGCCAGCCATAAGTTGGCCTAAAGAACCTGAACTGATGATTCTAGTTGGAGAAGAAGCTCAAGACCTAGCCCTTCAAATGTCTAGAAGTAAATCAAGAACCAAATCCTACCATAAGACCTTGAATTTGAGGTTGAAAGTCAGATACGCATTCCTCGGCCCCATGTTCCGATGGGCCTCACAGTCATAAGTCGAAAGAGTATTGATCCAAATGGAGTGGGATTCAAAATCCTCTCAAAGTAGCCATAGGGGCGTAATCATGAAGAGTGTGGCCAAAATTATGGCTCATTTGTTCCCATAATTTCATTAAAGTATGGGTGAAGTGAGGACACGTGACTCGTCCCTAGGAAATGGTCTCGGGAGGTCAGAGGTAAACCATAACTCTTTGGACCTGAGGTCCGAATGACCTGATTTAAGAGGCTATGGAAAGTTAAGAGATAGAGAACTTCTGGTCAGAATACTCATAGTGAAACGAAAAACGGTATGGCTGGTCAAAATGGTAGTTAAAAAAGAAAAAAAGGGGGTCTTGAGATATAATGGAACAAGGTACAAGTGTTGTGTGCTATTTGTGTTACCCTAATAAGGGGTGTTAAATGTTGATATTAGTAAGTGTAAAGGAGAGTGCTCAAGGATCAAGGCTTATGGTTTGTAGGTATATGGAATATGTGGATCTCGAGGGTGAAGTAGTAATAAACCAATTGGGTAATTTTATGCAACCCTGATTGTTCGAGGCTGGAGAAATCTTATGACTTGTTAATCAGAGATCCTTCGAGTAGCCTCGCTCTTGACTTCCCCGGGAGACTCAGGATTTTTTAACCAAGAAGGCAGGGATCTGTGTAAACTTTCTCCGTTTATACCATGGTTTGATCGAAATTCTCAGATCATTACATGTCAACCTGTGTGATTTTCTAATGATAAATATATAAATGTGTATATTTTTATATCTATGGAATTCCTTCAATTAATCGGGTGCATGATGTTTTAAATATCCATGTGGGTGAATGCTTTGTGAAATTGTTTTAAAGCATGACATGGGTATGGGACTGTGTGAGAGTCCGACTTGATGTAGTGGACACGGGACTATGACTAGTCCCTGGGTTGTAGTCCCAGAAAGGTCACGTGATATATGGATGTGGGCATATCCCTAGGTGGTAAGTCCCAAAGAATTTGTCGTATGGATGGGCATATCCCCGGGTAGTAAGTCCCAGCACTTGTCGTTGTTCGGGATGATCGCTAGTCCCTGGTGAAAGCCCAAAGAGTCACCGATGAGGGGTCGAGATGGTGGTGTGATTAAGATCCATTTTGTATTCTACATCAACCTATTGGAATTAAAAATGCTCATGTTTCAGATGCTTGAATTGTTTGTATTTGAAATGTTTTTATAAGTACGGCTTGTTATGGGATTCACCATCGAGTTGTCGAACTCACCTCATTATTCCCTCTCCTAATCTTAGATGCGTGCAGTACGGTGACCACTGCATGACTTGAGAGCTCGACTTGGCAGGGTTTCGAGGTCAGAATTGTGCGCGCCCGGGTGATGTCAGGGTCAAGACTACATTTCAGGAACATCTAGTGTCAGGTGGAGGTTCACATCAGATATTTTGGATAGTCAGTATCGACCATGGGTCATTGTATATTTGGTCAGGGCTATTAGTCTGGGACACTTTGTAAAGTTTCTGATTTTAAAATATTTTGATCATGTATGAATACTGGTTCATCGAGACTTACCGCATGTATATGTATATGTTTTGAGACCTGGAGTTGAGTTTTAATTACGTTTAGCGACATCTAAGTGGAGTTTTGACCTAGGTTTCTGAGGAAATACAAAGATATATGGTGTGTGGTGGCTAGTGGGCAACTTTTATGCAAAGTGTTGGATTTGAAAGAGTCCTAAGTGTTGGGGACTCGATGAAAAAAAAAGATGGTACAAGATAAATCCCATCCCGAAATCAGGGTGTGACAGAAGTCCAACTCATCAACTCTCTTTATGTGCTTGAATGTGTCAAGAATAGGAGAATTATCGATATATCGTAAGAATTGTTAGATCAACCCCTAAGACACTATAGATTTTGCTGTCTCACTAGGAAATTCTTCCTCACTTTTTTTTTTTTGATGTCCTAGGGTTGATCGGTCCGCTTACACATCCCCATAATCCCCTAGGGGCCCCGGAGAACCGACCGGTAAGCTCTCAAGAACCGGGGAATTCCCAAGATCCCCTGGAGGCTCGAACTCCTGACCTCCGCCTGCGAGGCAAGTGTGGCCAAAGGCTAACCGAGCTTCCTGTGAGGGATCATTCTTCCTCACTTTGAGCTAGACATTCGAAGGTATTACCATGTAACTTGGGTTATTAACTCACAATCCAAGCACCACCTCATCATCATACGTTACTTGTGAGGTTTTATCAGATCCCTATCTTCTACAATGCCGTTAACAACATCGATATCCGGAAGACAATGGTAATACCTATTGACTTCTTTCTCTCCCGTATATCCGAGGATCCTTCTATCATCAACCAACACCTCAACCCCCACTTCATACTCACCGTTCCCAAGGATTTATGGCCAAATCAAGCCAGATTCAAGCAAGATTATCTATGGATATTCGATTTTATCGTAGAATATTTTCCATTACCCATCCAGGACCACGTAATTCTAGAGAATTAATAACGACCCCCACCTCTACACATATCCTAGCAAAGGATACTTTGACCTGGTTCTTGAGTGAATCAAGATGAGCTGGTCACCAACAACACTTGCAATGTACCCAAGACAGGAGCCTGGTCTTAATATTCCAAAGGAAGATTAATCCCTTTAACTTAGATTGGGATAAGTGGATAAATAATGTTAAGCATATCCATGCTCACGCCATGCACTTAATATAATCACTTCGCAAGGTGCCATGGTCCAGATTCCATAACCCAATCCCGAGCCTCCGGGTCCTTGAATCTGAAAAAATATAAACCCATTCTCCGTCAGGATATCGCATCTCCTTCGCCTTCAAAGAGTCATCAACCGTGAGCGCACTACTGCGGAATGGAAGACGTTTATCCGGTGTCTGTCCAAACTAAACAACCCTTCCAATATATCAATAGCATTCACAGCCTACTTGAGGTTTGACAACAAGCTTCCGATCTGCATCTAAGCGGCCGAGAATCAGAAAGGCAAACCACTTGTTTGCGCATTGGAAAACAGAGTCTTCTGTGGATTTACCGAGATAAGTTTCACTTTGCCTTACCCGTATTAGTTACATTGAGATCCTCCCAAGATTGAGCTTGGAGTGTTTGTTGCCTTAGCTCGCATCAGGGGTCATTTGGTGGATGTCTTTTCCTCGTTCCGTAATGCAGTTCTTCCGCTTCAGCGTCGCTGGTTTTTCTGGCTTATGGGTCTGTCTGGATGTCACGTTGTTTCTAGTTTGTGTTGTTTTATCAGTGGTTTTTGTATTACCGATGCCTTTCCTATGTGTTTAGGGAGGTGTCAGCCCGTTTTCTGCTTTTTCGAGGGCCTTTGGCTTCTCAGGATTGCTTTTACGTTTGTTTAAGCCATTCTTTGGTAATAAATTCTTACTTATCCAAAAAAAATAAAAATAAAAAGAATCACAAGCTTTCAGAATGTGGCTGACAACCCTGTGAATAGAGCTATGTGCGAGAGATGGTCTTTTCCCCTTGCTATCTTGAGGTCCGCCGGGGATGCTTGATTACGAGAGAGTTGGCATGGCTGTGCTTGGATGGTGGGTCAGTCAGGTCATCTCCGCCTCCCGAGATAGCCGTTATATCACGCCGTACTGTCGTTTGTATGGTCAGCCCGGATGTGGGCTGCTGGAGGCTGTGTTTATCAGTGGTTCTCTAGATCGGGGCTATACTCTTTCCTTTATTTTGGTGGAGACGCTGTGACGCCCCAACCCGAGGTGTCCGCTGACCACCACAACCCGCTGGAATATTCGCTTGTCTCAGATCGCGAGACCTATACCCGAGTAAAAAATGGCCTCTGGGGCCATAAACCACTCACAAAATAAATATCCCAACTATATTCCAATAGTCCAAGAGTTATACATTTCTTAATACAAATACATATTAAATCTATAATTCTAATAAGTATATTATCCAAAAACATCAAAGCCACAACCCTATTTTCTTCAAAATCGGTCTCTAAGAAAAGCCGCCTTCAAACACCCCCGCACCAAAAATGTTCCCTAACAAGAGCTGACGCCTAAAGAGAATCACCTTAAACGGGTTACTCTCCACCTAAGGTGATGATGCACGTCCACTTAAACACACCAGCAATATGTGATCCTACTTGAATGTCTAAATGCCCGTTCCTATGTCTCAGTCCTCATCGAATTCTCTCACACTCTACACATGTATGAGAAAAACTACTTTCAAAACAAAACCTATCGTTTTGAAAATATACTACCGAAGTGTCAGAAAATATGGACTGCCCTTCGAGCTAATTGGTTGGTGAGTCCAAATACTATGGTCCTTATCCGAAATGATCTGTTGGCCTATCTCCCAACCCACTTCTCCGGAAAATCATCCTGTGAAATTCCTTTCGCAACCATGTTCGTTTTTTAGAAAATTCATGTTATGCACTCACACCTAAATTCTAGTTAACCTAAAGGTATAAGGAAATGCATTATGTCATTCAATCATTTTTATATAATATATCACTATGCATATATTCACAAATTACATTCACACCACATGTAATTTAACATGGATAAACCATCACCCAAACTATCTCACTCGAGCTATTCAATATATTTTTTTTTTTTTTGGATAATTAAGAATTTATTTCCAAAAGGGCAAAGCCCCACAAACAATCATACAAGAGGCCAAGACCACCTGAGAAAACTAAGAAGGGACAAAGACTCTCCCCTAATATTAGGAGAGGGACACACCCCACAACAGCACAACAAATGCCAACAGTAAAACAACCAAATAACAACCCAAATTTCACACCCGCAAAGGAAGACAAACTAACACCAGCCCTACATACAAAGCAACATGCAAACCAACCAATATTGTCGTAAGTCGACACCCCGCAAAGTAGGATTAGTAATCCAAACCCCGCCCCACATCCGCAAAGGCAACCAAGGCTACCTAAAGAGAAAACCCACAATCGCAGGTAATCGGGTAATCTAAACCAACTAGTTGAATCCACCATGTACAATGTCCTACAATCAAGTAACCTGGTCATTGCATGTTGACCTTCACTAGAAAGCTTAAACCGAAGCATAAGCGGTAAGTCATCTACACGCTCGTGAGCCCGAACATGAACAGTAATCACACAGGATACCTTAGACCCTGGAATTAACTAACCACCGCGGTAAAGACCATTCCCAAATGGACAATGTTGGACAAAATTTGCCTTACAATCACAACTTCCATCCCAGAAACCAACACCGTAAAAACCCAAACCGCCACAAAACTCGCCCACCGAACCTCTATATTCAATCGCCACCGCATCTACCAGACGATATATCCGGGCAATTAGACCCCAAGAAGAACAAGTTCAAGACACTTTCGACCACCCATTTTCCGGCCGTCAACGCCATCATCCTCGTGTGAGAAATACCGAGCTCCCAGCGCCCGTGGGAAACCCGACCTCCAATGAACTCAAACAGACCGATAACCAGACGCACTCCAACGATACAGATCAAGAATCCCGCTGCCGCCGTCAAGGCCAGGTCGGAACCGAAAAGTATAACAAACTCCGGACCCAATATTTGGGTAACCGGTCCCCGTTAAGACGTCTTCCACGGATCCGAACCCGGGAATCGACTAAAAGATCCCCCATCTAAGGCTTGCCTGGCCGAGCGAAGACCAAAAACCGGGACCCATGATTTGGGAAACACGAGATCCGGTAAGATGTACTCACCAGGAACTGAACTGAGCTATTCAATATTCATCAAACATCACCAAAATTAGCTCATTTGAGCAATTCACAATCTCATCTACAAAGGCCTATACACACAATTATATTCCATATAATTGTGATATCAAGGCACACATCAAGCGATGACAACCTATTAATTTCACGACTCAAGCCATTCATTTCAAAAATATTTCAATAAATTATGAAACAAACACCCTAAACAACCTCACAAGCCACGAATCGTCTAAATGGGCTCTAAAATTCTCCAAAATTTTATCAATTCGGGTCCTAAGTTTCGGACTGATCAAACGGCGGCTCAAGGCCCCAAACCAACCGAACATTACAAAACACTAAACAAAGTGTGTAACTTAAAGTAGAATAGTAAACCCTCACCTCTATGAGTTTGTCGAACCCAACTTTTTGTGTCCACGTTGTAGCTCATCACAGATCAACTTTGCCTTCAGTCCCGACGAAAACCTACGGTCCGATTTTCGTAGATCTGAGAAAGAAGCGAAGAGAAGAAAAAATAAAATAAAAATATCTCTCCTCTCTCCTCCACGCACTCTCCCTCTCCGGCCCTGTTTGCCTCCTTTGCCCCATTTTTATGATTTTTTATTATTATTATAATATTATATTATTATTATTATTATTGTTTTTTGTAGTTATTATTATCATTTTGAATACATGGTTCATTGTTTCATTCGATCCGCTTCGTCCCGAAAATTTTTATTTCTTTCAGCCTGAATTTTTTAAATGAACTTTAACTCACGCTATTTCGCTTCCGAGATTTTTGTAAAAAATTTCTGGCCCCCGAAGTCACCTGACATTTATCACCCATAAATTTGTAATAGATTTTGAATCACTGTAATTGATCAAATTTTCTAGGTCATTTCAGATTTTACAAAATCAATTTAATGGCGCAAATCGCTTTCGTCATCCGAGATCTAGAGAATTTATGGGTTTTCAAACCAAATTATCGCTTTTATTCTCTTTCGTAAAAATTGAATTTTTCAGTTTGTTGTGAGCATCGTTTCGATTGTTTGGTCTAATGACATCAAAGCCAGCCATACTCGTTTCTCCCCATTGCTGGTGGTCACTTTTGGCTCAATATCACAAGTTTGTGGAGGTTACGGCTCTTAGCTCGGATTGTGGGCTATTCGTGGCTTTCTACATAAGCCCGTCAGGAAGTGCTTCCGTTTTTATGCTATTGATTTCTTTGGTTGTTGTGTGGCCTATGCCCGGGATGTGGGCTGTTGGTTCTGGTTTGTTTCTGTTATCAGGTTGATTTTGTTTTAAATATCTTCTTCCTTTGTTTTTAAGGAGGTACCGTCCGCTTTTTGTTTGTTCCGTGGCCTCGCTTCAGATATTTTGGTTTTGTTTGGCTCGCCTGCACAAATTCTTACTTATCAAAAAAAAAATATATATATCCATTAAGAAAATAGTAATGGGAGTGCCCTGCTAACTTGTCCAACATTTTGTCAATGAAAGGTAGAGGATAATTGACAAGACTCGACCTGGATACCCTCCTAGGATTCCCCGGGTGGTCCCGCCAAGTGAAGTCTCACTGTACAATCCCTAGGGAATATCCGATGGCACCCCACTTTAAGAAAGAAAGTAAACACATGCATTAATATAATACCTCAATTATATATATAAAAGATCCACAGTCATCATATCCACAACCGACTCATTCATCAGAGGGTCATAAACTACAAATACATAATAAAGACTCATACGAGTTCAATACTAAGATCAGAGCATTCTAAGAGTGTTTACGAATTTAGGGATACAAATGAAAAATAAATAAGTCCAATAAAGACATATAGATAAGATAGAATACTGCAGTGGGGCATGTCCTGCTGGCTTGGGGTTTATGGTGGTTTTGTTTATATCGCGTTCCTTTCCTATGTTTTTAGGTGTTGTTCGCCCTTCGTTTTGGTTCCAGCCTTCGCTTTTGCTCACCCTTTCCTAGTATTTAGGGAAGGTGTCATTCATGAAATTGTGTTGTTGGGGGCCTAGGGGCTTCTTGTATTATCATTGGTTGTTGTTGGGCTTTGCCCTTTTTGGAAATAAATTCTTACTTATCCAAAAAAAAAAAAAAAAGAATACTGCAGTTGTCACAGAAAGAGTGATGTAGAAGCTAGCGCGAGGTAGGTCTCTACGAACTGTCTGGACCTAGGAAACGGATTTAAAACAATAAAACGTGAGATAATAAATTTCAGTGAGTGGCATAATTTATAGGGAAAATAATGTTTTTATTTTCGAAAATTCCTTCTCTTTTTTTTTTTTTTTTGATAACCAAGGGGTGATCGGTCCGCTTACGCATCCCCAAATTTTGCAAGGTTCACGTCCACTTCTTTGCAAGGTTCCCCGTTTAAAATCATTTCACAAAAACCCAAACTTATACCCAAGTCAACAATATGAAATTCATGCTCAAAATTTAACTGAAATTATTAAGAAATTATAACTTGAATTTATTCACACAAATATAAAAATTGAGCATAAAATGTATAAACATCATGTCGTAAAAATAATCATGAAAATACAATAACCATAAATATTGAAATGGTTATAGCTTACTCAGAAACAAACAATGTACTATACCATATATCCTTCATAAACCATGGGACACCCCACCTTACGACCCCCAACATCGAAAGGTGTCGCGGTAATAATAATAATAATAAACCGTCTGTAAACTAATTTACCCACTGGAAATACTATGTAACCGTTTGATGAAACCAACCTCACGGCTGACCGCGGGCAAACCTCAGCAGAAACCGCTCTTCCGTAAACCGACCACCACCGTGAAATAATATACAACCGTTGGATGAAACCAACCTCACGACATCGTGGCAAACCCAGTGCATGTAATATAAAGATTGACCGACTCTCGATACTATTTGGTACATCAACTTATAACAACCAACACAAAGATCCTTATCATATTCTTCCAAATGAGCATCGTATTATAATCATTTCACAAAATCTCAAAATCCATTTCTTAAATCATTAGCCTTTTCAAAGTGGTTTAAAACCTCAATCCATGTACCAAATAAGCGAATACCATAATTATCCATGAACTCAAGAAATTTCCAAATATTTAAAAATGTCGACAAAATTCACATGAAATGACAACTTGTTTTATATAAAAACGTATAATTATAGGTTTATGTATAATCCAACCAGCCTGGATTAAATAATATATATATAAATAATTTACCAATTACTTTATATCATAATAATACCCCAAAGCATTTAAAGAAAATCCACTCAATACGCACTACGATGTTCCGCCTCCCGCTCCCTACAGATCGACTCCAAGCTCGTGAGTGCCCGTAATATACAAAAATACCATTTAGGCTCCACACCAAACTAAAGACATTGGGATGCCTCAAATGTCTTAGAATATTTGAGAACGAGAAATATCGAAACTGGGACTCGCAGTCCAATTTATATACAGGCCTACAAACCCTACTCCAAAATTGGGGCTTTTTACTCGGAGGCTAATTTTTCGAAATTGAACCCTCAAATAAATCATAAAAATATCCAATTTCACTAATCCATCTTCAATTTTTCCTAATTGACCAATTGGTGCCCAATTTCATCCAAACTTTTCAGAATTACCTCAATATTCAAAATGGAAAACTAACCAAACGACGCCCAAAATTTACAAACTTTATATCAATGTAGCCCAAGACACCAGGAACAATAAGTACCCTTACCTTGGTCCAAAGTTTCTGTGGTAATAAAAACGCGATCCAACCATCGCCAAACTTCCTTCGTCAGATCTTTCAAATGCTGAGGAATCAAAAAAGCGACCACGGTTGAGTCTGGGAGGGTCCAAAAATGTGGGCGGCGAGGGAGGTATGGGCTCTGCCACGGCCTAAAACTAAGAAAACTCCATGACCACCATGGCGTCGCCGCTTCGCAGTGCCGATCCGCACGTCCATGGCTGTCGAATTTTTGCCATAAGGTCGCCGCTTCGCTTCTTCCTCCCCGGGCCACACGCGGTGCAAGGGTGGTGGCCGGACCGCCTCCCCACTTCCGCCAAAACCCGACACTCGAAAACAGTCAAACACCCAATGGGTCCAAGGTCTTGGGGAGTTTTTCTAGGGTTTTGGAGCTGAAAATGAGTGTTTTGGGGCTAGGGTTCTATTTGGCACGCAAAACTAGGTTTATATAGAGCCTAGGGTCATTTTCAGGTAAAAACTGAGGACAGCCTTGGACACTGATAAAATACTGCTGTTTGAACTCCCTAGGGTCATAACTTTTTATCCGTAAGTCGGATTTTGACGTTCAACCCGTCTATGAACTCGTATCGACGAGTCCTAGGAAATGGTGTATTAGTCAACCCAAAATTATTCATCCTTGAAAAAGTCAACTTGGGCCTACATACTAATTGTTGGTCAAACTTGTCAAACGTGAGCAAAGCTTAGAAGATCGGGTACGTCCTGCTGGGTTAGCTGGTCCTTTCTTGGGTGATGTTGTTTAGTCTTCGTAGTTCATACACACTCTCCATCCCGTCATGTTCTTATAGAATTAATTCATTCTTCTCATTTCAATCACGCTGAATCCTCCTTCTTTGGAACTATATATGAATCGGTCTCACCTAAGGGCTGCCCAGATTGCATATATAAAGCCCTGTATTTAGCAATTCTTGTAACTTCTTTCTAACTCGCTTCTTTTATTATTGGATTCAGCCTTCTCTAATGTTCTATAGAGGTTTTAGCATTCTCCTCCAATAAGATCTTGTGCATCCAGATAGAAGGACTGATTCCTTTCAAATCTTCTATGGACCAAGCTATTGCTTCCTTATGTTTTCTTAGAATCTCCAGCAGTTTTTGTTCTTCAAGATCAATCAATCCAACTGAAATGATGGCTGATTTTCCTTTTCCTGTGCTTGCAGAAAGTATATTTAAATGTTTAGGCAAGCAATTTTTTTAAAATTAAACCTCTAAACTTCAAGCTACTTAACTTCTCTTTATAACTAGCCGGATTTTTCTCTGTGATATTTTCTTCAAAATCAGTACGCCTTTTTCAATTTAACATCGGGAGTCTAGAAATTCAAACTCAAGATGCTCAAGATACCGGAAATTCATCTCATTCTCATTCATTGAACTCAAAATTACAATCATTAATCATTTTGTAATCCTATGGGAATTTTTGTTGCCAAGCAACTGGGCCAAATCAGCCATTTCTAGTTTAGGTCAAGCTTAAATCGTGATCGAGATTGAAGTGCACTACTTCATCTCCAACCCTCTAGTTAATTATCCTCTTCACATCATCAAAGCTACTCCTATCTCCTCGAAAGGTCTTCCTAACGCGAAGTATTTGTCATTTTCCTATATCAATGATCAGAAGTCCATTAATGAATTTATTTTGACAAGACATCTTCTAAAATGTCCTGGGGATGGGCCAATGTTCTCGTATGTTAATTACTATCCAAAAAAAATAATGTTCTCAGATGCCATTTGTACTCGACACCAAAATCACATAGTGCTTTTCTCCCATATCAAGATGCCCAATGTAAAGGTATAGTGAAGTTTCGCTAGATCCTGTGATCTTCTCCTCGTAAAGAATTTTTTTTTTTCGATAATTAAGAATTTATTACCAGTGGCAAACCCCACAACCAACCAAGAAATTACAAGGAACAAAGCCCAAAAGCCAAAAGAAAAAAAACGGACAGCACCTCCCCTAAAATAGAGGAGTGGCATCACCCGAACAACCCTCAAACACCAAGAGGCCATCTAACCAGTTGTAAGCCCACAACTCCGGGGCAAAAAGGTAAAAACTCCAAAGACCTCTGCCACAAAACGCCAAAGCAACCAAGGACCAAAAGGAGAGAAGTCCCCAACACTCCAGAGGACCACCAATCACACTTCAAGTAGACGAACCACAATTGCCAAAGATGGTTTCGAAGGCCCACCTCTCACATAAAGCTCAAGAAGGATTATCAACCTTCTCTGACACCATATTCTAAGTCTAACATCAATACAAACGAGGTGGAAAATGGCATCAGCAGGAACAAAATGTTCTCAAGGACTTTACTATCTGTTCCATGGTGGTGATTGGCTGCACCCTATGCAAGTCCTCTTAAGAATAGAGGATGGGATGCATTCCTTGGACGCAGCTACCCATAAAAATTCATTCTCCCAATTTCTGCATTCTAGACTCCCACATAACCTTAAAATCCCTCATCCGTATACCGCAAAGGAAGTGGCAACTCAAGAACAAGTATTTTATCTCACCATCATCTACAAACACTACAGAACTGGGAGTTTGTAAGTCCTCACTGAGAAGCTTATCTAGAGTAAACTAATCCGCTGATGGCCATCCACACAATAAAAGCATGCTCCTAATAAATGGGGAACCAGATCGTGAGTGCGCTTACAAACCCGCTTTTTCTGCCTCTAATATGGTGCCACACTGAGCCAATGAAAAATCCCGTACAGCTGTGTGCATCCGTGATTTTATCCTCACTCACACTGTCGACAATCAACACAACCATCCTGATAGCAATAAGGTCCGGCCGAATTAGCGTATAGGCCATTCCATCTACCTTCATCATCAACCTCCGCCAGCATGAGCGCTTCGTGAATAGCAGAGTCGATACAGATTCTTTTCACCATAAATAAGGAAGGAGAGGACCAACCTGATTCCAACAATCATGCCATAAAAAGCGTCCTAACACCATTGCACACCTCAGGTTTTGTGGAGTCCCATCCATCCTTAACTGATAATTACGCCAACTCCAGGAGCAGCTTGCCGGGACTTTTGCACACCAAAAACTCCCTTGTCTTAAGTACCATCTCCGAACCCAGGCCACCCACAATGAGTCTTTTCTATAAAACAAATTCCAGATGTGTTTCATAATATTTGCATCGTTCGAATCTTTAATACGCCGTAGACCCAAACCACCCTCCTCCTTTGGGAGACAACGGATGTCCAACTGACCTTTACCTGTTAAAAACCCATTTTGCTCACTCAAACTATCAATAATTGCTCAATTTTAGCAATAGCAACTTGAATAATGAAAAATGTATCATACTTTAAAGAGGACCAATGCTATTAACCGATGCAATCAAATGTAATCTCCCGCAGGCATATTGATCTCCATCGGGTCCAAGATTGATTCTGGCCATAATTTTATCCAGGAGCGGCTGGCAGTCACAATGGGAAAGTCTAGTAGAAATCAAAGGGACCCGAGAGCTCATAGGAACCTCCTAAACCGGCTCGTATTGTTCGTAAGAAATCATTCTAACATCATCATTTACCCCAAAGAAGGAACATGGCACTCTTGGACGCTCACTTGAAGGCCCCGAAAAGTTTTCAAAACCGCTAAGCACATCCATGATAGTTTGATACCGGGACCGAGTCCCACCAGCGCAAAATACACAAATATATCATCTCGCAGCATAAAACGTAGCCAGTTAACTTCCTTACATTCGGGATGAAACCTAAAATCTCGCGATACTGGCCGCCAAGATAAGGATCCGGAGAAAGCTTCCTGCCAATGAGGATGAACAATAAAGGGATAAGGGGTCCCCTGTCGTAAGCCCCGATTGCTAGCAAAGAAACCCTCACTAGCTTCTCCATTCACTCGCCACAGAGAGATGGAGGTGATGCAAGCTCTAATACATCTCATAAGGTGAATCGGGAGTACCCATTCTCGACAGACTTCAAAGATGCAGCTCCAACTAATTGTCATAGCCTCTTGACGCCAACTTTGAGTGCACACCTAGGCGCACTATTGTCTCGATGATAGTTGATCATAATCTCTGGGTGATAAGCGATATCAGCTCGCAATGCTACTACTTCAGTATAAAAGTACTCGAGAATGGCTTATAATCCTCGTGGAACGTGACTGCTTTAACCTCGCCACAATGATCTTCGATATGCAATTCTAGATAGTATTGCAACAGAAATAGGCCTATAATCATGCATGGAAACAGGGTTAGGACCTTGAACCATGCTAAATTGTGCAATTTATCTCTCTAAGCATACATCCAGATTTAAAAAAAGAAACCACAGCTTCACAAACATCCCTCGCAATGATACTCCACGCTGCCTTGAAGAATTCTGAATCACTACACTACAGGTTGCTATTAGGCTCAATATTCCTTCTTCAGCAATCTTTCTTTTTCTACTCAATATCTCGTTCTTAAATTTTGCATAATGGGGCATTTGAGTCGATGCTTCTAAGAAAGGAATGTTGATCTCTATCTTCTTAAACATGTTTAAGAATCTAGAGAATTGCTCTTCTAGCTTTGCCTTCTCGCAATTTCTCGAGGGAATGGAAACTCGAGGGTTATGTTTTTAACCTCTTCCTTTTTCCCTAGATTTTCTTTTTCCACTAGTTGCTTTGCCTGCATCTTTCCTGTTTTCTCTTCCTCTATAGTTTCTAAGTCAGGTCATTAAATTTTCCAATTTCTACATATATTTTTTTTTTGGATAATTAAGAATTTATTACCAAAAGGCAAAGCCCCACAACCAAAGAATACACGAGCCCAAGGCCCAAAGGAAAAGAAAAACGGACAGCACCTCCCCTAAAATCATAGGAAAAGGGCAACATCCCGAAACAACCAACAACAAACGAGGACAAAAAAAAACCAAACTCACACCCACATCCCGGAAAGGAGAAACCAAACCAACCCAGCCCCACACCGCAAAGGCAACCAAGGCCCAATGTAAACCAACCCCCACCAAGAAAAGAACCATCAATCACCTATATCGATCCACTGGTACAGAATATTATGAGTGAAAGGACCATCTCTCACACATCGCTCGCTCACTGGATTATCCACAACTTCTCGAAACTAGAATGCGACCTAATGTATCATTACAAATAAGATGAAAATAGCATCAGCTGAGAAAAGATGTTCTCAACTTAGCTATTCCGTTGTTCCACAAGTGATAAATAGTAGCACCCCTTACCTAATCCCTCTTAGTTATAGATAAAAGACTTCAAGAGTACCACCCACAAGAATTCATTCTCCCAATTCCGCGGCATTCTGACATTCCCAAGAGTTCTACATATTTCTCTTCCTTAGTGTCCTTTTCAACTCCTTTCTATGACGCCCCAAATCCCGAGGGTCCCGTTAACCACCGTCAACCTATGAAATTGCAGGTGTCTCTATATCATGAGACCCCATATGAGGAGCAAAACACCACAGGCCCATCATCCTTACTCGTCCATACAGTTACAAAACCATACATTTCCATAGATTCAAGAGTTATTACATAGTCTTAAGACAAAACATATGTTAAACTAGTCAGTTCTAATATATACACAAAACGTGAATCAAGGCCATATTCTAACCCGCTTCATAATCCCCGCCAAGGAGCCGTCCTCTCCCAACACTCCTCGCACCGAAAGTGGGGGATCCCATGGATTGAGGCTGAGCAATGCCTAGTAGTTGAATTCCCCTGCTAGGGCTACTCCCCACCTAAAATGCACATGCAATTGTACAACACAAATATCCACATTCCATACAATTTACAATGCATACATGGAATGGTTTATATTATGCATGAAATGTTTCCATGCCCATACCTCGAGTCACTCACCAACTTCCTCACACATGCATATGCTAAGTGTGGTAAACGTCACTAGTAATGCCAATGACACCCATATATCGAGCCTTTAGCCAGGTTTCCAACACCCAATGCACTTACAACAAGTAACCAATCTCGAGTCAATTCCGACTCCTATCAGGTCTAAGTGATAAATGTGATCGTGTCTTTTATTTTGGGCAGCAAAACTTTTCGGCTTACACCGCGGGTCTCTTACACCCACTCAGAACTTTTTGGATTATACCGCGAGTCTCTCACACCCATGCAAAACCTTTGGATAGCAATCGTTGTGTCTCTCACAATTCCATGTAGGGACCTCTCCTGATAATACCACTGTGGTCTCGTACACCCGAAGTTCTAGCTTTTCACCCGAGGATTAACTAGCCCCTTCCGCTTCCTCACTCCAACACACACAATTACCTCTCATTTTGTGATTTGAACTATGAGCCTTACTTGACGAGTCCCAAAGACATACTCCTTAACCCACATTCACCAAGAGGGCGACAACCATACCGCACCCACACCCGACTTGACGCAATGTCACCGTGCACATGAATGCAATGATGCCAATTCATATATTCAATTCCACTGTCACACAAATGAGTATTTATATAATTCAAAAACAATCATGTCAACACATCAATTAGGCATGCATTAACATATCATTTCCCATACACATTTCCGCCATTCAATTCAAGCAATAACATGCAAAGTAAAACACACATGGACTAATTCTGTCCAACCATCAATTAAGACTTTTTAGTGTTCCAAAATTAGCACATGGGTCGTCCATGGACAACCCTCATCAAGCATCGGTTCCGCTTGGAATCAAACTTATGGCCATTCGACCTCACAACACCGAAACCATTTTCATGGCCTTTAAACAAAGAATATCCAAGTAGGAGAAGACCCTACCTCGGGAAGTCAGCCGAACTCCACACACGGCATTCACGCCGTAGCCCTTGCCGCAGACCAACTTTGCTTTCATTCTGCCAGATCCAATGACCATCACCAAGAAATCTAAAGAGAAGGTAGACTCTCTCCCTCCAGCTCCTTCTTTTTCTCCTTCGGTTCTCTCTCCTTTTTCCTCTCCAAACCAGCTAGAGAATCCTGCAAGAGAGGACTTTATCCTCTCATGCCATGTCAAGCCACCCATTTGGGCAGCCTGATTCCTTATCCACTTATCTCTCCCCTTAGGATTCCTATCCAATGGCATGATGCCATGTGTCTTTCATGGGTCCCACTTGAGCTCATGTTTGACTCATCATACATTCACACGTACACACTACGAAATAATTCCACCGTGCTATGTGTCCAAAGATCTAACAAAAACGCAGAAATCCTCCTCAATCGCTAATTCACCTAAATTCACTCAAAGACTTAGATCGCAAGTCCTCCACTCAACATAAACAAAATAGAAAAACCATGTTCTTTATGTCCCATTTTGCTGTCAAGACTTGAATGATAGTTTCATTTTTTCACTATTTATCCCTTCAGGTTCTGAGACTGACGGAAAACTGATTGTCTGAGGTCATTCAAAAACAACTCAAAGAGAAATTTTCTATAAGCATATGTCATAATGAGAGAGAAAAACAAAAACATATTGAAGAAAACAGATGCAACAAGCAGAATCGGTCCTTTTTGAGCGCAAAACAAGTGAGGGAGTGATTTGTGATGTCCTATTTATTATTTTCTTTTTGTTAACCTTGTTTTTACAGCAATATGTCAAACAACATCGCATCCGAAAGTATGACGGGAGGAGTCGATATGAAGTTCATTATGGAGGCCTTAACTAGTGACGTATAAAGAGGATATTTAAGGCTGAATTGGAACAATTCCATGAGAGGGTGGAGCAAAGCTTCGAGCAGCCACTAAACTGATGCAGGAGCTTCTATAAACACACCGAACATTGGGAATTCAACCCTAATTATTGAAGAATTAACAGAGTGTCAAGACATTAATACATGAAAAACTCCTCGACTTCATTCGGGGCTCGGGAAGGCAAAAACATGGTCGCATTCTCGACAAACCCCCTGACAAAGGTGAGCCGCCATTATTGATTTTAGAAAGATTTGCCAAGAAGATCTTCTGTGGAGGATTTGTTTTATGATTCTTTGTATTTCTTTATAAGATTTATTCAATATTTTTGTCTTTATCCTTCTAGAAAGATTTGTCTTAATATTTTATTCCTTTTAGAAGATTTGTTTTATTTATTTTCTAAAGTTTTCTTTAGGAGTCGCTTTTTTGCACTTGTAGCTTTTCCTTTTTCGATAACAACTCAGATTTCCAAAAGTGGCAAAGCCCAAATACAACACCAAATACTGGCTTAATACCCTCAACCACCAAACGAACAACACCTCCCCTAGAAACTAGGAAAGGGGCATTAGCCCAAAACAAAACCTTCTCCCCAGAAGGAGGGAAAGACAACAACCACACCATAACAACCACAACACTAAAACTAGACTCTAAATCCTGGGTACACAAACTGGCCATAGAAACCCCGAGCCCACACCCCGGGCAACAGAGATACAAAACCAAATCTTGCCCATAACCAAGGCAAAGGCATCCCAAAAATAACAACAAAGCCTACAACCGAGTGGTAACTGACACTAAACTAAACTGCGAAATAATTCCCAAGGGAACCATACAACCCCCAACACGGGCACAAGCAACCATACGTTTTTTTTTTTTGGATAAGTAAGAATTTATTTCCAAAAGGGCAAAGCCCAACAAACAAACAATACAAGAAGCCGAAGCCCCCAGAAAGACGAACAGCGGACGACACCCTCTTAAAAAGGGCAACATCCCGAAACAAGAACCATGAAAGACCCCACGCCAGCAGGACATGCCCCACCATAGTCAAGGCATCTAGAGAAAAAACAGCGAAAACCTTCCCCCCCCGGAAGGAGGGGAAGGCAACAACCATTACACAATGGCCAACAAGCAACTACCAAAAACCAAGCCCACACCCCGGGCAAGAGATAAACAACCCGCCCACAACCCGGGCAAAGGCAACCAAGGATCTCAATATAACAAGGCAACCAAGGAAACCAAGGCAACCATACGTTGAAATAGGCAATCACCACGACATGGAACACAACAACATCCTGGATGTCACTCTCGGAAGAGAAACAAAAAAGACCACCCTTAGAGAGGGAAACCTCAAGCCAAACCTAGAATAACAAATTCACACCACCTTCGCATAACATCTCCAAGACCCAATCCGACCATCGCCTCGGCTTAACCACGCCATATTAAATACGGCTACCCATGTAATTCACTATACCAAGAGGGTACGAAACCGGAGGACAAAATCAGAAAACAAAACGCAATGGTGATCCCACCTCGACACCCGTGGACTGCAAAAACCGTGGCCTCATAACAACCTGGGCCAATAGTCCCCAACAACAAACCCCTGAGAATGGAGGGTCCCAGGTAGTCCCCACATCTGCCTATCACCTCACCTCCAGAAACACTCTTCCTACTTCCTCAAAATCAGAACATTCATTTTCACTAATCGAATCTCGATTGGCCAGCCCGCTCATAATCGTAACACGACCATGGATAAAACTCCTTTCCACAGTCCTAAAACCGTTTAAGATACACCATACCGTTTACTTACTTCTCCGATCCTTCTAACAGGATTGATCTTGTAGAAAGTCGGTGACTTCTTGCACAATCTAACATGAACTGAACTTGTAGGGGTAGAAAATCATAAATCCGATGAAAAACCTATCTGAACCGGCATTCGCACCAGGCCGCATGTATTCCAAACAACGGCATTCCCTCGATCCAGGTTGACCCGCAAAGCATGTGCGGTACTCGGGACTCGTCTTACTCGGGATTCGTGTTCCGAGCAAGGTCGCCGCACGCCGGCTTCCCACCGTACCAGAATCGTATTCGAATTGGATCCTTTAGATTCGCGCACAGGGCTACCATAGCTTCATCCACCACCCGCCAGCCGCCGATCGCCGAATATCCAAGCAGGATGCCCCCCAAGAATCCATGTTCCTCGAGA
The DNA here is from genome assembly GCA_016808115.1 of Tetrastigma voinierianum. Lineage (NCBI taxonomy): Eukaryota > Viridiplantae > Streptophyta > Magnoliopsida > Vitales > Vitaceae > Tetrastigma > Tetrastigma voinierianum. The sequence goes on along the minus strand of JAEQBH010002293.1, from coordinate 407,131 downwards.
GGAACTAAACCACAAGTACGGGTGACCCATTTCGGGGAATAGAGAGGGAGTCCCCTTCTTCCGCTTGAATATCTGGCAAGTTGATCCCACTAGAAAGACCAAGTTCCCTTACAAAGGGACTGGGCACCACAAGGTCATGGACCGATCGAATCCCATTTGAGAGAGGAGGTCCCTTCACCATGTTCAAGCAGGGTTTCCTGGTTGTTCCTCGTCGAAAGTTTTTCCTAGTTAAAGTAGAAGTTGCTTTATTTGATTTAGAGGTATGAGACTATATATACCCCTAATTAAGTCTTTAAGAGCGCTTAAAGTTTAATAATATTTATTTCTTTAAGAGTTCTTCTTACCTTTCTTATCTCTGCATTCTCTGTGGACGAAGCTTGTGGGCTCTCAATACCCATAGGTGGATTCCTTGGTGGCGGTTCTTTGTCCCGACTTATCAATCAACTCGTCCATAGTCCTATCAGGGCGCCTTCACTCCGTCATCTATATTGTGTGGATCGTTTCATTAACCCGGTAAGTAACCACTCTTGTGCAAACTCTACTCGCCTCACCATCTCATCTTCTCTTTAAACTTTCCATAACAAAATTTTCAACCTCTACCCAAAACTTTCCATATCTTGTTCCATACTACTAAAACATTCCTAAATACCAATTTTTCTTTTTTTTTGGATAAGTATTCCTAAATACCATTTTCCCCTTGTATACCACAAATACACATTCCCTAACTTAGAAAATCTCATAAATTCGTCCATAACCTGTTTTGGCCCTAGAAAACTACCCCAAACCCATATTTTGACTTACTAAAACTTCTAGATCATCCATCACGGTCCCAAGTAGTTGGATTCGATGTGTTGAAAGAACTATACGAGGAGGATGCTGATTTTGGTGAAATCTGGAAGGTATGCGATGACAAGCCTTTTAAGGGTTTTGTAAGGATGGACTCGTTTTCTCTTTAAAGGAAAACTCTCTATGCATCCCGTCTTGTTCCTTGAGATTGAGTATTCTAGACGAAGCTGTATGGTGAACATTAGAGGATTAATTTCTCAGGAAGCAAAACCTTAGCTCTTTGTGAAGGTAAACTTTTCTTTTCTTTCTTTTCAATACCTAAGCTAGAGAAAGACATTGCTAGATTTGTCAAGAAGTGTGTTGTGTGCATGATGGCTAAAACTCATGGAAACAATGCGGGACTATATACACCATTACCAATTCCAAATATGCCATGGGAGGAGGTAAGCTCGATTTTGTTTCAGGATTACCTGTAAATGACAAGAAACAAAGATTCGACTCGTGGTCGTTGACAGTTTTCAAAGATAGCTCACTTTAGGCCATGCAACAAGTCTAATGATGCTCGCATGTTGCTGGACTTGTACTTCAAAGAGATTGTGCGTCTACATGGTATTCCCAAGACTACGGTTTCAGATCGAGACTCTAAGTTTCTTACTACTTTTGAGGAATCAGAGAAACTGGGACTTCTTTAATTGCTCAAGACTTTATCACCCCCTCGTGACCGATGGTCAAACCGGTTACTTGCTGAAATTACAAGGGTGGTCCTGTGTCTCGAGATCTCCTTGGGACATCAGGAATTCCCCAAGAATGGGAGGCTTACCCACTGTTCTCCCAAATGCACCCCAAATCGTGAGTTTGCCTACAATAGTTCATGCATTTAACTCCGTTGAAAAGCTCATATGAGGTAGTCTGACTACAATCGATCGTAGGGACTCCACGGAATTAGCACCCCATCCGACTATTCAACAATTTAGTGAAGATGTGCAAAGTTAGAGCCAAAGAGCATCAAGAATTCCAGATGAAGAAGTTCGCTTGAAGATCGAGAAGAAGAATGCCAAATATGGGAAATAAGCAAACGGCCGCAAGTATGTCAGGGGCCTGAGGTCATGACCGTTTGGGCAGCACTGCGGATAGGTTTCCACCTCGTGAAAGTTTGAAAGCCTGCCAAGGGTAGATGGCCCTTTCAAGATTATAGAGAAATTGGAGAGAATGCCTACAAGTTGCAGTTGCCAGACGAATATGAAATTTCTCCAATGTTCAAAGTCAAGGATGATGAGAATCAAAGCACAAAGGATCCGTGATGCAGGAGCTTCTAGAAGATTCATTAGGGATTCAATCTTAATTAAGGAAAATTCATATTCGGGGAGGTCTGAAACTTTGAGACGCTAATATATTTCTGCTTTCCAAGTGTTTTGAGTTTTATTACTATTTTGATTCGAGTTTGTTTATTTTAGAAATATTTATTCTCCAAGTCAGCAGAAGTTGCTTATTTAATTTAGAAAGTGTGTTTTGCTAGGAAAATAGGAGTTTGTATTTCTTTAGGAAAGATTTGCTTCTAGATTGGGTGTTGATTTGGTCACCTGCATGATTTGTTCTCGATTTCCCGCTATTTTGAGAGATGATTTATTCCCGATTTGTCGCTATTTCGGGAGCTGGATTTGTTCCCATTTGCTGCTATTTTGAGTTTGATTTGTCTCTGATTTGCTGCCGATTTTATTACTGTCTTGTCCTAAAATTTATCTAGTTTCCTTTATTTATTGCCAAATATTTACTTCTCTCAGGTCGAAGATAAGCTCTATTCTTCATTGTTTTTGCCTATTTAAAGGCTTGTTATCCCTATATCTTTTCAAGTTTTGCTACTTATAAAATTGAGAGTTTCAATTTCTCTTTTGGTTCTTTGTAAAGAACTCCTTGAACTTATCGGTTATTCCTCAAGGGCGTTCATTAAGACTTATCAATCTGGACTTCCATCTCCGATTGCATGCCCCCACATATATCAGCTTTGTCAAGAGTTAGTCTGGTCAGTTAGTCATCCATCCAAGCTGACATTAGAACTGGGTTTTTCTGTTAATTCACTACTGGTCTCCCCACACAAGTTGATTCGGGTTCGTGATCAAAGGAGTTGAGGGCTTATCAAGTGAAGACTCAGGGCAAGTCTTCTTTTCCCATCATGGGGATCGATGCAGAGCTTCTATAAACACACCAAACATCGGGAATTCAGCCCCATTTATTAAGAATTGATTGGGAGGTCAGATGCATTGAATACAAGTGAAAACTCGACCCACTGGCCTCTCAGCGCAAAAACGTGGTCGACTGGACAACCCCGACGTGGAGCGCTATATTGATTTATAAAGATTTGCCATGAACTTCGAGGATTTGTTTTATGATTATGTTGTATTTCTTTTAGAAAGATTTGCTCCAATATTTTATTCTATCCCTTTTAGAAAGATTTGCTCCAATATTTTATTCTATCCCTTTTAGGAAGATTTGCTTTATTTATTTTAGAAAGTTTTCTTTAGAGTAGCTTTTTGTAATTTAAGTTTCTTTTCTAGTTAAAGTAAAAGCGTTTTTATTTGATTTAGAAAGTATAAGACTATATATACCCCTAATGTAGTCTTTAAGGCGCTTTAAGCTTAATAATATTTTTTATTTCTTTAAGAGTTCTCGTTTTCTTATCTCAAGGGATTCCCTCGTACGAGTTCGTGGCTTCTCATACCTAGGTGGGACTCTCACATTTTAAGCTTTGCTCGCTTATCAATCAACCCGTCCATAGTTAATTGTGACGCCTTCACTCCGTCATCTATCTGTGTGGATCGTTTCATTAACCCTAGGCAACCACTTGCAAACTCTACTTCCTCACCATCTCATCTTCTCTTAAACTTTCCATAACCAATTTTTCTCAACTCTACCTAAACTTTCCATATCTTGTTCCACACTACTAAAAACATTCCTAAATACCATTTTCCCTTGTATACCAGAAATACACATTCCCTACTTAGAAAATCTCATAAACTTTGCATACAATCCTGGTCCCTAGAAATCACCCCAAACCCATATTTTCGACTCAATAAAACCTCAGACTTATCCAACACTTGTCCCAACTCAGAAGACTAAACCTCCAATAAAGTGAAGTGGAGAGGCTACGCAGTATGGTGCGGTAAGAAGACGAATATGACTGGGAATGGTTTTGAGGGGATGAGAATGATCATGATTCGGCGGTTGGTGATAGAGGTATGGGAGGGAGACATAGAGAAGCTAGAAATTGGGAAGATAATAATTTGAGAAACATTAAAATGAAGATTCCATCTTTCCAAGGAAAGAATGACCCCAGAAGATAATAATTGTGACCATGTTTTTTGATGGTCACAATTATTCCGAAAATAAGAAGGTGAAACTTGCTGCCATAGGGTTCTGGGACTATGCAACAAACAGGACCAATTAGTTTTTAATATGACAGAATTTGGGAGCCGCTAGAAACATAAAGAGATGAAGAGGGTGTTGCGAAAGAGATTTGTTTCCAATCCACACGCTGGAGTTGTACAACAAGTTGTAAAACCCGAAAGTAAGGCAATCAGAGGTAAAGGAGTATTATAAGAAGATGAAGGTTGCAACAGACTAGAAAATATCAAGAAGATCGAGAGGCTACAAATGACAGGTTTCTCGGCTGTGCTTAAACAGGTAGATCTGTAAACAGAAATGCAACATTACGTAGAACATATAGAACATGGCATAAGATCGAGAATCAATCGATCACCCCTTGGTTATCAAAAAAAAAAAAGATCGAGAATCAAGTCAAGAGCAGGACAAGCATTCAACACACTTAACTTAGTCCATTTCATCTACTGGAACATACTCGACTCGCTCATCTCAATTTATCCACTTTGTCTAACAAAATTTATCACTCTCTAGCTTTATCAGGCGACATAAAACTCTTTGTTGAGACAGCAGATTCTAATCTTCAATTCTTTACTATATCCCAACATGAATTTCTTTGTCGCCATTCCTCTTATGTTGCTCTTTAATTTCTTGTCGTGACAGAGAATTCACTTCCTTTATGTTTTGTTTGTCGTGTAGAAATAATCTTTGTTGCGACAAAATTTTTGTTGCTCTTTGTTGTGAATTCTGAATGTAATGTCGCGATAGGATTTTCTTGCTGCAACATACCCTTCTCAGTCAGTTTCATGCTGAAAACTTTGTCGCAACATAAAAACACTTATCTCAGCTGACTTGTGATGTATTCTTGCCATTTTTTGTTGCGATAGAGCTATCTTTTATCGCGACAGAGTTCATCTATTAATCTTCAATCTTTTATGTTGCGACAGAGGAAGGATTGTCGCGACAAAGTTCCTTTGCAATTTGCCTTGATCATTGTCGTGACAGAGTTAAGGGTGTCGCGATAGTCTTCAATTCATTCTTCTTTAGTAATTTCGTGAAATAGAACTCTCTGTCATAACAGAGATTCTATTTATGCCTGAAGTTTAGCCTGGATTTTGTTGCGACATATAGCTACTGGCTGCGACATAGCTCTTTGATTATTGGTCTCCAAAAGTCTTCCATAGTCCTTCGTCTCTGATCAGGTCTGTAAGGAATAGCAACTGGTGCACTCTAATTTAACTCTCTATGTTCTGCCATGGCTGATGTTTTTGCTATTCTTTCTTTCCTCCTGTTTCTCAGTGTTCTTTCTAACTCTAGGTCCATAGGCAAGCTCGTTGCCTTCGCATGTAAGGCCCTAAATGACAACACACCTGGATCAGTAGATCTAGAGATAACTGAATTTCTCTATGATGAGCTCAATAAAAGATCAATAACTGAAGCAACTACTGCATTTAAAACTATGTTTCGAAAAATTTTTGAAGGATTTTTGGTAAAATAGAAATGCCCAAACTAGCAATTCTCATTTTTGTCAAAATATTGGTCTTTAAACTTTACTTCAATCCCCAGCAACAGCGCCATAAACTTGATTGACTTATTTTACATAGACCAAAATTTGACAACTGTTTGTGATGGTTCCATAACAAGATGCCAAAAACTTAATTGAACCACACTCATATTTAAAGCTTATTCATTGCCTCAGGTGATATTTTAGAAATTCATTTCAATCAATCACGTAAGGTAATGCATCATTCAAATAATAAAGTGGACTTAACAAGTCCGAATATCGTACCCACAGGGATTGATTCCGGGAAAACTGATAAATTGTGAAATGTGAATGAATATGTGAGCATATGATTAAATGTTATATGCTAAAATGAGAAATTGATTGAACCCGAAAATAAACCCAAGTGTAAAGGGCAAATTTGGAGTTTGTAAAATAAGGACCTAAGGGTCTAAAGAAAATGGACTTAAATGCCAAAGAGAATTAAATGAGAAAGGAAAGTAAATTGAAGTGCTAAAATGAGAAAAATGAGAAATGAAATAATGAGAAATGCCAAACGAGGCTTAAAGAGGAAAATGAGGACCTAAGTCATTTGAAATTAAGTTATATCTCTAGGTGTGATTATTGAGATTTGAAGTGCAAATAAATGAAATGCAAAGATATACTAAATCGGGAGAACTTAAACTAAAATGGGTTTTTGGTGGTTTTCAAAATATGGCCTTGAGGAAATAGTTTAAAGACCAAATTTTGGTCTAGGAAGCTCAAGTATGAGCAAAACGACCTGGGGAAAGATTGAGAGAGAAAGAAGAAAAGCTGTAAGGGGCAGGAGAATATTAAGATTGTTGGTGTGATTTCTTCCCATTTCTTGCTTCTAAGTGATCAAGCATCTTGGGTGAAGAAGATTAAAAGGGATTAAAGGTATGAAAAAAAACACTAGCTTCCTTCTTTTGTGATTTTGATTTTGGGGAAAATACCTAATTTGGGAAAAAGAGGTTTTCATTGATTAGATCTAACCCATTATTGGAGTGGTTTGGGTAGGATTCCATGGTGGGTTATGAGATACATGAATTTGGATGGAGTTATTCGAAGCCAGGCGTAGAAATGGTAAAAATTAAAGGCCTCAAAGATCATGTTTACATAAAACCACGATAGGTGAAGGGGTCCCCCTCTCTCTCCCACGAAATGGGTTTCTCGTCGATAACCACTTAGTGGTTTCCGATCCATTTTCAAGAGATCTTGGTTTGAATGGTGGGTTCATTCCTAGATTTGCAAGCTTGTCATATGGGGATTCTTTGGTAGAACAATCATTTCCGGGGTGTCAGTTTTGCCCTCTCTTAATGAAGCGACAAAGATACACTATTTCCAATCCTTTTATAAGGGTAATGTGGTTGGCCTCGGTGAGAGCTTCGGGCCGGAAGCTCAATGGTGATCGGGCGCCGTGCGAGGGTCTATAAGTGGTCAAATGTTATCGACTCCCACCCATAGCCCAGACCGTGGATATGTATCCGCCGGGCGCTGCTTCCAAGTCAGCGTGATGGTCGCCAGCTTGACCATCCTCGGCCGCGGGTTAGTGGGTCTAGTTCTCCCGCCGTCCGGAGCGGACTTAGGCTCCGCTGGCAATGGCTTCCGACAGCGAGTTCGGGATCAAGGCGTGTATCGTCAGGCCGAGATACCCAAACCATGGGTCCTCGATTCGACATTCACCGTTGTCGACGACTGAGTTCAAGGACAACCTCAATAAATAATACGATGCGCCATTACCCACGCAAAGGACTACGTCAAAGGGGTTTCTCGATCCGGCCGCGCATCGCCTGGCTCCTCGAGTTTGTGCCTAAACCGGAGGACCTGTAGGTTTATTCGGGGTTGAGGGACCAAATTTATTTGCTTGATATTCACCCATATCTGGGTCGCTTTCTTCGCCTGCCACCCCGCGACCTAAACGCCTTCTCATTGGCGTCGGCCAAGGGCTTTTTTCGATAATTAAGAATTTATTACCAAAGTGGACAACGCCCAACCAAAGAATACAGTGAACAGTCCGAGGCTACAACCAGTAGAAGAAAACTGATAAAGACTTCCCATAATTATAGGAGCGTGCACACCGAACAACACAAAGCCACCAACAAGGACACTAGCCCACAATCCGGCAAAGAACAACACAAGAAACCGCCCACAACCCGGCAAGGCGCCACGGCCCCAACAATCACAAATCACACGCAACCCACCAAGATAAAACATTTAGGGAAGGACCATCTCACACATCGACCAAGTCATAGACTATCAACAACCCCTCTGAGACCAGAAATACGGCCCAACATCATCACAAATGAGGCGAAGATAGTATCAAATGAGTATAGTTGTTCTCATGAATTCTACCATTTCGATGACCCATAAGTGGTAGTAGCAAGACTTCACGCAATCTCCCTCAGATGAGTCAAGGACTTTTCCTCATGGTACCACCTACAAGAATCTGCCTCCCAATTCCTGAGTTCTAGATACCCCACACAACCATAAAGCCTAAATACCAAATTAGAAATGGCAATTTCAAGAATAAGTGGTTCCCTGCCTTCAATCATTAGCACGACAAAACACACACGATATAGATTTGTGAGTCCCCATTTGAGAAGTGCTTATCCCGAAAACTAACTGCCTGCATGGCCAGCCATGGCCAATGAAAGCATGCTCCATAGTCAGGAACCAAACGCAAAGTGCCAATTAACACCCAAGCTTCGGGTCAAAGTGGTTCCGTGCAGCTGGCGCTGAAAACCCCATCATCTAGAGTTCAAGAGATAATATCCTCCTGGGGATGCATCGGCTATTGTACTGGCACAGTCGCTTGATAGCAATAAGGTCACCGACTAGCCGGAGAGGCCAATTCCACCTTCATCACAACGATGTTTACTCTGAGCATTACTATGAATTTGCGTAGTCATACAAGATCCGTCACCATAATAGGTGCGAGGACCAACTCGGGTCCAAATCATGCCATAAAAAGGTCGCCGCACCGCTGGCCCACCCCGTGCATTATGAGGGGTCTCTGATCCTCTCTCTAAGTCGAGGATTTTCTCCGCCAACTCCGTGAACAACTCGCAGGGACCTCGTGATTCCGCAGGCCCCTCGCCGCATAAACTTCTCCGAACCCACGCCACCCACAAGGTCTCGGTGGTGAACAGACCTATACATAAGCCTATAACATTTGAATCATTCAGTCTTTAACACGTCTCGAGGCCTAAACCGCCTCCTCTTGGAAGACACAATGTATCCCACTTGATCTTAGCACGACGAGCGCTTCCTAATAACCAGACCATAAGAGCTACCTGATCGACCGTCTCAATCTTAGAAATAGTATACTTGGGATAATAAATGTGCCGTTAATTCGCATAATTGTATATCAGAGTAAGACCGAGGCAATCACCAGACCGCCAAAGATAAGATAGAGATTTGCTTGTCCAAGACTGAATTCTGGCCGTAATTCTTTGTATAAGAGGCATACAATCACCGTGAGTGAGCCTTGTAGAAATCAGAGGGACTCCCAAATATCTCATAGGAAACCTGCCCAGACTGAACCCTGTGGTGTCCAACAAATCATTCCTGACTTCATCGTAGATCTTAGTTAGGAAAATGGCACTTTTCTGCTTGTCTCGCCACGAAGCCCCGAGAAGCACGCAAACCTCGCTTAATTCACCATGAAGACTGAACAATCGGACTCCAAGGTCCCACCGTAAAAAACAAAAACATATCATCCGCAAAGCATAAGAGTGCCAGGTTGATACCCTTGCATCCGCAAACCAAACCCGTGACTATCGGGCTACTACGCCATGATCCTGAAAAGGCCTCCACATTGCTAGGATGAATAAAAAGATATAATGGGTCCCCTGCCTTAACCCGCGTCATTTAGCAAAAAACTTCAGTTTACCATTTATCGAAATGGAGAAGGATGGGGTAGTGATGCAAGCCATAATGCATTTTAATAGGTGAGTAGGGGTTCCTAGCAGGAGGATACTTCATATACAACCCCAACTAACCGTGTCGTAGCCTTCATGATGTCAACCTTAGCGCACACTGGAGTATCCATCGATATCACGATGGTAGTTTAACATAAGGTCTGGGGTGATATGACATTGTCTGAATGCTCGACCTGTACAAAAGCCGACCGCGGGACGGGTCGATAATGTCCGGGAGATGACCGCTTAATTCTCGCAGCGAATGATCTTCGAGATGCACTTATGTATGGCGTGTCAGAACAAGAGATAGGTGGCCTATAATCGTGCATGAGCCAAAGGTCAGGGAACCTTAGCACCAAAGCAATAATCAGACAATTAATCTCGCAAGCATACTTCCGCATTCAAAGAATAACTCATACCGCTACAGACGCACCCCACAATACCCTGTCGCCTTGAAAACCGCGAGAGAACCCATCTGGGCCGTGAGCTTGAACCATCACTGAGAAAAATGGCTCTCGACTTCCTCATGGAAATCGCTTTATTCAACGTATCCATATCGAGGGGGACCACCTAGCCTAATCTACCTACATACCGAATCCACACAAGGGCTCATCGTAAATACAAAATGCCTCGAAGTGCCTTACGCCGCTTGACGCATCCGGTCTTCACCCGCGCCCATTTGCCATAAGACAACCTTAATGCACTCCGAGCATTACGAGCTTTGACAAATTTTGTGAAGAAGCTAGTGTTCCCGGGTCCCAGTTTAAGCCATCAACCTAGATTTTTGCTTCAAGAAACCTCCCGCCAAATGCACAGGTCATGACAAATCTTAAGCATCTCTCTCTCATTTTCCCAAAGATGGGATTAGAGGGACTCCATTGCCACGCCAGACGGGCTGTGCAAAGTGGCCTTCGGCCGCCTGCCAAAGACGCCATGCGTGCCCTACCAAAGGATCTAAGTTAAGCTTTAAGGATGGCTCTCTTCACTTTTTCAATTTGCGTCAATTCGAACATGGGGTACCGAAACTTCATCACTCCACGCTTCCTTTACAAGCCTAATGAAGTCTGGATGATCAGCCCATAAATTAAAGAATTTGAATGGGATAAGCTTTAGGTCCCGAAACGGATTTACCTTAAGACTGGTAACCAGAGGGCAATGATCAGATAACCTAGGGGGGAGAACTTCCGTGAACGCATCAGGGAACATATCCAAGTCAGCATTCATTTTCAAGACATCCGGCCTAACTTCCTAGCTACAGTTAACACCGACTCGCTCATCCAAGTGAATAATGGCCCCACGAACTTAACATCCTAAGAAGCTCAAGGGAGAACAGCACTCGTAGTTGTTCGCGGCCGTGTCATTTAACATGTTGCCTCCTGAATTCATCGCTAAACCTGGTGGTATTGAAGTCACCCATAAGCAACCAAGGGTTGTGGCCTACCAAGGGCTCACACTACAGAGACGGCGCCAGAAAGCACTCTTCATCCATGTAGTCGTGGAGGCATACACCGCCGAGAACCAAAGGAGATGTCAGCTTCTTCCACGACAAGAATATGGCAGAGCATAGCTGGTCCACTGAGGAATAATATCAATGCCGACTCCTCTCGTGGTTTCCACAAATCCAGGTTCTACCTAGCAAAGCATGCTCATAGTTACGGAAAAGTTCCACCCTAAAAAAGAGAGTTGAAAATCACCCTATTAGGAGCTCCGCACTGAAGTCTCCACGACAAATAAAATCAAGATCATGGAACTTACAAAAGAACGTACTCTTTGTTTCGAGTGGGGTCGTTCAAGCCCCTTATGTTCCAAGAGGCGAACTTAACCATCGGGAAGCCAGGCCGGAGTCCCCCTAACATTGATCCTCGACTAGCCGGCCCGTTTCTTCAATTTCTAAGCTTCTTCCCGTGAAAGAGGCACGCGTGAAATCCAAATTTCATCAACCCTTTATGTGCCCTCGAAAGTGTCCATAATGGGAGGTATCCAAAATCGCAGCGATGGATTCCACATTGTGATCTCCTCCTCGCTATGCGCTAGACATGCAAAGGTGTTACCATGCAACTTGAGGGGTACGTCAATCTCATTAACCACACTAGTGTCCTCTACGTCCAATCTAATTCCAGATACAGGAGGACTAGATTCTGAACACGTGGACATTTCATCTCGTCGTGACGCTTCTGCAAAAGAGGGAATGGCTAATGCACTAATGGTGTTTCCAAATTACTATCTTCACTCTTCACCAACTTTATCAACTTCCTTCCTAATAACCCGCCTCGTGCTTACTGCTCCTGTGAGCACCGCTTCCTGACTCTTCTTAGCTTGACAATTTACTGTGTTATGTCCAAATAGCTCAGATTCGTAACAAAGATTGATGAGCCCAAGGGTATTCGACCCTTATTGTAGAATAATCGCCATTACTCCCCGTCCAGATACGACTTAGGAATTCACACTCAACCCCAAACCTCAGTACAAATTCCCAGCAAAGGATAATTTTTGTTCGTTCCCCCGTGAGAGTGATCAAGGTGCAAATGATTCCATGCTTGCAATGTGCCCAAGACACATTGGTCTCAAAAAAGATTCCGCAGGAATGTTATATAACCCACCCGCATTGGGATGATAATCGAATGTTGAGCATGTCCATTCCAGTTTCCATGCATCGAATATGAACGGCTCTCCCTCGCTTAAGCGCCATGGTCCCGCATCCATAACCCGGGTCCCGTGCCTCCGGTCCCCGAATCAAGAAGAATAAACCGCCTTCGCTGTAGATATTTCAGCATCTCCCTCTTTTCCCCATAGTCTGCAATCCGGGAGAGCGCACCACCTAAACGGAGACGTTTATCCAAAAAATTGTCCTACTAAACATCCTTCCACATGTCGATGCCTCATTCACCGCTCCACCGAGGTTTGGCAACAAGCTTACCATCAAGATAATGGCAAGATAGACCGTGAATCTGAGCACCGTTTTCACCCTGCAAGATAGAGACCAAGCTTTTCCAAGATTTTACAGAGGAACATTAGCCATCTCCGTGATTAATGGTTGCCTGAAAATCTGGGTTACAGCGATACCTATTCCTCCATCATCGACTTTGCAAACTCTTCCACGCATTCTCCTCGTCCCGTCGCCGGAGATACCGAAGATACCAAGACCATGGGAAGGCATCGGGATAGCTCTATAGGCTGGATTCAAACTCTGGTCTGGGCGCAGCCATTCAAGATCGGGCCCGTCAAGGCGAGCCGGAAGCCATAAAGCAGTGGCCTACAGACGCTCCAAACAGCACATTCCCAACCACCCCTAACCCAACACTACCCCGCGACTACCATTCACTCGCCGCTCTAAAGCGATCCTCAAACAAACCGAAGAACCCTTTTCATACCCATGACTAAACAACCCATCCCCCGCAGACGGGCTCGCTCAGACTGGCAGAGGACGCGCGGCACTCCATGACTATCGGGCACCCTCTCAGTGTGCTACAAGGCATCAGTCAGTTTGAGTTAGAACCTACCGATCTCGAAGTCGTTCTCCCGATTCGCCCCGGACCGAAAATGGAGCCGCGTGTCAACGCCACGTGATCTACCTTCGTCGGGAAAGACGGCCGTGGAGTTCTCCAACGGACTCCACTCCCGGGCAGACTACACCATTCAGACACCCGGAGACCTCACCAAAGACCGAATATTTCCGTATGGGTATCCTTTTTAGGAGCCCAACAGTGCGAATCTCCTTTTTGTGAAGGCCGACCACTTGTGGTCAACCCCCCATTATCACCCGACCCCACCACAGATTTCGACATTACTGTGAGATCCGTGCGAAGATGACAACCCGAGCTTGTCTAGAGAGCATTTTCTTTCCCCCTCACTTCTTTTGAGGCGGTGGCTTTTGCTCTCCTCTCAAAGACACATTCAAAATGTATGCTCGAGTTTAGAACTCTGACGCACAATTGGGCCTAGTATGTATGCCTACGGTGTCGAATTTACTGTCGGGGCCGATGGTATGGATGCAACCCGATTGTGGCCGTGTTCCCAGGCTCATGTCTATGGGTAAATGGTTTGATTGGTTGTAATTCGCTATGGTCCTTTTGGTCGCCTGGGTGATATGTAGCCTGTGGTTGCGGGCTTGTCTGCCTGTCACAAGGCCGTGGTGGATTTTTATTGGTTTTTCCTTGCCCGGTGGGCTTTCTTTATTTGGTTGGCTCGACCATCGCCCGTACGTAGGGTCCGCCTCCGTGGCCTGTCTCGCTGGGTTTGCCTGCTTCGTCTGTGCCTGGCTTCACTTCACTGCGGAGAGATTCAAGGTCTTGAGCGGGATGGCTCGGTCGGCATCTCCTCGGGACTCCTTTGTCGCCGAGTTTCAGATCTTCAAAGGATCGATCAAGCCGAAGGCCTTCGTGTCAGGATGTGGTTCCTCGGGGTTTCGGTTTGTCTGCGCTTCAGGCTACGGCTACGGGTCAAGAGACGTGATCCCGGGTCAGCCACGTCAGGCGTTGTTTATCTCTCCTCCGCCCGGTGTGGGCTTGGCTTTCGTAGTCAGCTGTCGCCATCAGGTAATGGTTGTTGCCTTCCCTCCTTCCGGGAAGAATTCACGCTTTTTTTCTCCCACGCCGACTGGCAGTGGCATGTTCACGCGTGGGGTCTTTGATGGTTCTCGCTTTCGGGCCGATCTCCTTTACGTGCCGTCCACCGTCACCTTCCTGTGGGCTTCGCTTCAGACAGCCTGCTTGCCGGGCTACTCGGGAAATAAATTCTTACTTATCCAAAAAAAAGAAATGGCAAAATTTGCCATTTCTGGGCAGAACCCGCACATTGGTACCGGTACCGAAAGTGGGTGGATTCTGCATCTATCGATAGAAAGTAAGTCAGACTAGTACCCATTCACCAGTAAAGGACTGGTACTAGTACCGATCAAAGTGGTACCGATGCCGATGCTTCCAGCAACCCTATTTTTGCTTACTTTGCACTATTAAGTCTCATGTTCATACATTGATGGTTAAGGAACCCTAATAAAGAATTAATGGGGGTTCAAATAAGAATTAATGGGCAGACTTAGTGTCTTAACCCAAAAGTGTTAATGAAAATTAATTGGCATTCACTAAAAGTGTATAATAATTGTTTATCCACTAAGAGTGGCGTAATTATCGATTGTGTGACTCAGCGAGGATCATCGTAACACCAGATAAGTTAAAATATGTTTTCATATATTCAAGTATGATTTTTGGGGAGCAAATGCAACTTATGCCCTATGATATTTTATATTGTGATTAAGATTAGCAATCTTTAATGGTTGGTTTAATAGTGATTATCAAAGTGTGTTAGATTGCATTTTTTATGGCATGTGTGTCAATTATGCAATTAGGTAAGTTTAGTGGTTTTGTTAGATTTGTAATTGCTATGTCTGAAGGACCACTTTGAAAAATCCTAGTGGAGAGGGAGTAAAGTGCAAGTCATACTTAGGAGCTATGTGGCACGCGAGGGCATGACACCTCATATATGTACAGAGGAGCTCTTTGATTATGGTGCATGAGAAGAGCTTCACATGTGCCAAGCAAACCAATTCCTCTCGGGTTTTGATGCTAGACCAACTTGCTAGGAAGTGGAAAATTCGAATTTTAGAAAGTGAGAGAGTTCTCGAGAGAAAATAGAGAGAAGGAGGAGAAAAAGGTTTGAAGGAAAGCTTGGTTTGTGGAAAAAAGTTCACTCAAGGTATGTAAACATGATCTTGGAGGCCTCATGTGTTTCTATCGACTTTGGTTATATTCTGGTTTTGTTGGAATTTATCCTAACCCTAGATTTGATGAAAGGTGAGCTCTGTGGAACCCTAAACTGTAAAAGACCCGGCTTTGTGAAGACGGTACGTGTGTGCGCGGTCCAAGGAGGTGTCATTCACCTTGTGAAATTGTTTTAAAGCATGACACGTGGTATGAGATCCAGGATAGCCGTCCTGATTGATGTAGTGGACACGGATCGATGACTAGTCCCCGGGTCAGTCCCGTAAAGGTCACAGATAGCATGGATGTGGGCATATCCCCCGGGTGGTAAGTCCCAAAGAATTTTTCGTTCCCGGGATGATCGTAGTCCCCGTGAAAGCCCAAAAGAGTCAACGACGAGGGGTCAGAGATGGCAAGATCGCATTCACGGTTTCCACTTTCATCAACCTATTATTTGTAAAATGCTCATGTTTTGAGATATTTTAATATAAAATTCGAAATGTTTTTATGAGCATGGCTTGTTATGGAATTCACTACTAAGTTGTCGAACTCACCCCCATTATTTCCCTCCACCTTAGATGCAGTGTATTTCCAGACCCGCCGGCGAAAGCTGGACTCATAAGATACATTTCGAAGGAATATTTGAAGGTTATGTGGATATTCATCGTATATTCGGGACGCTTGGCATCTTTGCGGGATCATCA
The DNA here is from genome assembly GCA_016808115.1 of Tetrastigma voinierianum. Lineage (NCBI taxonomy): Eukaryota > Viridiplantae > Streptophyta > Magnoliopsida > Vitales > Vitaceae > Tetrastigma > Tetrastigma voinierianum. The sequence continues at coordinate 391,128 of JAEQBH010002293.1, read as the reverse complement.
GATATTCGCTCGTAACCACCAGCTCGTGGAACTTTGTGTAAATGTTATTTGAACAAGTGTAAGTATAGTTTTGGGTACATCGAGGAATTAACTTGTACCGATATGTGTACTGCTCGAGACTCGAGTAGTTGTTTTATTTACGTTTCCAGGTGATTACTCAAAGTGGAGTTTAGACTCAAGTTGTGAAAAATCACATCGATGGAATTCGGGGTGTGACAACTCTCCTCACCCAACCCAGACGAGATAGAAAGGGAAGGAACGAGAGCTCCATTAACTCTGCTAGTTCTTCGACCTCATTCCAATTCAAGTATTCTGGGCTCTTCTGTCTATCTGCACTATATCTCTGGATTTCAAGTGTTTCTCAGTAGTCATCAAATAAACTAAATGATTGTATATATGCATATCTCGTAAATGTTATTATGAAAGTGCATATGGATTTGAAAATGATATTTAAATGTATGACAAGAATTGCATGTGAGTGATTAATTGAATTGTAAAACTAATCGATCAATTTCGACATCTTCAATCGAATCGACATAATCACGACCAACATGGCGGATGCACCAATTCGACATCCGCCATGAACGTGAAACTAAATTTTTTCAATGTCCCACGGCGATGCACCAATCAAGACTGGGCCATGATGGTGTGGCGCATTGTTAAAATGTCCACTGCTGGATGCACCAATTGGCATTCGTCATGATGGTGTATGACATTGTTAAAATGTCCCACTGGGCGGACGCACCACCGACATCCGTCATGATGGGAGACCGAAATTGTTAAATGTAAGCACATTAACATCGACAAAATGACGGATTCACCGAATAGAACTGGCCATGAATGTGTGAAATGTATGGACAGCGATGCAAGGACGGGACCGTGATGGCTGATCTAGAAGTTTTGGTAAGTCAAAATATGGCTCAGTAGCTTAGGCCAAAACAAAGTTATCGACGCAGTTTATGAGATTTTCTAGTTGGGGAATGTGTATTTGTGGTATATAAGTGGGAAAATGGTATTTAGGAATGTTTTAGTAGTATGGAACAAGATATGGAAAGTTTGGGTAGAGGTTGAAAATCAAGTTATGGAAAGTTTAAAGAAAAGATGAGATTAAGAGGAGAGTAGAGTTTGCATAAGAGTGGTTACCTGGGTTAATGAACGATCCACACAAAGATAGATGACTCGGGAGTGAAGGCGCCCACAATCAAACTATGGATCTGCTGATCGGGATAAGCTTCGATAAAGATCCCTTTCGCCACCAAGGAATCCACCTAGGTATGAGAAGCCACGAACTCTGTCCCTACTGAATCCACCCAAGAGATAAGAGAACAAGAGAGAACTCTTAAAAAGAGAAATCTGAAAATATTATTAAACTTGAACTGCCCCTAAAAGACTACATTAGGGGGGGTATATATAGTCTCACACTTTCTAAATCAAATAAAGACACTTCTACTTTAACAAGGAAAAGAAACTTTCTAAATTACAAAAGCAACCCTAAAGAAAACTTAAAAATAATTAAAGCAAATCTTCCTAAAAGGGATAGATTAAAATATTGGAACAAATCTTTCTAACAAAAATACACCAGAATCATAAAACAAATCCTCTAGAAAATCCTGTGGCAAATATTTCTAAAATCAATATGGCGGCTCCACATCAGGGGTTTTTTTTTTTTGGATAAGTACACATCAGGGGTTTGTCCAAGTCTGACAACGTTTTTTTGCCTTCCAAGGCCCAACGAGACCAAAAAGAGTTTTCACATGTATTCACGCGCTCTGACCTCCCCAATCTAATACCTTCAAAATTAGGCTGGAATCCGTGGGTATTTAAAGCACTCCGCCTTGACTTATGGGTAGACTCTGCTGGGCTTCGTGCACTTCACCTTACTTGAGGTTTAAGGGTGGCTTTAGTAGTACTAGACTTCTTGAAGCCGAATTTCGGGAGCAAATCCTTCTTTAATCCGATTTGTAGTAAAACCCTATATTTATATAGTTGGGAAATTGTCCTTAACGCAGTTTTTATCACATCTTCAAGAGTGTTATATGGTTGCAATTAAACACTTTTAGAAATTTAACCTCAAACTAAAGAAGGTACGCAAGCATGGATCAAGCCTCACCTCTTGCAAGTCTCCTGATCATCGTGATTTTAAAACTCACCGAATACTCCTCCACAAGCCAAATTTCCCCGCGCTCAAATTCTAAATTTCGAGGAAGATATCTGGGCACAATGAAGGGAAGATACTCCTTTTAGTTCTTTCTTCATCTTTTCCTGCTTCAATCTTTCTTCATCATCTCTCTTTGACGTTGCCTCTTTAAATTTTCCCACCAAAAAGAAGCAACTTCACGCTTTTACTCTCGGGATCACGATATTGAACCGTTCGACGGTGTTAAACGATGGAAAGCCGAAGGCATGCGTTCTTCCTTCATTAGGAATATCGAACTTTGGATTGAATGCGGAACTTTCATCGTTTCTATATATCATTAGGTATCGATCTTATTACCTTATCATAATCCATATTCTCTTGAATGCTTGTCTTTAGGCTTCTTGCGCCTCAAGTAATTCCAAACTTGGCTAGGAGGCACAGTTCCCTCGTCGAAACTTTCATCACCTTCACCTTCCATGAAGGTCTTTGTTGCCATAGGATGTCTTAGTAGCCATATCTGCTTTTGTAAACATTTGAACCGCAATTAGATCAGCAATGCGTTTTCTGATAGGGTTGGGAACCATGAACCATGATTAGGACTCTTGTCTCCGAAACCAAGAATACCCTTTAGCTTATGATCAGCCATCAATCCTTGAGTTCTGATACCACTTTGATGCAAGGTTGAGACCGTGATGGATGATCTAGAAGTTTGGGTAAGTCAAAATATGGGTTTGGGGTAGTTTTCTAGGGCCAAAACAGGTTATCGACAAGTTTATGAGATTTTCTAAGTTAGGGAATGTGTATTTGTGGTATATAAGGGGAAAATGGTATTTAGGAATGTTTTAGTAGTATGGAACAAGATATGGAAAGTTTTGGGTAGAGGTTGAAAAATTGGTTATGGAAAGTTTAAAGAGAAGATGAGATGGTGAGGAGAGTAGAGTTTACCTGAAGTGGATTCTTAGGGTTAAATGGCTTCGATCCACCTGAGATAGATGATGGAGTGAAGGTGCCTGACCAAGCGGAATGGGTTGGTGATCTTGAGACAGACTTCGCCACCAGAGATCACCTAGGTATGAGAAGCCCTGAACTGGAGTCCCCGAGAATCCTGAGATAAGAGAACGAGAAGCTGTAAAGAAATAAAGCATTATTAAACTTGGCCTTTAAAGGCTACATTAGGGATGTCATACTAGTCTATACTTTTCTAAATCAAATAAATAACCTGCTTTTAAGCTGAAAGAAACTTTCCCTAAATTACAAAAGCAACTCTAAAGAAAACTCTACAAAATAAATAAAGCAAATCTTTACAAGAGTGATAGAATAAAATATTGGAGCAAATCTTTCCAAAGAAATACAACATAATCATAAAACAAATCCTCCAGAAGATCATGTGGCAAATCTTTCTAAAATCAATATGGCGCTCCACATCGAGGAGTTTGTCGAGTCGACAAACGTTTTTGCCTTCAGGCCCAGGCGGGTCCGAGGTTTCACATGTATTCAATGCGTCTTGACCTCCAAATCAATTCTTCAATAATTTGGGGTTGAATTCCCAATGTTCGATTGTGTTTATAGAGCTCCTGCATGATCCCCATAGCTCGGAAAAGACTTGCCCTGAGTCTTCTTGTGATAAGCCCTCGAGTCCTTGACATTGAACATTGGAGAAATTTCATGTCGTCGCTTATTGCAACTTGTGAGCGTCTCTCCAATTTTCTCTATAATCTTGAAAGGGCCATCTACCCTTGGCTTGAGCTTTCCAAACTTTCTGGTGAAACCTATCCTTGCGTATTGGGGTGTGAGACAGTCATGACCTCGGGAGAGCCTCGGCAGCAAGCACGGCGTCTCACATTTGCTTGTTCCACATATTTGGCATTCTTCTTCTCAATCTTCAAGCAAACTTCTTCATGCAACTTCTTGATCTCTTTGGCTCTAACTTCATCATCTCCACTAAATTGTTGAATAGTCAGATAGGGTGCTAATTCCATGGGTCCAATCGGTTGTAGTCCATAGACTACCTCAAATGGGCTTTTCAGCGGTTCTATCATGGACTGTGTGGCTGAGCTCAATTTGGGTAGAATCAAATCCCATTGTTTCACGTTCTTTCCCACATAGCAATCGTAGCAAATTTTATTTGCTATTACTAACCGGTTTGACCATCGGTGAGGGTGATAAGAGTCTTGAGCAGTAAAGATTAGGAAGGTTTGAAGTAGTATGGAGCAAAGATTTGGGAAGTTTTGGGTTGAGGTTGAAAATTTGGACATGGAAAGTTTAGAGAAAGATGAGATGGTGAGGAAAGTAGAGTTTGCAAAGTGGTTGCCTGCCAAGGTTAATCGAGCGATCCACATAGAGATAGATGAGACGGGAGTGAAGGCGCCTGATCAACTATGGACCACAGGTTGATTGATAAGTAGAGAGATGAAGAGAAAAATTATTTGTCGAAGGAATCATAGTATGAGACCGCCGTGAACTACGTCCCCAAGGGAATCACGAATAAGAAGGAAACAGAGAACTCTTAAAAGAGAAATTTGAAAATATTATTAAACTTGAATGATTTGTCAAAAGACTGTTATGCCCTTAGCTCTAAATCAAATAAAGGAAACTCCTACTTTAATTAGGAAAAGAAACTTTCTAAAATTCTGAAAAATAACTCCTAAAAAACTTTTTCTAAATAAATAAAGCAAATCTTCTAAAAGGGATATAATAAAAATATTGGAGCAAATCTTTCTAAAAGGTATAAAATAAAATATTGGAGTAAATCTTTCTAAAAGAAATATGGCCAGTAAAACAAATCCTCGAAGATCTGCGGCAAATCTTTCTAAAAATCAATATGGCGGCTCCCACATCGGGGGTTTTTTTTTTTTTGGATAGTAAGAATTTATTACGAAAGGGCGTGCTTGACCAAGAATACAGAGCAAAGGCAGAGGCCATGTTCCGGGCGAGAAGCGGGACCTTGCCTCCATAAATATAGGAACAAGCGCTTGGCCAGGCAAACCACAAAAACATAAAAAACACAAGCCCGCTGGCAAGGCGAACAAGCAACCTGGCCGGCCACGGCCGAGACGACAAGGCCTCGACAATCCCACATCGGGGTTGTCGAGTCGACCACATTTTTTGCCTTCCCGAGGCCCCGAATGAGGTCGAAAGGAGTTTCACATGTATTCAATGCGTCTTGACCTCCCCATTCGAATTCTTCAATAATTAAGGTGAATTCCCAATGTTCGGTGTGTTTATGAAGCTCCTTGCATCATAAAGTGCAGTGGCTCGTACGAAGACCTCGTATGCTGGGAGGTCAGCTTCGTCGACTCCATCTGAAGAGCTCGACACAAGAGGTCAGCTCATGCGGCTCATGCGGGAGAGCTCAAGTGCGGCCTGCGGCCTGAAGGTTGGCTCATGCGGGAAACTCATGCGGCTCGGCCGCGAAGGTTGGCTCATGCGGCTCATGCGAGAAGAGGTTAGCTCATGCGGCTCATGCGAAGAAGGCTCATGCCGGCTCGGCCTGAAGGTCGACTCATGCGGTACCTTCGGGGAGAGCTCATGCGGCTCCATCCGCAGGTCGGCTCGTCGCTCGTGCAGAAGGATCATGGCTCGGCCTGAGAGGTCGGCTCATGCGGCTCGTGCGGCTCCGGCTGGGAAGGTGCGGCTCATGGCTCATGTGGGGAAGAGCTCATGTAGCTCAGCCTGAATTAAGCTCATCAGAGAAGAACTGAGCTCTAACCCAGAAGTCGGTTCGACGGATAGGCTCGTCATGACTCATCTTAGACCCTTCGAGTAAAAGGCCATAACTTGGTATGAGATGCCGTTGGGTGATTTGAAAGCCTACATCAAAAACTGCGTGGGAGGCTACAATTTCTATCAAGTTCTAGTCAAATCTCACTTTTCATAGCTGAAATTCAGTCTCAAAGACTGGAAGCGTCATAGGCTCAAAGCAGAGAGCTACTCCCACGAGGTCATCACAAGTGAGCTCGGCCACACACAACTCATCCCAAGTGAGCTTGGCACGCAAAGTTAGCTCATCGAGGAAACTCAGCGAGAAGAGGTCAAGCGATCCTAAGAGAGCTCAGCGAAAGAGCTCGACCACACGGCCCTCATTCACTAAAAGTTGAGCTCGACCACCACATTTCATGCCTCTCAGGAAAGGCCACCCTTCCAAGTAAAATGTCATGCTTGGGTTGTAAAGGTCCGATTTGGGTGATTCGAGCCATCAGAGCTCGACAGCGGAGACTCACGATATACCAGAGGGCCACAAGGCCCAAATTCCTTTGCTTGCAATGAAAAATCAGTCTTAAAGTCATTTAGAAATAACGAGGTAAGAAAACCTTTGCCAAATTGTATTAAACATGTGGAGCGAGTTTAATTACAATTTATCTCACACTACTCTTTACGAAACTAGATAACAGTCCGGTATATAGAAAAAATGGGTTTACCCCACTTGAGACTTTTACAAAATATACAACAAGTCATGCTGACCTTAACTGCGACTAAGGACCTCGAGTGCGCTACTCTTGGTGTGCCTCGATCTGAAATGTTTTTCACGACGGGGTGAGCTATGCCCGATGAGAAAGTCTCCTTCAGGCTACTCCCCACCTAAGTGCACATGCAATGACATAATCACGAAATCATGCACACATTCATAAAAATAGCCATATCTCTACTTGAATGTCCTATGTCATGCCGGATTTCAGGAGTCTCCTTGACTCCCTCACACATGCAATTGTCATGTATGGCTTGTTTTCAAAACAAAAGCTTTTTGTTTTAAATCCTTTGGACCACCTCTGGGTATCAAACCATTATACCTCAGAAGTATCAAACATTGGACACTTTCCAGAGTATCAAACCATTGGACCATCCTCTAAGAGCCCTTATTGGACAACTTCTCGGAAGTAGAGTTCATTAAACAAACCTCGTATAATTTATTGGACAACCCTTGAACCATTGTTCTTTGGACAACTCTCCCGAATATCGAACCACTGGAGCCATCTCAAGAACCCCTCATTAGACTGACCCTCCAGATAGAGTTCATTGGACAAAAAACCTCAGATATAATCCTGTTGGACAACCCTCCAAATCCGCACATTCTTTGGACAGCCCTCTGAACATCGAGACCAGCTGGACCATCTCAGAGATCAAACCATTTGGACCATCCTCAGGGGAACTCCTTGTTGGACAACCCTCAGATGGGTTCATTTGAATGAGCCTCGATATAATTTGTTGAATGACCCTCAGAATCATTGTTAACGGACAACCCTGCGAGATATCGAACCACTAGACCAAATCTCAGGGACCGCGTTGGACACAACCCTCCAGTAGGTTCATTGGACAAACCTCTAGATATAATCTATTGGACAACCCTCAGAATCAACATTCTTGGACTGACCCTCAGGAACATCTCGAACCCTTTGGACCATCTCCGAGAATCAAACCATTGGACCATCTCCGAGAACTCCTTATTGGACAACCCTCTGATGGAGTTCATTGGACAAACCTCCGATATAATTTATTAGACAACCCTCCAATAGAGTTCATTGGACAAACCTCCTATATAATTTATTGGACAACCCTCCGAAATAATATATTGGACAACCCTCCGATATAATTTATTCATGCACTCACACCGATTTGCGATGTCCCGGAATGCACATGTGATGATAATTTCATTGCATAATATCTCATTATTACATGCATGTTGAAAACTACATGCAACAATTATATTCCATGCTTCATCTCAAGCATCATGTTATTAATATATCGAAGCATAATTATATCTTTTTTTTTTTTGATAACCAAGGGTGATCGAGTCAGCTACATATCCTTAATCCTTGGGGCCCACAGGAGGAAGCAGAAGCAAGATAAGCCTCCATTTACGGGAATTCCCCGATGTCCCAGGAGGCGCTCGAATGCGGGACCTCGCCTTTGTGAGCGAGGCCACACAGCCGGCGAGCTCCACTAGCAGAGGATCATGAGTGCTCTTATCCAGCGATCAATATTCACCTGATGCATGTTATTCAAACAAGCAATAACACCACAGCAAGATTATCAATATCAGATTTGCATATGAGAACAAAATCGGTTCAATTTAGTTGGAAACTACACATAAACAAGACCCGAGCTAGGTTCCCTACGATAGGTTTATGTCCATTGTTCTTTGAACCAGCCCGTCACGAGTACACACCTGCATAGCCATGTCATGGCTGAGAATGATTAACGAGTAGGAGGAGCCCTGCTTCTATGAAGTGTAGATCAGATCACTTTGCTTACGTTCCTCTTGTTTGTTAATCAAAACTGTTCAGTTCTCTTTCCTTTCATTTTCTTCTTCTTTATTTTCTTTTTCTTTTCTCTTTTCTTCTCCTCTTTCTTTATCCCTTTTCTCTCCTCTTTCCACGAGCAGTTTGCTTTTTGGTGGAGAATATATGGAGTGTAGAGACACCTCTTCTTTCTCTCCTCATGACACATAGCATCCCATATCATTCATACCCTTTCTTCCGCTAATTCCTCATACCAGCCTATCAAAGACACCTATCATCCTTGTAACACATTTACTCTCATGCCAAGACCACTTTCTCTGAACATGCACTACACATGTATCCATGTGGTGTGGGACTTTATGCCACTTGTCATTTGCTAATTTGTCAAATTTCCTCGAAATACGTGCAAATCCCGATTGTCTCGGAATTTATTAATTCGACTATGTACTTAGATTTCGCGAGACGAACTCAACGGTATGTCGGCGTGATCATCGAGATCTAGAAAAAGTCGGGATTTTGGCCAGAAATTACCATTTTGCATTTTTCAAAAAATTCATTCCCGGGGTTTTTCTGATTATCGATGCACTCAAGAGCTTGAAAAGGACCATATGTAAATCTTTCCTTTGTGCAGGAAATCTTTGTGCGGGAAATCTTTCCTTGCGCATGTGCACCTAAACCCAATCTCCGGGAACAAAGACTATGTGGCGGCGCCCTTTGTTGGCTTGTTTAGCATATTGTTCAGTCCTTCGCTCAATGTTGAGTCTTGCCTTCTCATGAATCCGCTTAACAAATTATGCTTTCTTTTTTCCATCTAGATTAACATGTGGGCATAGGTAAAAAGATAAATCTAAAAGGGGTTAATGGATTAAGCCATATACAATCTCAAGAGTGAAAATTTGGTAGCGGAATGCAAATAGATTATAAGCGAAACTCAACATGTGGCAAACAAAGTGACGAGGGCTCTATTATTCAACACCTCGGTCGACCATCGGTTTGTGGATGACTTCGTAGTAGAAAACAATTACTTGGTTCTAACACACCTGAGGTCTTCCAAAAATAACTGAAAATTTTTGCATCTCTATCTTTGAAACAATTGTCTTAAGCATACCATGCAATCTCACTGACAACTCCTAAAAACAGTTAGCCACATTAGACTCATCATCTTGTTTTGTGACATGGGATAAAATATGCCATCTTGAGAAACCTATGCAACCACAAAAATAGAATCCCTACCACCCGTCTAGTCCTAGGTAGACCTAACATAAAATCAGTGAGAAGTCAGTGAGGTTCTTGGGGAATAGGAAGTGGTGTGTCTGACCATAGGGTTGCTTTCGATATTTAGCTTGCCTAGATGTGCTACACCTCCCCACCGATATCAACATCTAAACTGCATGTGTGGCCAATAAAAGTGTTCTTGCAAAACCCCTAAATTCTTAGCTACCCCAATGTCCCATCGATCCTCCTGATAGAGACTCCTGGCTAATGAATCTTTGAATGGAACAATTAGGAATGCACAACCTATTTTCCCGAAACAAGAACTCATGTCTAAAGAATCATGGGATGCTATTTCAAAACAAGCATATTCGTTACTAAAATCTCGATCCGAAGAATACTGTAAAACTGGAAATTTTTTTAAAATGGCAAAATGATAATAAGAATAAGGTGTTGTCCGTTTTTTTTCTTTTGGCTTGTGGGCCTTGTTCCTTGTAATTTCTTGGTTGGTTGTGGGAACTTTGCCCGCTTTATTGAAAATAAGTTCTTGGTATCAAAATAATAATAATAAGTACCATGGTTTAGGGGCGGCTATAAATTCTCTGGGTCTTGGATAACGAAATGGACTACATGGTTAATTAAGATGCGAAATCTAATGGCCAGAAAAGTTTGATCGAACTGGACACAGATATTTTACGATTTTCTAGGTGATAAGCCGTCAGTGACTTCAGGGACGAGATTTTTACAAAAATCTTGGAAGTCAAGAAATGGCTTGGGCTAACCCCAACCCTAGTAGAGCAGTATTAAAAAAATGTGGCTATGGATTTATGGCAGACGACCTGGCAGAGCTTCGGATGATAAGGGTGTAGAGTCGTCAGTGTCATGTGGCGGGGACAACAAAACCGGGGCTTGACCTCTCTTGCTCCTCTCCTAAAGTGTTGGCTCTTGAAAAGCGGGGAAGAGCGATGATGGGCGTATTACGACCCGATGCTACTTGATGAGACACCGTCTCGATTTAAACCCGTTAGGATCTGGACATCATGTCGACGGTATTACATTCTCGAGCGGCCGTGTAACGCCTTTAAACACAGGACCGGATCTCGGTATACCGGTTCTATTAATCCCGAATCCCAGGTGGTGCTTGAAGTGCGTGGGCATCAAGGACGTCGTTCCCACGAAGACCGGCAGCATTTGGGATTCCCGAGTTGTCCACGACGGTGTATAGGTATGATCCTCGTCAGCTCGTTTATTACATGAAGCGAGTTCCTCTCTCAAATCCGGTGGTGGTGAAGCGTTGGGTATTGGGACCCCTATGATACATAAACCTGCGAATCTAGGCCATCCGGTGGCTGGTGGCCGAGATCGTAATACAGTGGCCAGGTCGGGCGTGTGACGGTTTGGGGCTCTGTTTGAGAGATAACATTGGGGGTTAGGAAGGGATGGCTTTTTTGATGGGACTGGAAGAATTGTTTCGGCTCTTTACTTGAACCAATTCCTTGTTGGATTTCATGCATCCCGGCTTGTATGTGAGATGGGACCTTGGTGATACACCCTGCTGCGATCTTATTGTTAGAGGCATGAGTTTGTGGAAGGAGATTACTGGTTGGTCAATTTTTACAATAAGCGGCTGCCTATCCGTGTGTGGTGAAGGAGCTACGGTGAGATCAAATTATGGGGAAACATGAGATCACAGGAAATCTCCACTATGACGAGTTGTATCTTTTTCACGTGGGTTTAGGGACATGGATGCGAGGATTGGGTAATGGAGTTTGGTCGATAAGGTATGTGCTGGAGACCAATTATCCTACATCAAATATTAGCTTGACTAGGTATGGAGATGCTCAACATCCGGCTCACTTCGCCTATCGGAGTAAGAATTATAATATTCACTTGGAATATTGGACAAACACACAATTTGGCTACATTGCAGTGCGGGTGAAACCGCTGCGTCTTGATTCGCTTGTGAGAACAGGACTGGGCTATCTTTTGCTGAGACTATGCGTGAGGTGGACAGGACGGTGAATTCCCAAAGTACGCTCTCGTGGCAGGCAGCGGCAAGTGGCGCGCTTTCTAGAGTGCGGATGACCTTCCTAGCGGAGAATTGCGGTTGTATGTTGTGAGATTGTCAGATAACATGGGTACAGGTCTCTATCAAGTATGGACGGGGATCGTTCTCGACACATTTTGGAAGATTTTCTAAGGCAATGAGGTTCAATTGTGATGAGCACAACATTTCATCCTTAGATAGATGGTCGATTGGGGAGGACCGTACATATTTACAGAGGGCGTCACTTTGCGTGTATGTGTCCTAGATCTCGGGCCATTGGGAGAGCATTTACCCTTAGTGGAATTAAACTTACAACAACGATTATCAGGCGAGTATTTAGATGGCACCCTATGAGGCCTTATATGAGAGGCCATGTCGATCAGTCATTTGGATAGAGATGGGAGGCGTTCCATTCTTGGTAGGATATGATTTGAGACACCTGCGAAGGTGGATTTGATTCGGGCGTCTTCTCATGGCTCGAGCCAGACGGAGAGGGCTCTCGGACGGACCGGCGATCGACGTCTAGGTTGAGGTTGGTGATCGTGAATGACTGCTTGAAGGTGGTGCCTGGGAGAGTTGGTCGGATTCGATAGCGAGCTACTCTAGGGTTTATTAGGTGTCCATAAGGTGTTCACGTCCGTGGAAATATGCTCCCGAGATCAAACTCTACATGGAGTGGATTGAGGAGAGATGCTAGCGTAGACACTTGAGGGACCTTCAAAAGGAGGGACGATGCGTATGTAGATAAACGGGATAAGGTTTTTGTGGTAACAAGGCGTGTGGAGTTAATAAAGTGTTGTGGTGTCTTAGGGAGTGGAGGGAAAAGCAGCGTGAAGCGAGGACACGATCACGGGCTGCATGTCTTTCTATTTAAGGATGAAGGTGCGTGGTCTAATATTTGGCATTAGAATATTCTTTTTGTGTGTTTTAGTGTGTGTATAGTATGTGTGAATTTCGGGGACAAAATTCGTGGGGAGAATGTAAAACCGGAAAATTAGAAAATTTCAAAAAATGGCAAAATGATAATAGAGCCAAATAAATTGCCATAATGGTTCGAGAGGCTTTAGAAAATTCTCTAGATCTCGGATGATGAAACAGCTGCTTATTTATTAAATTAGATCTCCACGAAATCTAGTGACCTAGAAAGTTTCGTCGAATTTTGAGACAAGCGGAATATTTTACGATTTTTTGGGTGATAAGCGTCGGTGACTTAGGATGGGATTTTTGAAATCTCGGAGTCTGAAGCGGCTTAGGCTAAGTTCATTTAAAATAAATTGAACTAAAAGAAATAAATTGTTTGAGCGAAACGGACCGTGAGGCAATATGATCCATGTACTGAAATAATAATAATAATAATAATAATAAAAATAATAAAATAAAATAAACGAAAATAAAAAGGAAATGAAAGTTAAAAGGTGGGAGGATTTTCGAGAGAGTGAGAGCATGGAGAGAGAGATTATTTTTATTTTTTCTCTCTTCGCTTCTCTCTAAGATCTAATGAAATCGGACTGTAGGTTTTTGTCGGAGCGAAGGCGAGAGTTGATCCACCATGATGAGGGCTCGCAGTAGGGTGCCAAAGCACAGGTTTTCATCAGAGCTCACGAGAGTGGAAATTTTCAATTTGTGTTTTTTTTGATAACCAAGGGTGGTCGGTCAAAACACACATCACTAATCCCTTAGGGCCCCGGAAGGCAGTGAGATGCGCCTCCCATTCTAGAAATTCCCAGTGTCCCCAGGAAGTATTTCGAACTGGGACCTCACTTTTGTGACGGGGCTAAGCGGCCGAGCTCTGTGAGGATAAGCAATTTGTGTTATTTCTATCCTAAAGAGCTGTTGTTAGCAGTGATGACTTCAGAGCCATGGTAAAATTTGATCTCGAAATTTTTTGGACTAAATATACTTTAGAATTTTGAAATTTGTTTTTAAAGCAGTCGGGCTAAGATTCACATGAAGCTGTTTTAGACGATTAGATTCGACCAGACTATCGGACACTCAGACGGAGATTTTGAGGCACATTTGGCGATGCGAGACTTGGTTTTGATCTCGAGGCGATGTCTTGAGTTTTTGTGGTGTGTTTGGTATCCACGGTAATTTGGTGACGGCAGTGAAGGGACGAGGTGTCTGTTGGCTATGGGTTAAAGATTTAGGCCATTTATTGTGTTGATAGCGATCGAATAATATGCAATGTGAAGAATAACATGTTAATATATGCTATTTGATGTATTAACGTGGATTGCATGAATGTAAATTATATGTAAAAATTATAATTGTCCGCCAATTGTATTAATGTTTTCATGTAGCGCTCACATATGTGTAATATGAAGGAAAAGCATTGACATCATGCGTTTCATATGTGCGGTCATTGGGTGAAACACCAATGGCCCGGTTTCACACTTGGCGTTGCAAGTGTGAGAAGTCGATCGGGACTCGGGTTGTTGGCATGAAGTCGTCTCGTGCATGACATCAGTTTATTCCATTTGGATCACATTATTTATATGGAATATGATTATTTTTTGGATAGTTAAATTTATTTCCAAAAGAATGATACCCGACAAGCAAACGATAGCAGGCCAAGGCTGCAGAAAGAAGACAAACGGAATGACACACCTCCCTTTAAAGAGCCTAGGAAAGGCATCAGCCCATCACGGGATCTCCACATACGGGCAGAACAAGGCAAGCCACACATGACCAATCACAAACGAGACGGATAAACATAAGCCCACATCCCGGGCAAGAATTGCCAAAACATAATCCGAAGACGGCTTAAGATCACGGGGACGGGTAGCATCTCGAGCGAGCAAACCTTACGAACATGGCGACCAAGAATCGAGACGGCGATTGAGTGATATCCTTAATGGGGAATGTGGTGAACCACTCTAGCGAGCGGGAGAGGATATATCTCGGGTAACTCCTTGCTGACAGGGAGGCAGGCCGCGGCAAGCAGTAGACATCGAAATGAGTCCAGGAGACTCACAGCGATGGGGCGGAACGCCGCTCCTAGTAAAACATCTTGACCGCCAAATGAACTTCCACGTCTCCCATTTTGAAGGCGAATTCCGACAAAGCGGTTAGTCAAACTAAAAACCATAGTAGCAAACAATGTCGATACGGAAGCGTAGCGATCACCATGCTCACAACATTCCTCCGTCGGAAGGCCCAAACAGCCAGAATCTCCCTCTTGGAAGGAACTTTGACCCCGAGCATGTATCGGCCGTGACATAATCTGACCTTTATCCTAAGTGGGAGTCACATAGTCCTGGTTCGGCACCGGAATATGATTTGATGTTTATGCCGGCATTTCATGTGTATTTAGGCGAGGTAGCGCGTAGGAGAATTTTTCTCTTTGACATTGCTCTGCCAGGTTTTGGGACCCTTTCTAGGAATTACGGGGTGTACGAGGGGAGATGGCTGCGACAGCTGCGACGGGGCTGTGATTAATGAAGAGTAGACATGGCCTTGACAATATGATCTCGAGGAGGCTTATAAACACACCAAACATTGGGAATTCAGCCTAATTATTGAAGAATTGGATTGAGGAGGTGAGCGCATTGAATACATGTGAAAACTCCTTTTTGGACCTCATTTGGGCATGGAGAGGAAAAAAAAAAACGTGGTCGGACTTGGACAAACCCTTTGATGTGGAGTACATATATTAATTTTGAGAAAGATTTTGCTTTATAAGTTTATCGAAGATTTTGTTTTATATCCCTTTTAGGAATTTGCTTTATTTATTTTAGAAAGTTTGCTTTATTTATTTTAAGTTGCTTTTAAGAGTTGCTTTATGTAATTTAGAAAGTTTCTTTTCCTAGTTAAAGTATAAGTTGCTTTATTTGATTTAGAAAGTATGAGACTATATATACCCCCCATAATGTAGTCTTTTGAAGATCAGTTAAAGTTTAATAATATTTTCAGATTTCTCTTTTTAAGAGTTCTCTTTGTTCTCTTGTATCTCTTGGGTGGATTCCTTAGGGACGAGTTCGGTAGCTTCATACCTAGGTTGATTCCTTGGTAGGCGAAGTCTTTCTCTCCGGCCTTATCAATCCAACGAATCCATAGTTGATTATTGGCGCCTTCACTCGTTCTATCTTGTGTGGTCGTTTCATTAACGTGTGCTTCAACTCTTGTCACCGAGCTGCTCCCTCACCATCTCAATAACACGTAAACTTTCCATAGCAGATTTTCAACCTCTGACCCAAAACTTTCCAAATCCTTGTTCCATACTACTAAAACCTTCCTAAATACCCCTTTCCCCTTATATACCATAAATTCACCTTTCTTAACTTAGAAAATCTCCAAAATTTAATTATCCAAAAAAAAATCTCAAAATTAGTCCATAACTGTTTGGCGAAAACTACCCCGAACCCGTATTTTGACTTACCTAAATACGGATCATCCATCCAGGTCTGACCTTGCATCAAAGAAGTGGTATCGAGGCTCATGGATTGATGGCTAATCATAAGGCCCGAGACGGTGTGATTGATCTTTGAGACAAGATCTCTAGATGGGTTGGTCGTTCCTTTAACCCCGGAGGAAAAATATGGATTTTTATGAGAGAGCTTTGCGGCTAGTCAACTTGAAGGTTTCTTGGGAGCCTGGCTAAGGTAATGTATGTACGGAGACTATATGATTGTCATGGGAGGTATGGTTGCTATTACGGAATGAAGATCTTATAAAGGCATAGTAACTATGATGAAGGCTTTAGATTCAATCCAATTTAACATTCAGAGTCGATGGAAGGATGGATCACGATGAACACGGTTGTGGCTTAATATGGTGGAGCATGTCTTTGAGTATTGATTCCCATGAGCGTGAAAAAGTGAAGTTGGTGGCTCTGAAGATGTACGAAATGTATTTTGGTGGAAAAACATGAAGAGACAACGATGAAAGTGTAAGAAGATTCAAACTTGGGGAAAGATGAAGAAAGAACTAAAAAGGAAGTACTTTCCCTTTAACTACTGTCTAGACATCTACCTCAAATTTCAAAACTTTAAGCAACGAAATTTGAGTGTGGAGGAGTATTCGGCTAAGTTTGTAAACTTGATTATCAAAGGACTTTGCAAGAGGCAGGGGAAATATGCATAGCCCACCCTTTACATTCTTTGGGTTGAGATCGTGTTGCTAGGGTTGTATTTTACAACCATGTAATAGTCTTCAGATATGATGAAACTTGCTTTGAAGGTTAGGACTAAAAAAATATGGAAACTACACTTCTGACTAAGAGTGTGGCTAATGAAGGGGTTTGTTGAGGGTTAATTCTTGGAATCCTAGTGGTAGGAAAACTATCCACACTCGAGTAAGAGTGAAACCTTACAAAAATTGGCTTCTAAGTCAAAGACGTGTTTAAGTGCCAAGGGTTGGGGCATATTGATTGAATGTCCTAACAGCGTTTGCCTTAATTGAGAAAGATGAAGCCAGGAAGAGATGTTGAACAAGAGATCGAGATCAACCATGTCCCGAGAAACGATGAATAAATGCGCTCTTTGTCAAAATCTAAGTTGGATGTTGAAGAAGTAGTCGAGATCTGTGCATATCCAAAGAGAGAAGATGAGGAGGAAGAGTTCACTCTAGTCAAATTTTTTGATTTAGAGAATCAGGAGTGTTTCGAATCTTATTGATGTAGTTGTTGGAAAGAAGCCAAAGTGAGAAGAATTCTCACTAAACAAAATCGATTATAGATTGTTGATGTAATGCACGAAGAAATACCCTTGCGGTTTTCACCTATGAAGAGGGGTATTCAACATCAAATAGACCTCATCACCGAGTTTGAATTTTCCAATAAACTAGCCGCTCATGAAGAACTGCAAGGAGCATGAAGAGTTTAAAAGAACACAAGTTATTGATTTTCTTGACAAGGGCTTGTTCGAAGGTGAGATTCCTATGGTTCCCCATGTTGGTGCATAAAGATGGATCTTGGAGTATGTGTTTTGATTGTAAGCTTTCATAACATTTTTATTCATGAAGCAGATTGACAAAGGGAAAGAAACAATGAAAGACAAGCATATAGAAGGTTATCAGCAGTGATACATTTGATCGGGAGGATGGATTAGGTTACCCACGCAAATAAAGGTCGTTTCGAAGTTGTACTTACAGAAGAATAGATGGTTCTTCCAAGATTATTAAGAAGATAATAAAGGAAGTAACACAAAGGTTAAATTGCTGGTATTCTGACCTTGCCTACATTCGAGTTAAATTGAGGCCTTATCATGGTGAAGATTTGAGGAATGATCTTTTCCAGCTATAGGGGTTTGATGCGGGAGCCCACATAAACACACCAAACATTGGGAATTCAGCCTAATTATTGAAGGAATTGGATTGAGGGAGGTCAAGGGCGCGTGAATACATGTGAAAACTCCTTTTTTGGACCTCATTTGGGCCTTGGAAGGAAAAAAAACGTGGTCAGACTTGGACAAACCCCTGATGTGATGATGTGATGTGATGTGATGTGATGTGATGTGATGATGTGATGATGTGATGTGATGTGATGATGTGATGATGTGATGTGTTCGTGATACTGGTCCTCCCAGGTGTGCGCTAAAGGTTGACATCATGAAGGCATACGACACAGTTAGTTGGGGTTGTATCTTGAGTATCCTCTCCTGTATGGGAACCCCTACCCATCTATTGAAATGTATTATGGCTTGCATCGCTACCCGAAATCTATATTCTTTCTGTTCGATAAATGGTAGGAAACTACGAGGGGTTTAACTATGTCAGCCTTGAGGTTAAGACAAGGGACCCATTATCATCTTTTTTATTCATCCTGCAATGGGCCCTTTCGGATCCTTAGGCGTGGCCGCCAGCCAAACAGGAGTTTCGGTTTCACCCCGGATGCAAGAGTCAGTAACTCACTTGTGGCTGCGGATGATATGTTTTTATTTTCTGTTGGGACCGCATTCCGGTGTTCGGAGTCTTCATGGGCTGGAGTGTCGGAGTTTGCGTGCTTCGGGGCTTTAAGTGAACAAGCGAAAAGTGCCATTCTAAATGGGTTTTGATGAAGTTAGAATGACTTGTTGAGCATACAGGGGTTGAGTCTGGCGGATTTCAATATGAGATATTTGGGAGTCCCTCGGTTCTACAAGGCTCCTCCCACGGTGATTGTATGCCTCTTATTCAAGGAGTACGACGAGTCGAGTCTTGGACAAGCAAATCTTTATCTTATCTTACGACGGTGACTGATTGCCTCAGGTCTTATATACAGTATAATTGTCTTTAGTGCGACTGTTTATTATCCCCAAGTTTACTATATCAAGATTGACGATCATTCGTTAGCTTCTTATGAAATTTGGAAATTAAGGCGGCTTCGTCGTGCTAAGATCAAGTGGGAATCTGTGTGTCTTCAAAGGAGGGAGGGCGGTTTGGGCCTCGGGCGTGTTAAAGGCTGAGCCAGTTCAAATGTTATGAGGGCAGTAATGGAATGCGTTTCTCTGAAGGACTCCTTATGGGTGGCGTGGGTGCGGAGGTTTTATCTGCGGCGGGGAGCCACCTCACGGAATGCTGCAAGGTCACACGAGTTGGCGGAAAATCCTTGACTTAGAGAGGATCGGACCTCATAAAGCACGGAGTTGGAGATGGGCGCTGACCTATTTATGGCATGATTTACGGAACTTGGTTAGTCCTCTCCTTCACTATTATGGTGGCGGATCTTGTATGACTCTGCGATTCAACTGTAGCTCAGTAAACTGTAGTTATTGATGAAGGGGTTGGAATTGGCCTGCAGTAGTCGGGTGACCTTATTAACATCAAACCGATTGTGCAGTGCCTGTCGATGCCTACAGGGAGGATATTATATCTTGGACTCTCGATCATACGGGGTTTTCAGCATTAGCTCTGCTGGAACCCGTAAGACCAAAGATGCTAGGTTGTTATTTGGCACCGTCGATTTGGTTTCCCCAGGAAGCCATCGGGAGAAGCATGCTTTCATTATGCGGTACGTAAATGCGAGCAGTTAGTTTACCCGGGGATAAGCTACTCCAAGTGAGGTCTCACCGACTCATATCTTGTGTATTTTTGTCGTGCTAATGTTGAAGGCAGGAACCGTATTCTTGGTTTGTCCATTTCTGAGGAATTTGAGCCTTGGCGGGAGGATTCTATGGTTGTGCGGGGAGTCTCTAGAACTCCAGGTATTGGGAGAGCAATTCTTGTGGGTAATTTCCAACAAGGAAAGTCATCGACTCTATTCTGAGGAAGGTGCGTGGGGTGCTCGCATCTGCTACCGCGTGGGGTCATCGAATAATCAATTCGCGAGCGACTGTATGGTGTGCTTTTGTTTATTAAGCCTCATTTGGCTGATGATGTTGAAGCCGTATTTACGGTCTTGAAGGTTGTTGATAGTCACGCAAGCGGTCCGATGTGAGAGATGGTCCTTCTTTGTTAATATTTTATCTCTGGTGGGTTGAATGGCGATTTGTGATTGTTGGGTCGCGGTGCGCCCAGGTTGTCGGCGGGTTCTTGTGTTGTTTCTTTTGCGGAATGTGGGCTTGTGTCTTTATTAATTGGCTTTATGTTGTTGGTACATTACTTTGTTCCTATAATTATAGGGGAGGGAGGAGGTCTTTGTCGTTTTCTTCACTTTGGTTGTGGCCTCGGGCCTGTTCTTTGTATTCTTTGGTTGGGCGTTGCCACTTTTTTGGATAATTAAATTTGTATTACCAAAAATGAAAACAACGAACACTCAAACATTAAACAAAGCCAAAAGGCTACGGAAACTAAGCGGACAACCGCACCTCTTTAAAATTGCAACATAGGAAAGGCATCGGCCAGCAGAACAACAAATGATCCCGACATACGGACCCGACATCACTGCTGATGACCAAACCCTTGAAGCAGGCGATTCGGCATACTGCCAGAGGTAACACAAGCCACTGGCAGGCAAGGAGAAAAAAACAAACCATAGAGCAGCCGCAACTCGAATCTCATAACCACACAAACGATAAGAGAAACAGAGCATCTGTGACGATGAGACCCTGACCAATGGAACCCACTGCGGACCACGAAGTCCTCTTGATCGTCGAACCATCATGGTCAGGAAGAACCATCCCAATGGCGTTGCCGCTTTGGTAATAAATTCTTGGTATCGAAAAAAAACCCACGATGTGGGCGCCATATTAATTTTAGAAAGATTTGCTATGAGATTTGTCGAATTTTGTTTTATCCCTTTACAGGAAGGAATTTGCTTTATTTATTTTGAAAGTTTGCTTTATTTATTTTTAAGAAAGTTTGCTTTTAAGAGTTGCTTTATGTAATTTGAAAGTTTCTTCTAGTTAAAGTAGAGGTTGCTTTGTTGATTTAGAAAGTATGGGACTATATACCCCATAATGTAGTCTTTTGAAGATCAGTTTAAGTTTACAACTAATATTTTGATTTCTCTTTTAAAGTTCTCTTTTGTTCTCTTATCTCTTAGGTGGATTCCACTTTGGGGACGAGTTAAGTGGCTTCTCATACCTAGGTGGATTCCTTAGTGGCGAAGTCTTTCTGAAACATCAGTCGACGTCCATAGTTGATTATTAGGCGACAACTAAATAAGTTATGTATCTTGTGTGGATCGTTTCATTAACATAGGTAGTAACCACTCTTGTGCAAACTCTGTTTATCCTCGCCATCTCTCATCTTTCTTCGACATCATAATGGAGTTTTCAGCCTCACGATAAAACTTTTCAAATCTTGTTCCATACTACTAAAACCTTCCTAAATACCCACTTTCCCTTATATCTTAATAAATTCATATTTCTTGGCAGAAGGAATCTCCAAAATTTAATTGTCAAAAAAAATATCTCAAGAGTCGTCATAGCTTTATTTTGACGAACTTCACTTGAACCCACGTATTTGACTTACCTAAACTTCTGGATCATCCATCACGGTCCTAACCTTGCATCCACCAAGTACTTTTTTTGTAAAAATATTTTTTATGTAAAAGAAAAATTGTAGTGGAGATTCTTTTGGACTATTGTATAAATAGTCGGTGTGTAATTATGGTAAGAGGGGCGGTGATCGGACTCTTATGGACTAACGTGCTTCATTAATTTTCATATTTTTGATTTAAATATGAATGAATGGGTCTTTGAAAAGGGATGTATTGAGGTGGTGTTGGGTAAACTATATTAGAACAAGCTAGTTTTAATATATGTTCTGTATAAGAGTGTTGAAATAAACTCTTATGGATTCTTGTTATACGAGTTGTATGTTAGGTAGAGCTTCCTAAGCAGGGACTACGCTTGGAATTTTTGTGGAAATATGGATTAGATAAATGGGACCTGGCGTGTGGTATCGGGTGCTTGAAATCCTGAATTTCATAGGTTGACAGGTTGTCAACAAGACCCCCGGATTTGGGGTGTCATAGATACAATTCTTTAATGTGTTCAAAACCAAGCAATTTAGCATCTAGAGTAGAGATTAGGACATACCTCTGTGAAAGTGCACCGGCAACAATGTTTTCCTTACCTTCTTTGTAGCGGATGACATATGGAAAAGTTTCCACGAACTCCATCAAGAGGCGTATCTGTATTCAACTTATGTTGGCCCTTCAAATACTTCAATAGGCTCAGTGGTAGGTGTGAATCACAAATTTCTTAGGCCAAGATAATGTTGCCAAGTTTAAGGCGAACCAACGCATCTGATTCTTTGTCATATGCGGGAGTATTCCAGGGCTACGCTAACTTTTATTAAAATATGTGGGTCGTCCTTCTTACGTATTTGCACCAATATAAACGCTGAAGCATCACATTTCAACCTTAAGTTTTTGCAAAGTTAGGTAAAGCAAGTAAAGGAAAGCGTGAATTAGTTTTCTTTGATATTGGAATGCTTTTTTTCTTGTTCTTCACCCATAAACCGACATCCTTCTTGATGACTTGATTTGCTCGATGCGACTATGCTACTAAAGTCTTTAACAAACCACCGGTAAAAACTAGCAAGTCCATGAAAACTTTTAACTTTACTCACACTTGTTGGACTTGGCCAGTCTTGAATCGCTTGAACCTACTCTTCATCAACATGTATCCCTCATGCACTAACAATAAAACCAAGAAACACAAGCTTATCAGTGCAAAATGTGCACTTCTTAAGATTATGGGGATGCGTAAGCGGACCGATCACCCCTTGGTTATCAAAAAAAAAAAAAAATCTTTATTTTCGAAGCACATCTAAAACATATTTTCCAATGATAGCACGCAAAACATGGTTCATTAGTCTCAAGAAAGTGCTAGGTGCATTAGTTAACCTGAAAGGCATAACTAACCACTCATATAACCCAAATTTTTTTTTTGAAAGCAATTTTCCATTGATCACCTTCTTTCATTATATTTTGGAAAAGATACAAGAACCATGCAACTTGATGAGAATCAAAGCACAAAGGATCCATGATGCAGGAGCTTCTAGAAGATTTATTAGGAATTCAATCTTAATTATGGAAAATTCAGATTCGGGAGGTTGTGAAACAGAGCCAGCCAGAATATATTTTGTTTTCCAAGTGTTTTGAATTTTATTACTATTTTGATTTGGAGTTGTTTTTTGAAAGATTTATTCTCCAAATTAAAAGTAGAAGTTGCTTTATTTAACTTAGAAAGTGTGTGTTTTCTTTAGGAAAATAGGAGTTTCTATTTCTTTTAGAAAAGATTAAGCTTGATTTGGTGTTAATTTCTTTGCTGATTTGGTGATGATTTGTTCTGATTTGCTATTTTGGAGTTGATTTGCTGTAAGATTTGGAATGATTTGTTCTAGATTTGCTGCGGTTGTTCAGTTCTTTGCTAATTCTATTACCAAGCCTTGTCCTAAAATTATATAGTTTCCTTTTTTCTCCTTCATGGATATTTTTAGTGTGTAGTAGTTTAGGAAAAAGTATGTTAGTTTCCTTTCTTGTTTTTGGCCAAATATTTACTTTCCTTGTGGCCGAATATTTAGTTTCTATTCTTCATATTTTTTTTGGCCTATTTAAAGGCTTGTTATCCTTGTATTCTTCAAGTTTTAAGCATTAATAAAATTGGGAGTTTCCATTCTCTTTGGTTCTTTGAAGAACTCCTTGAACTTATCGGTTATTCGTATGGCGTTCATCAGCAGACTTATCTAATGGGATCTCCATCACCGCTTGTGGCGTCTCACCTATACCAGGTTCTTGCTTCCATATAAACAGCGGGTCAAGGTCATCCATCGAACCAATGCTAGGCGGTTCTTCGATCTAATTCGATCTTGGTCTCCTCACAAGTTGACGGTGTTCGTATCATTTGGTATCGAATAACCTGAGTTCTATTTTTGTTTGCCTATCTTTTATTATTTTTATTATTTTTTCTTTGTAGAACCATCTTATGATCATAGCTTTCATCCATACCTTCTAAATTCAGTTCAACCCCCATTTCATTCACAACCTATTATCTACTTCATCCCAAGTCAGATTTTCTTCATTATTAGTCGGATATAATTTTTATTTTTTATTTTAACTTGGGATCGAGTAATACATGTCTCTGCATGGACTAATAAATTCCTCCACTAGGCTTTGAAGCTCTTTTGTCTCCTCGGGTGGCAAATCACTAGGGTCATCCTGGGGATTACATACTTGAACTCCTGTAACAAGGAAGAAACAATACTAGGCAAAGAAGAATCAAGATCGTTGAGTCTCAAAGCGTGCTCATGTACAAAGCAAACATAGGCTTTTTAGAATAAAAACACTCTTTAGTTCACTATCTTTTGTATAGAAGCTTTCTCTTTCTTTGTTTCCCGCTTCTTGTTCATCGTTCACTTCTGATCTTTTTTGTTTTCTCTCCTTTTTCGTTTGTTCGCACAAGATCTTTTTCCTTTCGGAGCAAGCTTGGCTGACGAAAGGCGCGGGTAGACGAAGAGTATGACGAGGAGAGACTTTGAAGATGAGAATGGTTATAATTCGGATTGTTAGTAATAAGAGGTATGGGGAGACATAGAAAGCTAGGAATCGGGAAGATAATAATTTGAGAAACATTAAATGAAGGTTCACGCTCCAGGAAAGAATAGCCCCGAGGCATATCTTGAGTGGAGGAGAGGAGGTGGAGTTGGTTTTTTGATTGTCCGCGATTATTAGAAAATAGGAAGGTGAAACTTCTTTGCCATAGGGTTCTCGAGACTATCTTGCTTGATTTGGTGGGACAGTGGTTTTAATATGGCAGAGACCAGACTAAAGGGACGAGTTGTGTGGAAACATAGGAAGAGATGAAGAGAAGTGATGCGAAGAGATTTGTTTCAACTTACTACTGTTTTGGGAGTTGTACAACAGGGTGCAAATCTAAGGCAAGGCAATCGTAGTGTAAAGGGTATTACTGCAGGAGATGAAGGTTGCAATGACTAGAGCAAAGTTATTGGGGATCATTGTTATGTATGATTCCACAGCTATTAAAATAGCATTTCTTGTATTTGAGTTATTGAGGGGGATGGTAAGGTGTAATTGGCCTGTGCGGAACTCGTAGGACCTTACTCAGAAATCAAACAGGTTGTCATCAGAATTATCATCTAGATGTCTCTAGAGAGGATGTTTCATGGACTCTTGCTCCGTCACGGGATCTTCCGCGATTTATTACTTTTGGAACCAATTTAGATCGAAAATACGATTGGTGGCATTATACGATATGGTTTCCCAAGCTATGCGGGAAGTATGCTTTTATAGTTTGGTTGACCATTCGAGCCAGTTAGTTACCTGAATAAGCTTCTCAAATGGGGTGCGACTAACAATAATTCATGTATTTTCTTGGAGTGCGATGTTGAAGATAGAATCACTTGTTTTTGGGTGCCATTTCAACTCTTGGTATTTGGTTGAGAATTCTAAGGTTATGTGGAAATTTCAGAATGCCGCGAAGTTGGGAGAATGAATTCTTATGGGTATGTCCTTCTAAAGGGAAATCATTTTGTTCTATTACCAAGAGGATTGCGTGGGGTGCTACCATTTATCATTTATGGAGCATCGGAATAGTAAATTCCATGAGAACATCTATTCTCTAGCGACACCATTTTCATCTCATACGTAATGATGTTCGGTTGAGAATCTCTAGTTTCCAGAAGGTGGTGGACAATCCTGTGAACAGAGCTATGTGTGAGAGATGGTCCTTCCCGCTTCATATCTTTGGTCTTGATGGTTCTCATGGTTGATTGATGGGTTTGTTGTTGGTTGGGTCCTTGTCACTTTTGGGCCCTGGTTGCCTTTGCCCGGGCTGTGGGCTGGGCTTTGGGGTGTGGTGTCTCCTTCCGGGTTGTGGAAGTGAGTTTGGTTCTTTTGTTTTGTTGTCATTGGTTGTTTCGGGCTGTGGCCTTCTCCTTGTTTTAGGGGAGGTTACGTCATTTTCTTTCATTTATGGGCTTTGGAGGGCTCGTGTATTCTTTGATTGTGTGGTTTGCTTTTTGGAAATAAACGGCAATTATCAAAAAAAAAAAAAAAAAAATATATTGAAGAAGATCGAGAGGCTACAATGGCAGGTTCACAGCAGTTTAAACAGGCCAGTTCAAGGTGGAGTGGAGCTAACGACAGCTACGTAGGATTGGAGAATATGGTGGACTATGGCTATCAAGATCTAGAATCAAGTCAGAGGAGGGAGAGTACCAACACGCGTTACGAACCCTAGTCAATTTCATCCACTTGGAAGTTGAATCAATGGAGGAAGGAAGATATCAAACACTTGATACCAAGCCTGAGAAATAGAGAGCAAAAGCAAGAGGTGACCGAACTGGAATCGAAGACCATGATTCAAAAGAATGAGAAAGAAAAAGAAAGAAAAGAAATTGAGGAAGAAAAACAAGAGGAAAAGGAAAGTGATAGAAGGAAAGAGAGTGAGAAAAAAAAAGGAAAGTAAAGGAAAAGAAATCGGTTGAAAAAAATAGTGCAGAAATGGAAAAAAAAAAAGAAACGAGGAAAAAAAAGAAAGTAAAAGAAAATCCCGGTTGAAAAAAAAAAAAGGAGTAAAAAAAAAAAGGTCGAAAAAATAAATCGGGAAAAAAAGTCGAAAAAAATCCGAAAAAAATGGAATTTTTTAAGTATATTTTTGGATAACAACTTTTAAGTATATTTTTTAAAGTATATTATCATTCTGGATTCATTTGGAAAACAACTCCCCACCATAGTATTAAAAAAAAAAAAAAAAAAAAAAAAAGGTCGAGAAACTTTGTGTCCTTTTCACGAAGTGAAGGATGTGTATTTATTTTCATGCCATCGGCTTGACAGTATGGTTAAGGTCGAGGGCCAGATCTTTTCGAGAAAGGGGAATGATGAGAATCAAGCACAAAGGAACCATGATGCTGGAGCTTCTAGAAGATTTATTAAATTCAATCACCCAAGTATGGAAAATTCAGTTGGGGAGGTGAAACCTTGGAATATGAATATATTTTTGTTTCAAGTGTTTTGAATTTTATTACTATTTTGATTTGGAGTTGTTTTTAGAAAGATTTATTCTCAAGTCAAAGTAGAGATTGCTATTTAATTTAGAAAGTGTGTTTGCTAGGAAAATAGGAGTTTTATTTCTTTTTAGAAAAGATTAAGCAGTTGGTGTTAATTTCTTTGCGATTTGGTGATGATTTGTTCACGATTTCTTCTTATTTTGGAGGTTGATTTGCTGGGTTGGAAGTGGTTGTTCTAGATTTGCTGCTGATTTGTTCCAGATTTGCTGCTAATTCTATTACCAAGCCTTGTCCTAAAATTATATAGTTTCCTTTTTCTCCTTCATGGATATTTTTAGTGTGTAGTAGTTTAGGAAAAAGTATCATTTAGTTTCCTTTCTTGTTTTTGGCCAAATTTACTTTCCTTGTGGTAGAATATTTAGTTTCCATTCTTCATATTTTTTTTTGGCCTATTTAAAGGAAACGGTATCCTTGTATTCTTCAAGTTTAAGCATTAATAAAATTGAGTTTCAATTTCTCTTTGGTTCTTTGAAGAACTCCTTGAACTTTCTCCGGTTATTAAAGTGGCATTCATCAAGGCTTATCACTCGGATCTCCATCACGGAATTGTGCGTCCTACCTGCAAGGTTCTTGTTTCCATATAAACGCGGGTCAAGGTCATCCATCCGAGCCAATGCTAGAGCGGTTCTTCCGATCTAATTCGATCACGGGTCTCCTCACAAGTTGACGGGGTTCGTATCACAACTCATCAAACATATCATCTAACTGAGGAATGGGATGATGATACTTTGTTGTTATGTTATTGATGGCTCGGCATCAACATGCATCCTCCATGTCCCATCCTTCTTTGGAACCAAAATCACCGGAACGACGCATGGACTCAAGCTGTCCCTCACATATCCCTCTTCCATCAATTCACCAACTTGCTTTTGGAGTTCCTTTCTCTCCTTGGGATTACTTCTATAAGCGGGTCGGTTCAGAATGGTAGCACCAAGGACAAAATCAATTTGATGTTCGATCCCTCGGATAGGAGGTAACCCATTCGGAATTTGCTTGGGAAAGACATCTTCAAATTCTTGCAAAAGTGAGACAATAGAACTAGGTAAAGAAGTGTCAAGTTGGTTAGTATTAAAAAGTGTCTCTTTGTACAAAAGTACAATCGTAAGGTTGTTTAAGAACAATGCTTTCTTAACCTCACTTGCCGCACATAGAAATTGGTTTTTCTCACTACACTTAAATTTTGATCCTTGCTTTGTCACTCTCTTTCCTTTGCTCACTCTCTTTTTCACGCTTTTTCTTTTGTTGACTTTCTTTTTTACTCTTTTTCTTTTGTTCACTCTCTTTTTCACTCTCTTTCTTTTGTTCACTCTCTTTTTCACTATCTTTCTTTTGTTCACTCTCTTTTTCACTTTTTTTCTTTTATTCACTCTCTTTTTGCAACCTTATGATCTCCATGAACATGACTTGGTGTCAAAGGAACAAGAGGTACGGTCAGTTGGTTGTGCACGAAACGAGTTCTTATTGGGTAAAATGATCATCTTCGAACTTTCTATCAAATTGCCATGTTCTTCCTAATAACAAGTGCGAAGCTTGCATTGGAGCTACATCCATATGAAAACTTCATCTTCGTATTTCCCAATGCTAAAAGAGACTAACACTTGTTTATTCACCCTTACCTCCCCACTATCATTTAACCATTGCAATTTATAAGGTGGAGGATGCTTACTTGTTGGCATTCCTAGTTTCTCCACCATGGTTGTGCTAGAGACATTAGTGCAACTTCCCCCATCAATGATCACACTACATAGCCTGTTTTAGACATGGCCCCTAGTGTGAAAAATGTTTTTTTTTTTTTTTTGGGATAAGTAAGAAAAATGTAGTGTGAAAAATGTTATCCTGTTGCATCTCGTCATCTTCTTTATCTTGCACACTTACCGAGCCCTCCTATAGCCCTTAGTAGTTCTCCTTGGACAGCATACTCCTCATCATCGGCATCCTCTAAGGATGACATAAAATCACAATCCGACTCATTGTTTGTTTCAATCTCACCATTGTCACGCATCACCATGACTCTTTTGTTCGGACATTGGCGTTGACATGCTGTGGCATTTAAACACTGTGGAAGGTGGTGGAAGATGGGTTCATGATTTCCTTGATTGTTCCCCTCTTGTTTTAGTTTTGTTTTATGCTTTTATTTTTGGATAAGTAGTTTTGTTTTATGCTTTTTTTTTGGATAAGTAGTTTTGTTTTATGCTTGGCATTGGGTGGCTTCTCTTCCTTTCTCCATTGATTCGATTTCCACGTAGATGAACTTGGACCAGGTGTAGAACGTGTGTTGCTACTGCAACTTGTTGTACAATTCTCGGTAGTAGTAAGTCAGGACAAATCTCTTAGCATCTGTATTCATCTCTTCCCATGTTTCCCATAGATGGCTCCTATTAGTCTCTTATTCAACACTAGTTGGTCCTACCACTGCTTGTGGCATAATCCCGAGAACTCTATAACAACAAGCTTCACCTTCTTATTTTGGAATAATGGTGTGACAATAAAAACAAACTCTACCTTCCTCTCCCGCTCGAAGATATGCCTCGGGGCATTATTTCATGGAAAGAATGGAATCTTCATCTTAATGATTTCTAAATTATTATCTTCCAGATTCCTATTTCTCTATGTCTCCCCCCATGCCTCCTGTATAACACTCGAGATCATAACCATTCTCATCCTCGAAAGTCTCTCTCAGAGTAAATGCTCTTCTTGGAATGCACGGCGCCACTCTTCTTAGAGCACTCTCCTTACACGCCACGTGGGAAGGGTTTCATGGGTGCTCGAAGCTTTGCTCCACCCTCTCATGGAATTGTTCCAATTCAGCCCTAAATATTCTTTGTACTTCTCTTGTTAAAAGGCCCGGCTGGCTGAACTAGTAAAGGCTTGATCTCTTTTCATTTCGAATTGATCCGTCTAGGATGGAGAAGCGCCTTGGATAGGGATCTCGAGAAGGCTTCCATATGATAAGAAGAAGGAGATAAAGGGTCCCCTTGGTGAACCCCCCTTTTGCTAGCAAAAAACCCCGTAAGCTCACCATTGACACATATAGAAAACTTAGGAGTAGTGATGCAAGCCTTAATGAACCTCAAAAGGGTAGAAGGAGTACCCATAGCAGATAAAATATCTAAGATGCAGCCCCATCTTATAGAGTCATAGGCCTTCTTGAGATCAATCTTGAGAGCACATCTTGGAGGCCGAAAATCATAGTGATAGTTTTCATCAACTCCCGAGTGAGAGGATGTTGGCCGAGCTATGCTCGCCCCAGCGAACAAGGCCCATGCGAGGCCGGGGCAAATTATATCTGGAAGACACCGCTTAATTTTGGCCGTAATAATCTTCGAAATGCACTTGTAGATAGTATTACAACATGAGATGGGTCTATAATCATGCATTAAGCTCGAGTTAGGAACTTTTGGAACCAAGGCAATATCGTCTGAGTTGATCTCCACGAAGCTTTTGCAGCTGAAAAATCGCCACCCATGACACTCACCTCGCTCCCAATGATGCTCGGGGCCCTTTTGAAGAAGAGGGAGAGAGAACCCATCGGGACCGGGGGCCTTTGTGTCATCGATGAAACTCCGTAACTCTTGACTCCTCTTGCCAATCCTGGCCATGCAGATATCCCGGATGCTCGGGAGGACCCAGGCCAAACCATCCATGTTGTAAGCATCGGAATGGGATCACGCATGTTACTACCCCGAGGCGATTAGATGTTTAACAACCTCACGTACGATGGTATCGGGTCCTCGGATGCGTAACCATTCTCTAATGTAATGGATTTGATAGAGTTCCTCGAGTTCCTGGCTTTGACAGCTTTGTGGAAGAAGTTAGAATTCTGATCCCCCAGCTTGAGCCATTGAATTTTGGATTTTTGCTTCAGAAACCCCCTCTTCGACACCAAGGCGAGTCGTAAATTCTTCGAAGCACACCTTCTCATTCCCACCAAGCAGAATCATTTGGGTTATCTATGAGAAACGACTGTCTTTGTGATGAAGCCTCTAGCTTCCACGACCTTCTCTCGAACATTAGCAAACATATGAAAGTTGAAAGCTTTAAGGCTAGTTTTCACGCATCTAAGCTTCCGAGTCAGCCTGTACATAGGAGTTCCATAAACATAAATATTCCAAGCTTCCTTAACCAGGTTAAAGGGAAGCAAGATAGTCGACCAAAGTTAAAAATTTAAAGGAACCCGACTCTTCTTAGGACGAGTCGGAATTATTGAGATTAACAATCAGGGCGTGGTCGAGGACAACCATGGGTTCAAAATTCAGTAACGGCATTCTGAGAGCGTGTCAGGCACTTGACGAAGGGATCGATCTAGCTTCCTATCTAAAGATTGATCACCAGCACGACCGGTTTATCCCACGTGAACAAAAGGCCCGATGAAAGGCATATCGATGAAACTCCAAGTTGAATAGGCATTCATGGAACTCCTCCATAGCGATATCGGTACTGTATTACGCTCTTTTTTATTTGCAAGTCTGGTTGTGTTGGGAAATCTCCCACAGAACAGGCTTAAGATCCCACCGGAGGAATGCTGACCTTGGAGATGACTCCAAAGCACTCTCCTGTCAATCTGGTTATTAGAGGCATAAATAGCGGAGCAAAAGAAGGAGCTATTATCCTTGAGGACCGTTATATAACACAAAAATAGCAGTGCGGTGCGAGCATAGCCCATGATGCTAACAACTCTTAGGTTCGGCCTCACCCAGATCTACCCGAAGCACGGCGTGATCATAATTATGGAGCAAACACCAACCAGGAAGGATGGAGGAGAAAATTCTGTCCTTATTAGAATTTCTTACTCGAGTCTCCAGGATGCAAACAACGCTAAGGGAGTAGAACCTAAGAAACGTGCTCAATTCTTTTTGCTTTAGGGGATCATTCAGTCCCCTAATATTCCAAGCAGATAACTTAATCATGAGAAAGGGCAATACTCCTGCCATCCACCTGCTTAGGATCACGGTTCTATTTTTCAATCTCACGAGAAGGAGTTTGCTCTTGGGCCGGAGAGCGACGAGAGAGTAAAGTCCCAATTCATCAGTTTATATGACTGTTTAATTGAATCAGCGATGGGCGACGATATCGAATAATCGATTATTATGCGGGATCACAGAACTAGTAGAGGCCAATTCAACCACCTCATCTAGAGGGGTCGAGACTTCGCTAATGTATAGACTGTTCAAATGTGTTGGCGACCGCTTGAAGGCATCACCCCATTAACTTTTACCCCCATTCTTGGCGAATTCAGGTACACTCGAGACGATCTACATCTTATCAATAACACTATCAACACCTTCATTCAGCTCCCTACCCGGATTGGAGACCTTATGATGTCTTGTTCTAGAATCAGTAGTTACCTCTTCACCATTACCTTGTCTAGCTCCCTTGCTACTAGAAGGGTTGGAGCTATTAGAGGCTGGTTTGGTATGATTCGTTGCCTTGAAAGAGGCGGAGTGTAAGATTTTACGGCTAAAAACACACATGGAGTGGGAGCAGCGTGAGGGGCCAGGATATTCAGATCGGCAGTGGTGTATTTACCGTTACGAGTTAAGGAGAGGCATTAGGAATTCACTATTCAAGTCCACCTCGATGCGATTAAGCGAGATGGCACAGTGGGTTTTCAATAAGTGAGTCCACATGCAGTGGTTTCCCAACTGCACTTGCAATGTAGCCAAGACAAGTGTTTGTCCAATATTCCAGGGGAATATTATAGAATTTTACCCATATAGGCAGAGAAGTGAGCTGGATGTTGAGCTTCTCCATACCTAGCTGCCACACTCATAGGATAATTGGTCTCCCAGCAATATACCATGGACCAGACTCCATTACCCAATCCCTTGCATCCATGTCCCTGAACCTGAACAGATACAGTCCATTGTCCATAATGGAGATTTCAGGCATCTCATGTTTCCCCCATAATTTATCAACCGCAGCTCTCACCACATGGATAGGCAACCTTTTATCAAAAAATTGACCAACCAGGCACCCTTCCACATGCTCACGCCTTCTAACACAGCCTCATCAAGAGGGTGAATCAAAGGCGTCCCATCCACACAAGCTGGAGTGAAGAAATTCAGCGTGGAATTGGTTTTGGTAGGAGTTGAAAACAAATTCTTCCAATTCTTGACTGGAGCCATCTCCCCTTTCCTAACCCCACTGTTACCACCCGACTCAAAGCCCCATCCCTCAGCGCTACGCCGGACCTGCTCACCATGGCTAAGTTGGCCACCAGTCGCCGGAATACCTAGATGTGCAAGATCAAGTCTAATACCCAACGCTTCACCACAACCGGAATTGGGATCGTGATTCTGCTCACCAGGCCGAATCGGTCAAACCAAGGGATCATACAGAAGGCATCGTATGGACATACCCAGCCTTCACGTAGTCTATTACGGATATCTTAGGTCTTAGACCTTGTATGCTATACGTGGGAATTACATCAATGACCTGCGCTGGCGCCTTTTCCCACACCTTCATTTGGATTTGGAACCACGAGATTCGGACCGGCCGTGAACCTTTCAGGAGTCCAATGCGTCGGCGTCGATTGGGTATGTGAAGCAGGCCTCTGCGGATGGCCTTGTTCGCCCAGTATACGCGCCTTTGTGGGAACCCAAACTCAGACCACCATTGTCGCCTTTCACCAACCCTTCAACTGGATTTGGGGCGCGAGATTCAGACCTCAATAGATCCGATTTCCCGAGATATGGGTGAGATTTGGGCATTCGCCCGCATTTCGCTGATCGAGGTACTCGACTCAGATGAAGCCGGATCACGCCGATCGGAAGTAGAGGCACATGATGTGTCGCTCCAAAGCGGAGCGTGTCGTAGGCGGCCATTGGCTTTCAGATGAGCGGCAACTGCCGTTCCCTTTGGGAAGGCAAAGATAATCCCCACATAAATTTTGTCCCGCCCGTTAAGACCCCAGGCCTTACTACACCCTTAACACCACGGAGAGTCGGCTGCGAAATAGGCGAGAGAGTCTTCATTCAACCTGTTCATCACTTAGCTGAAGAGTTGAGAGTTACTATGCAGTATGGTATTCTTTCAGAGTAATTTAGGTCTCATAAGCTTGTTGGTCACATTATTCTCCCCTAATGTAGGAATAAAACAACCCACATGATTTGTGCCACGGTAGGGTGAGCGAAATCAACAAAATTTGTTTCCTATCTTCCTCCTGCTACTTGTAATGATGTGACCCTCTTTGCTGACATAGTGGTCTAGGTCGAACACGGGGATGGGTTTCATCTACTGATGGCTTATGATCTGTTGAAAATGGTGGGAAACTTTTAGTTTGGATTTTTTGGATTGTTTCCAAAACAGTCTTGAGTAGTTTGGCGATTAAGCTGTAAGCGAAAGTGAAGTGTGAAAAGGTAACTTTGAAGATTTAGGTCATAACCTTGATAAGCATGGGGCTTAAACAAGTGTCCTCGGGTTTTATCATGTATTATAATGGCAACCTATAGTCAGCCATAAGCAGGATCTTTGTTTAACTAGCAAACCCTAACCACTAGAATCACTCTATTTAGTCAACTTATATATGTATTTTTTTTTTTTTTTTTTTTTTTTTTTTTTTTTTTTTTTTTTTTTTTTTTTTTGTACTGAGTAACCACTCTAAGCCCTTTTTAGTTTGAAACCCCTAACATTCAACATCATTTCAATGGCCGTAAAGGCCATCTAAAGAACCATGATACATCAGCAATAAGTATACCTTTGTGTATCTATTATCAAATACAAATATTGTAGTAATAACATTAAAGTAATCATTCAACTAGTTAAGGAAGATGAGAGCCATAAATACGATTACTGTAGCATTTAACACAAGAAGACAACTATGGCCTTACGACCAAAGTTAGCTACCTTCCTCTTCAAAGAAAAGGGGCTTAATGACATCTCTTGGTTGTCATCTCGAGGGTTGTTTGATAGCCTAAATAAGAAGAAGAGAGAGAAGAGAGAACCAAACCCTAACTAAAGCTGCGAAGATATTTACATAAAATGAAAAATTGTGCCAAAAGATTGCTTCCCCAGTTCTCCTTGGTTACAAAAACTATGGGGGTTTATATAGACCACCCAATGTATGAAAATACAAGAAAGCCTAACATTTTGGCTAAAATAAGGGACAAGGAAGTAATATACCAAAATGAGGTCGGTTTGCATTAATTACAAAAGGATGACAATGTAGGAGATTTCGCTAGGAAAAACAATTTCGCTAGGTAGCGAAAATTCACACAGTAGCGAATTGTACGTGAGATAGCGAAATAAGAGAATTTCGCTTAGGTAATCGGCACTCGCGAAGAATAAATTCGCTAGGTTAAATAAATTTTTAAGAGATAGCGAAGTGTGTAATTTCGCTTAGGAATGTTGCATAGCTTAATTTTGAAGCCTAGCGAAATTTCTCAATTTCGTTAGGATTGCGAAATTTTCGCTATGATTGCTAAATTTTCTGGTTTGCATATTCTTCATCACAGCACACAGATCCCTATTGCATCATTTCTTCTCACTATGCTTCATTCCTTCATTGAATTTTGAGATGTTTGAAGGCTGATAAATGAGTCTCATCTTTCATGGTTAAGCACATATCTCTCGATATTGAACTCTCAAAGCATGCAAACCTACAAAACAACCAAAATAACCTCTAAACGGCATAAGTGATACTAAGAAGACCTGAACACTTTAATTGGTATTATTGACATGATTATGCCAAAGCACCCAAACCTATCCGACATAGTGGCTCAAAATAGCACTTTTGGGTACTAATCACACCCCCAACCTAAACGCTGTAGTCCCTTAGCAATGCAAAATAATACATGATGCAGCGATTTTCAAAAGTTTATGATTCAAAAGGTGTATAAAACAAATAAACATTACCTTTAAACTGAAAAATTGACACCAAGTTTGGAAACCGACATGAAAGAACCAAAACCATACAAGAACAATTTTTAGGTCAATATTGGCTCCATGATTCTCAACTTGAATTTCCACCAAAGTCTAATGGTTCTTTATGTAACCAGATCAAGCCAATAAATTGCAAAATTGTCCCCTCCCCCCAACCTAGCACTGGCATGGCCTTAAGTTGTTGAACAACCTAGATAGGGATAGTTACACTCTTCTTTCTTTACTCAACTACATTGTAGGGTGCAATGCTTAAAATCCGATTTCTCATCAAAGTCCGTAACGGGGTCCACCGATGACCTCAACCACTAAGGTTTAGGGATCAAGCCAAAGGATCACCGACCACAAACTCTACAGTTTCACCTGACTCGAATGACTTCGAAATCAAGCACCTACAATTGCTAAACCCTACCTATCCACCCATGTAACTAACACTAAATCGATGACTCCTGCAACCAATTAAGGCTTTAGCATCGGGCTTCAAAGGCTGCCTTGATACACCCCTGACCGTGTTCCTAAGCCTAAGGCAAAGTGTCACGACTTTATTTTTCTTTTCTTCTTTCTTTTTCTCTTTTTTTTTTTTTTGCTTTTTCTTTTCTTTTCCTTTTGAAGATCACATTGGTCTTCAAATGTGGGGTAACACAAACCTATCCTAGGTTTTGCCAACACGCCTAAGGCCTGGCTATGCAAAGTTGAAAGGAGGCAACTAATTTGACAAATTCTATTGAAACAATCCGGTGTGCGTGAATTAGCTTAAGGGAGAAATGTTCGTTGAGCATGCCGAACTCAACCCACCAAAAAATTATTTCAAACATGGAATTTGTTCTAACATAAAGGTAACTTACAATGATACAATTTTCCAACAAAGGCACCAATTGTCCACTAAAGCACCAATTTGTTCACTGGCTGTCTGTTCAATTGAAGCAATTCAATTGTCCAATCAAGATAAAAACAAGTACACATGGTGAAGGCACAAACATGATATACAAAAGTCTGTATATATATATATTGAATAGCTTTTTGAGAGCAGCTAAAATGGCTAGTACATGAATACAGTTAAACATACAAAAAGTATCACCGCCTACTTTATGGCTAACACAATCCTAATCAAAATTAGTAGGCAATGATAAAGTCGGTAACTATACAAAACATAAAAGAAACCTAACCACCTCACTGCTGTGGTGGTGGTGGGTCCAGATCCGTCGCCGGCGCTGTACCCAACACATCCAAAGATGTCACGCCGTGGGCGGGTTCTCTCTTTCGACCTGAACACGAGGGAAGCACCTGTGAGTCATAATCTCGTAGCATGGAGTGACATTGAGCCAACCTCCGATCCTGCGGTCAGCTCGAGAAGTCATAAAGAACAATAGCATCCATCACACCCGCCTATCTCTCTCGAAATGTACGAACGTACTCCGCGAATGATGTGGATGTATATGATGGGTCGAGATCACTGCAATTACGGACGTAGCATGTGGATGAGGAAATGGAGAGGACATATGCGAATCGACTCCGCCCTACCCGCTCGCTGGGGGCATGACTATCATCTCGTGGGAGGCTCGCTCCGAACTGAACCTCCTCCGGGTCTCTCGGAGGAGAAAAGATACTGGCATGGTCACCGCTCCTCTTCTTCGACAGACCTGGAGGACATCGAATCCCTCCTCTCTATCCGGGCTCCTCCGAAACCCAAATGCTCAAGAACCTAGCATAATAGTCGGCATCGCAAAGGGTAAACTCTCCGTCGAACCAGCCCTTCCAGTGGACCTTTCTTCTCGAATGCATCAGGAGGTCACTCAACACTGTGAGGGACTAAAACCCGCATCCTCCGAGATCCAGAAAGAGCCTAGGATGGCCCCCTCCGCCGTACGTAAGGCTGCAGTTGGGAAAAGGTCAGTCCTCAATAGGTGATCAATTAGCAAAGATCCCGAGGAGCCGTCCCTAAAGAGACCGTCCCTCCGTGATGTCTCTGCCAGCATACGAATCCATCTCCGCCGAGGTGGTGGGCCCAAGCTCCTGTGAACCCTCTGAATTGGCTCTGGCCAGATACTGAAGCCTTAAAGTCGCTGAAATATCCGCCGCCCCGAGCACTCCGGGCGATCATCTATAGAGAGAACTCGGCCCGAGGGACCAAATTACTTCCCGAGATGTCATCGAAAGGATAAACTCCGCAGCGACCACCCGGTACACACGCCTGGGTCGCGAAGGCCGCGAGGGAATAGTCCTCAATCAACCTCATAGAATCCCCCGACCGGGATCACCCGCCAATGCCTGACATCGTAGTAAGACCTAAGATGAAAGTCCCCCAGTGGGAAGCACATTCTAATGGGGTGCCCGACAAACAATCCGCCTCCAATCCTTCCGAAGCAGCGATAACCTGAGGGTGGAAGATGCTGCCTCCGCCGGCTGATGTGACCGCGATGACCGAACCCAGGGGATGAGATGATCTCACCCGGCCCGATGTGAGGGCCCACTCTTGAGGCCGGCCCCTCCCTAGCCTCCGCAAGAGACGGGAGGTGACGGGGCCCTGGTCCCATCCAGTCCGATATCGCCTAAATCCCCGAGGCTCCTGAGACCCGCCTCGGGACAGGAGCTGGTAATCGGGGGCCGAGACTCCCCGCTCCGGCGCACTAAACTGACCTACTACCAAGGCGGGACCCACCTCTAGTACGCACCATAACTGTAATCCAAATAAAACACTCGGAATGTGGCTCACGGGAAGAAAATAAAACCAAGCAGGCCGCAAAGCCTCGATCCTGTGGCTCACCATTGACTAATCGAGTCACTCGAAATAGGACACTGATGACTCGTGGCTCGCTCGGGCTACTGGCCACACACAGCTCAGAATAGCCAAACAAGGCTCCCAGAGGGATGAACCGCCGTGGCAAGGGAAGCCGAGCCAAGGGCACGGGCTACCAGCCAGTAGCTGATGCCAAACAAGGTATAGGTGGCTGAGGCTCCACCGTGTGCTAAAGGTGCGGGTGGCAAATGACCAACGACCGCAAAGGGACGGTTCTGGCCAGGCAAGGCGGGCCGATGCGCAATGTGGTCGCACCGGTGGTGGTGTGGCGCACAGCAGTGGCACAAGTGGACACGTGGCTCATTTACTACGCGGCTGGGTGGCAAAGCGCAGCGTGGCTCCCCAAGAGGATGGCTCAGAAGAGACTGGGAGGAGAAGGAGATAATATAAAATGAAAAGCCAAACCCCTCCTTCTTATAGCCTAATCAAGGTAGCCGAAGAGCCCTTCCCTCTTAGTTTCGCTAGTATAGCGAATTTGGCTTAATCTGCAACACCATCCGCATTTCAAAATTTTTAGTTTAAATATTAATAATATAAGAAATAAAAATTATTATAAGAAAAAATTAATATATAATACTATAATTAAAATTCTACTATAAAATTTTTTAATATATAAACAAAAGTTACTAATAATGGAAAACTAAATTAAGGAACTTTCTAAAATAACCGAAATTATTGAAATCGACTAAACTGAAGCAAAAGCAAAATTGTCAGCGTAATTTGGTTTGTGAGGAACACCAAATCACTCAATTCTACCAAATTGCTCAAGGAGGTCAAGGAGGATAATCTCCTCAACCCGGCAAGGGTCCGAGCCGAATCCTTGGTGTTGATTTCCATTGTTGTTCTGCTTCTCATCATGGATTCTCGACTGAGTGAATTGCCCTATAAGGCTCAAGGCAATTCCAACACACTAGCTGCACCCCGTCGACTATTTTGCAATTCCCGACACTTAGGCCCCTGCTTTTAGTCTACCAAAATTTTCAACTCTATCCAAAATTCAGAATATGAAAATTTTCAATGTATTCTTAATCTTTAGTTTTCATTTTCGTAAAATACGCTGCATTTGAATTTGATTAAAAAATAAAGAATAAGAAAATCCGTTATAAACCATTTTCTTGGAAATGAAGTTATAAATGTTGAAAATAAAACCCTTTTGTTTTCTGACACTAAAACAAGGAAAAACAAACAAAAGCGCCTCGATTGATATATAAGTCGCATGACTCCATCTCGCAATTAATGATTGCATCAATGCGGGCAAATGGTCTTCCTAGATAATCGCACATGATCGGGTTCATTTGCAATCGCCTGTCAAGTACTACAAAATCCACCGGGTAGTAGAATTTGGTTCATTTCACTAAGTACATCCTCAACTATCCCCTTAGGATTTTCACTCCATCTATCGCCAATGAAAGTGTGATGTCAATGGTTTGTTCACTCCAAACCCAACCGCCAGATACGTAATACGCGCAGGTTCACACCGCCCTAAATCAAGCAATGACTTTTGTCTATGCAATTCCCACCAATATTAACTGAAATTGTGGAGATCCCCGGATCCTCAGATTTGACAAGGTTCTTGCTTTGGATTATGGCACCGACTTGTTCAATAGGAAATGCCTTCTCTTCTCAATGCCTAATCCCTTCTTAATCGCGGCAAAGATCTTTCAAAATTTTTGCATAGGCAGGGACTTGTTTGATTATGTCCAAAAGAGGTATGTTGACCTTCACCTGTCTTAGGACTTCTAAGATACCCGCTACGATGCCTTTTCTTACCCTAAGTGTCAGGAAATTTGGAGGTGGTATGGTGCATTTCCATCGAGTCCTCATTCAGAGAGAATATGCTCGACCGAATTCTTCCTCCCCGCTTGGAGTCTCTTTGAACGCACTTTGGGCATGGGCCGATCAAACTCCTTTCCAATTTCTCAGGGTGATGACACTAACTTCATCCATTCCCGAATTGTCGATGACCCACCTCAAGCACTCCTTCTCTCGGATTTGGCAATGTCTGGGAAGGAAACCTCTTCCCCGTAATTTCCAACTTGATCTTTGTGGATTGAATATCGCAGTTGTCAATTTTCCGGTTAAGATTGCCTCAAGCCCATCTATGCTCTTATTCAGTGTGCCTCTACAGTATCAATCCTTCGTGCGCCGTGACATCGATCCCTTTTGTTCTTCCACAGTAAAATTACCCACCACCTTACTCAAATTTAAATGGCTTGTTCCACAGAGACGAGGGACGGAGGTGGTCATGTTGAGAGGTGGAACCAACCGTGGTTTGCACCCGGGGCACATAGGCGGTGATCATGTTTCCGCGAGTATAAGTAGGTGATTCCTCCAATTGGAATTTTAGGCTACTATCGTATTAGGTTGTGGTGGTTTTTGTATTGACTTACAAATATTTGCTTCGCTTCCGACATCAAATCATTTATTGATGGAGCACTCGTATCATGTTCTCCTTGGATTACCTGTAGGTTGGAAACTGGTGAATGGGTTGGTCTGCGCAGTGTTTTCAGTCACTGCATGCACTTCATGGAGCCTTTTTCCTTCAAGCTCCTCCACCTTCCTAGCTAAGGTTGAAATTCTAGCTTTCATTTCTATATCCTCTGACAGTGCATACATCCCACTCCTAGG
This sequence comes from Tetrastigma voinierianum, assembly GCA_016808115.1. Classification (NCBI taxonomy): domain Eukaryota; kingdom Viridiplantae; phylum Streptophyta; class Magnoliopsida; order Vitales; family Vitaceae; genus Tetrastigma; species Tetrastigma voinierianum. The sequence continues at coordinate 349,798 of JAEQBH010002293.1, read as the reverse complement.
GTTTGCTAAAGGCATTTTTCTTCCATTCGGTTTGGTTCATCCCAACCCTTGTAGTTTCAGCCACATAGTTCGGGAAAATCCATGGCTTCATCAGATGCTTACTCAAAATCTCCCCCACACATGGTTTCCAATAATCGTTTTCATGTGGAGACATACCACCATAGAAGTGGCTTACCAAAGATCCATGTATCAAACACATGATGTGGACAAGCACCGATGGTCTCTAATCTTTCCCCAACACTCAGAACCTTTCACCATCTTGAGTTGCAAAGGTGTAAATTTGTCTCTTCAAATTGTTGGTCTTATGAGCACTGAAGAATTTTTTTAAAAACTCGCTTGCAAACAGCCCAATTTCCTCTAATGGTTCTAGCCCTCATGCCGAAGTTAAGCCAAATTTTGGCCTTGTCCTTTAGGGTTAATGGAAAATGCTTTCAGCTTTAGCAAATCCATGTCAATCATACTTCCCTTAGTTAATGTGCAAACTTCCCTCAAATCCCTAATGTGTGTATGGATTTTCATTCCATACCATGATACGCTAGGGAGTAGGGTACCAAATAGGGCCTCATTATGTCTTGTGGGAAGTATGATGCGGAAGGGGCACTAACTCTAGGAGGTGGATGTGGTCCCTCATCGATCCTATAAGTACATTGGATTCATTGGAGTTATAACGACTCCTGCTTGATGCTTGAGACGGAGGATCAAATATTTTCATATGTATCTTGGCCCGGTGTCTTGATCCTTTGTAATCTACACATTATTCCTGCATCCGGAGTGCGCATCTAGTATTTTACCTGGCGAGACACAACAAAGAGCACAAACCGACTTGCAAAAGGTTAGGGTTAACTAAAATAGCTATTGTATGAAAAACAAAAGCGGTCACGTGTTGCAATTGATGAACACTTTGCGATTCACATTCTTCGAGATTGAGGTTAAAAGGTCACCTTAAGCGATGTTGATCCGCAGAGTACACTTGACATCGTGCGTAGTTTGGCACCATCACGGCGCGGCGCCATTTGATTACATGCCCCACGCGGTAGGGTGGCGAATCCGGCATTTTGTTTCCTATGTTCCTCTAGCACACGCCATAGTCGAAATACTGCGACATAATTAGTGCAGAGGTGAACACGGGGATGAGTTTTCATCATGAATGACTTGTCGATGTTGTTGAAAATGGTGAGGCTTTTAGTTTGGATTTTAGTTTGTTTCAAAAGCGATGTGAGTAGTTTAATGATTAGCTGTAAGCGAAAGTGAAGTGTGAAAAGGTAACTTTGAAGATTTAGGTCACTAACTTGATAACGCATAAGGCGAAGCAAGTGTCCTCGAGGTTTTATCCTTGCATTATGACAAGCAACACATGGTCGAAGCTATACTTAGGATCTTTGTTTAACTAGCAGAGCTAACACTAGAATCACTCTATTTGGTCGACACAGGTAACATCATCTGACCCTTTTTAGTTTGAAACCCTAACATTGACATCATTTCCGTGACTTTCGTAAAGGCCGTCCCAGAACCAAATTACATCTAGCAGACGTAATACCTTTGTATCCTACAAAGCATAGTAAGTATTGGCGAAAGTAATAACATTAAATGATATTGACCCTAGTTTTGAGAAGATAGGAGCCATAAATACAGTACCTATAGCATTTAACACAAGAGGCTTGACTACTTGTCGCCTGACAGTTAGCTACCTTTATCTTTAAAGGGGCTTAAGTGGTCATACACCTTGAAATGGGAGAAGGTGTCTCCCTGTCTCTCCCCCGAAAAGGGGTTCTTGTCGATACCCATATTGTGGTTTCAGTTTCCTTTTCAAGTGACCATGGATTTTCCGGTTCCTTGTCGTGCTTGGATTTCGTTTAAAGTTTCCGCACCTGCGGTGGAAGCAACTTTCCGTATCCACCTTAGTACATTTTTCTTGGTGGTTTCCTTTCGACTACCTGGTGTGGATGCCAGGAACTCCTTGTCGGGTGAGGTGAGGGTCGGTCGACATCCTCTTGCCTCGGCCGTGGGTTAGTGGAGATTGTCCTCGGCCTTTCCGGCGAGATCGAGATGCTGCCGTTTTCTATGTGAGTTGGAAACCGGTGGGAGCTTGCTGCAGGGTTTCGGAGTTCCCCGAATCATGGGTCCGGATACTCGTTTTAGGTGGGTGACCGAGCCAGGCGGGGTTTCTGAATCGATCTGGGGTTGATTCGGGTTTCAGGGGAGAACATCTTAAGGGTGGGTGGTCGTACCTGCATCAGTCTAGACGAAATGGTGTTAAGCTGGCGTGAGATCCGTTAAAGTGGGAGTCAGCGCGGCTGCTTGGTGTAGTCAGGCGACCACATGAGCAGATCACCGGTCGTGCAGTTTTTAGGTATCTAAAATGGTGCAGCTCGGGTATCCAAGATTAGTCGAGGAGTAGAAATGGCGGCCGGATCGGAGGGTAAGGTGTCGTATTTGTCGCGGAGGCTTCTGAGAGGTTTGATGCTCGGCGCCGTCGATGGGAGTGTCGGGTAAAAATTCCTGGACGGTGAGTATGAACTCTTACGTCCAGTTCGTTTCGGTTGGTAGAAGGTTTTGCAGGTTGGATTTCCAAGCCCGTTCAGACGAATTTGGGCTCTGAGCTGGTGCGAGATCCGGATCGGCCGGAGTCTTCGTCGCCGGCCGGAAATGCCTTCCAGGTGGGTATCCAGGTGGTATAGCATGTCGTGATCGTGTTGTGCATGAGGGTGGTGTGATCACTCAGGGCCACCTTGTTCAAATAAAGGGATCAAATTTACATACGGGGTCGAATACTTGAGGAAGGAAGTTGACAGACACCTTCGAAGAGAGATTAGGGGTTTGTTTGGCTGCCGGGTGGTGATATCTGCCAAACGGTATTAGTGGGTTGTATCAGGGTCTTTGCTTTCTTGTTTGACAAGTGGGTTCCCCTGATTATGGTTGGGTTTTGGGTTTGGTATCCATCTGTGAGTGACATCCAAAATGTTGCTGTGTTCTAATGTGCTCAATTCTCGATGAGTGGGATGGCTTGTCCTTCAGGGTATCTCCTTGTTTATCCTTGGCGTGGAGTTTTGCATCCTTCATTGCTTGGTTGCTGGTACACAAAGTATGGGTTGCTTGGTTCCCATGGGGTTTCCCTTGGTTGTTTGGTGCCTTTTCCATGGTTGTTGACTATTATCTTTTGTGATATTTGGTTGCATTTGCCGCGATCTTGAGAGGATTTTGGTGAAAAGGATGGCTCGAGCAAGCGAATACAAAGTTTTGATCCTTCTTAGGAAACCTTAGCAGTGTGTTTCATGGTGGCTGTAAGCGGGGTCGGATGTTGGGTGCCTCAGGTGTAGTAGTTGTTGTTGTCTCCTCCGTCTAAGGGTTGGTTTCCAATCCTTGATTGGACTATTTGTCATTCTTAGTTGTCCTTGAAGAAGGTTAAACATGTTGGCAAGTCGTTAATGCTAGTGGTGTTGTGGATACCATATCGCCCTATATTATGTATATTGACTATTGTCGCTCGGGTGGTCCTGTTTTCTCGTTCGATTCTTGATTGCCTGTTTGTGGGGTTTGTTTTGGTTTGAGTGTTAGTTGTATCCTGCATTTTAAGTCGCATGGATTTTATTTTGGTTTCCACGTGCTCGGGTTATTGGGCCATATTTGTCCGATGGTCGGTATGCTGGTCGTATTGCTTGGTGCCCTGTTTGTGGGGTTGGTTGTTGCGTGGCTTGTTGGTTCTTGCCTGGTTGTTGCGTGGCTTGTTGGTTCTTGCCTGTATGTGGAGATCATGTATCGGGCGGATGCCTTTTCCTAGGTTTTAGGAGGTGCTGTCCGTTTTTTCTTTTTCGGGTAGCCTTTTGGCTCGGTGTATTGTTCGTTTGGGGCATTGCCCTTTTTGGTAATAAATTCTTAACTATCCAAAAAAAAAAAAAAAAGAAAAGGGGCTTAGCCAAGCATCTCTTGAGTTGTCATCCTCAAGAGGGTTGTTTGGTAGCCTAGAAAATAAGGGAAAGAAGAAGAGAGAGACCAAACCACAACTAAACTGCGAATATTTACATAAAATGAAAAAATTGTGCCAAAAGATTGCTTCCCAGTTCTCTTGGTTACAAAACTATGGGAGTTTATATAGACCACCAATGTATGAAAATACAAAAGCCTAACATTTTGGCTAAAAATAAGGGACAAGAGTAATATACCAAAATGAGGGTCGGTTTGCATTAATTACTAAAGGATGGCCAATGCGGGAGATTTAAGCTGAATGAACAATTTCGCTAGGTAAGCGAAATTGCGCGAGAGATAAGCGAAATCGAAAATTCATTAGGCAAGCGGCAGTTTCGCTGGCGAGAATTTCGCTGGGATTAAGCGGAAATTTTTTTAGGAATAGTAGTGTGTAATTTCGCAAGACGATTACATAAGCGAAATTTTGAAACTGTGAAATTTCTCAATTTAAGCTAGGATTGCGAAATTTTCGTATGATTACGAAACCCTGCAGGTTGCATATTCTTCCTTCAGCGCACCTTTGCATCCTCTATTGCATCATTTCTTCTCACTTTACTTGCCTTCATTCCTTCATTGAATTTTGAGATGTTTGAAGGGTGATAAAATGATTCAGACTTCATGGTTAGAAACACGTATCTCGATATTGAACTCTCAGTATCTGAGCACGCAAAACAACGGAAATAACCTCTAAGCGGCGCAAGTGATGCTAAGAGACCTGAACACTTTAATTGGTATTATTGAAGCATGATTAGTGCGCAGCACTCAAAACCTATCGATGGGAACCGAAATAGCACTTTTTGGGTACTAATCACCACATAATCAAATAGGTCTTTTGAGTTTGTAATGTAGTAAGCTAAGTTGTGACACCCCAAGCCGAGGGTCGTCACTTAACTGTCAACTGTGAAGTCTATGGAAATCAGGTATCCAGATGTGTCTCGTATCTTAGAGATCATCCTAAATATTTAATTCATAAATACCTGAAAAACTTCATACGAGTTCGTATACAAAGCGTGAGAGTTTTTTTTTGGATAAGTAAAATTTATTACGAAAGTGAAAGCGAGACAAACAATCAAGAACACTCTTAGGCCACGAAGCGAATCGGACAGCACCTCCACCAAAAACATAGGAAAGGGCATCGACTACGAAACAAAGCCACTGATAAGCGGCGCATAAACTAGAAACAATAGCCCACATCACGTACGAGGCCACACCTGAGCGAAGAAACAACGGCATAATGAGCTCCTCATGCCGGGAGCGGGAAAGACAACCACCAAATGACCTAATCAGAGGCTTAAGCAGCCCACTCCAATTCGAAAACGGCTTGAGCATACCACAATTTCACAGGGAAGACAACTACCATCTGAAAGCTTGTGATTATAGGCGAAAGGCCAATGAAACAGCCGGGAACAAGCAGAAGCTAGGGCCACGAGCAAACCAAAAACGGACAGCACCTCCGCCGAGAGGAAAAGGGCGTGCCCGTCTGGCTCCACCCCCAATATCCTGACCGCAGACAAGAACCTGACACACGGAAGCGATTAATTCGCAATATAGGAATGTTGGTATCCTGACAACGATAGCATTAGCAAACGGCGACATGGTTTGTTTCCTCGACTGTGAGCTTCGCTCTTGGACAGGCAAGGGCAGATAGTCGACTCATCAATTCTCTTGATATGTTTAAGCGTTTCGATTAGGAGAGTGTCAGGAAATTCGATAATCTTGGGTAAACACGGCTGGAAAAGAATCAACGATCTGGACCACTTAGATGGGAGATAACACCAGTAAGAGAGGGATCCGAAACAAGCGTTATAGTAGGAGACCCATAACTGGAGGAGGCACGCTCAACGGCTATATCTAGAGGGCCGACATACGTCAACTAGAAGCGAAGACACTCAAAAGTATTGCGAAACTGACCTTATAGGGTTATCAACATTAACCTTTATGTACTTATGCTTTGTAGGTCTCGAATGGGTGAAGGGTTTCCTCTTTCTCCCTCGAAATGGGTTTCTGTCGGTCCACCTGACGCTGAGATCTAGATCCACTTTGCAAGGAACTTGGTCTTTCAGGCTTAGCCTTTTGATATCAGTCTCCTTTCAGGGAACATGTTTCTCTTTGTGAGAGAACTCTTTTAGTTCTGTAGATTTTGGTGACGCATCTACCAACGTTGTATACGCCGGTCACGGTGCCACATATCCCGGATCTCTAGTGTTTTACTCCTCACGAAGTGCGGTCAGTCGTTATGAAAGGTGTTAGTCCAGAAGGTATCATTCTAGGATTTGAAGTGTGATTTCCATAGTCCTTTGCCGATTCGGGTTACGGTTTAGGAGTCTCGGGTCCGTGGTGCAAAAGTCTTTATTGCGATCGCCATCTCGACCTGGCCGTGCAGCGTCGTTCACGATGGCGTCGCGGTTTGCTTCACTTGCCGTTGCGAGATCACTTGGCTGGAGCCTTGGCGGATCAGAACGATTACGCTCCAGAGTACTCGACCATTGTTGGATCGGGTAAATGGCCGGAGAAAGCTCCTCGCCGTGCCCGAGAGGATGAGGGATGGAGGTTCCGCGATAAACCAGCGTCATTTGGTGGTAGAAAGGATCTGCTTTCTTGACGAGTGCGGATAGGGGTTTCCTTCTCCGCAGTTGGCGGTGGTCTGAATCCGTTGGATCTACTTTCTTCAAGCGTCGGCCGGTGGTTACGGTTTCGGCAGTCACGATCATGGGGTTGGGGATTTCCGTTTTTTCTCTGGGTTTTGCTTATGATGCTCGGTTCGAGATCGGTCGAGTTGGTGGTAGTATACGGGCGCCTGGGTTTGGAAACCCTCCGTATTTGACAGGATTCTGGATCTGGGTTTTGTTGAGTTTTCTTAATGGAGAATGTTTTTCACGCCGTCGGCAATGGTAAAGGCTCCGGTATCGGACCTTCTATTTTCCTCTCCGTCGGCTTGATGGTTCGACTCCGGCGGTATGAACATGAGGAGATGATTCCATTGTCTGCTGGATTCGTTTTTTGGTCTATGCGGCGCTTGGCGGTTTGGGCTTCTTAGAAATGCTATCAGTGGGCCTCAGAGAGTCATATTGGAAGCCTTCAATTGCCGGTAGTGTTGGGAATCGTTGTTGGGGCCGCTGGTTTGGTGTGGCTACCAGACTTTGGTCATGTCCACAGGACGTAACTCTCTGTGTCATTTGCTTGGTTGCTTGTGCCCGTTCTATGGTTGGTGTGGTTTCATTTGGTTGATCCCTTAGTTAGGGTTTGAATTGGCATGGTTGTTGGCCTGTCTTTGGTGGTTCCCTTGGTTGCCTGTGCCCGGGCTGTGGGCGGAATTATGGTTTGTCTCTCCTATGGGCTGTAGGCTTGTTTTTCTTTAGTTAGTTGGTTTGTCTGTTGGCCTGTTTGTGGGGTCTGGTTTTTGGTTTGTTTCTCCTTGCCCGGGATGTGGGCTTGGTTATTTTGGTTGGTGTGCCGGTTGGCATTTGGTTGTTTTGTTAGGTGTACTTTCTTTTTTTGGATAATTACAAAATTTATTACCAAAGGCGCCCGACGAAAGAATACAAGCAAGGCCCGTGCGCTTCTGGCCAGCGAAGCGAGCGGCACCTCCTATAAATATAAGGCAGAGCGATAGCCCGAACAACACAAATCCACGAGCCTGACCGAGGCGAAAGCGACACGAATCGCGGCGACGAGAAGCGATTAAGAGGCTCAGCTTGATGACAGAATCGGTAGCGAGCCACGGAGATAAAATATTAGAGGAAGGACCATCTCTCACGTTGGTCACATTTGAGACTATCGACAACCTTGAAGACCCGGATATCGTGGTAACATCATTACATATGAGGTGAAAATAGTATCACCGTCCCTTGGTTATCAAAAAAAAAAAAAAAAATAGTATCATTTGGAGCATAGTTGTTCTCTTGAGATTCTCTTATTAGATGACCGTAGTGGTAAATAGTAGCACCCCATAATCTTCCTGGTAACCAAATGAGAAGGACCTTGGTGGCGTTACCCATAAATTCGTTCTCCAGTTCCTCGGCATTCTAGGTACCCACCTGACCTTAAAATCCTCGACGAATACCGAGTTGTGAATTAGTATTGAAGAATAAGTGGTTCGTCTTGACACTAGCTCGACGAGATGCCACAGACATAGGTTAGTGAGACCCCACTTGAGAAGTTTATCTTGGGTAACGATACATCTGTCTGGTAACCGATGATAAAGCATGTCTCGATGGCTTGGGAAACCGATCGAGATAGTGCGATTACTGGCGTCTTTGGTGCAAGTGGTTCGAGGCGAGCTAACGGTGAATTCGGAAGGATGCGGAGTCGAGAGATAAGCATCCTCTCTGAGAGCGTCATTATGATGAATTGACACAGCCCGATTCTTGATAGCAATATAGTCACTGAATTAGCTATAGGCGATTCCGCTTACACTTCATCAGTAACCCAATTTACTCGAGGCGTTACAATGAATTGCGAGTCATACGAGATCAGCTCACCATAGTAAGGAAGGAGAGGACCAATCAGGTTCGAAATCATGCCATAAAAGGTCCCATGCAGTCACCCCTGTATTACATTATGAGAGTGCGATCCTCCTGCTCTCAGTTGAAGGATTTTGCGACTCGAAACAGGAGGACCTTTGCATTCCAGGCTCCCTTATGAAATAACACCTCAGCACCCATACACCTTGAGTCACTTCACATACGTGAGATTCGAATGCTTCATAACATTGCCATCATTCGGTCTTTAACACGCTGAGGGCGAAGTAGCCCTCTCGCTGGAAGACACACGGCTCATTTGATCTTACGACAAAGCGCTCCTGAATTTCAGACCATAAAAAGCTGGCGAGATTGCTGATCTTAGATATAGTATACTTAGGGATTATGAAGCGAGGTTGCAGTACAATTGTATCTTGTACAATATTAGGGCGGTCGAGTTTATGTCTATTAGGCGTAGGAAAGAGACACTTTATTAAGTGAATACGGCGGTAATTTTTTTGAAGGGCAGCGGAATGATCAGTGAGTGAGCCTTGTAGAAATCAAAGGGACTCACTGCAAATATCTCGTAGGAAACACACTTGTTGAAACTGTGGCGTTCAGCAGAGTCATTCTTGACAAGTCGGAGACTCATTTAGGAATATGGCACTTTTACGTTTGTTCACTTGAGCCACAGAAACACAAACTGTTTAGTTAGTCATGAGATTTTGAACAACGGAATCGTCCCACGGAAAAATAGAACATATAAATACACCAAAGCATAAGTTAGTTAGGTTGATATCCTTGCATGCGAGGTGAAGGCGACGCAATACATTAACGCGGCTATGGCAAGGATGCGGAGAAGGCCTCCATTGCGAGGATGAATAAAAAGGATGATAAGGGGTCCCCCTGCCTTAACCCACGCTTGCTAGCAAAAAACCCCGCTAGCTCACCATTTATAGAAATAGAGAAGGATGGGGTAGTGATGCACGCCTTAATACATCTCAACAGGTGAGTAGGAGTTTTATCACCTGGAAGGATATTCATGATGCAACTGACTAATTGTGTCATATGCCTTGATGTATTTAAGCACAGGAGGACCCGATATCGCGATGGTAGTTTAACATGAGTCTTGGGTAATAAGGACATTGTCGAATGATACTGGGCCTTGCCTGGCCTTTGTGTGATGGGGTGATAATCTACGGGATGTTGTAATTTAATTCTCCCGGCAATGATCTTGAGATGCACTTATAAATGGTGTTGCAACAAGAAATTAGCTATAATAAGTATAGAACTACAGGATTGGGAACCTTAGGCACAGAAAACATAATTGTCACGATGTTTGACATACTTCTAGTTTGAAGAAAGACTCACCTTGTTGCACAAGCGTCATTCCCGATAATACTCCACGTGGCCTTGAAAAAGTGAGAGAGGGCCCCGCCGGGGCTGGAGCTTTAGGTCATCGATGGAAAATATGGCCTTCTTGATCTCCTCGTGGGTTATTGCTTTATTCGAAGGCGTTTCCATATCTTTGGGGAGACGAAGATGAAACCATCCCGGGTTATCCCAAATACTCGAGCTGGCCCGGCGAGGGATCATGCGGAACATAAAATACCTTGGAAGTGCCTAATAGCTTCCTGCTTGATGGCAGCCGGGTCTTCGATTCTGCGACCATTTCGGAGTAATAATAACCTTTACAAAGCGCTCAGGGCATTACTAGCTTGTGACTGTGGAAGAAGCTAGTTTTACAGTCCCCAGAGTTTAAGCGGCCAGACTACAGATTTTGTTTTTAGGGAATCCGCTCCTCGTGATGTCTAAGTCATGATAATTCTTTAAGCAACTCTTCTCATTTTCCCCCAGCATGGGATTAGAAGGACTGTATAGCACAGCAGATTGGGCCTGGCTAAGTGCCTCTCTGGCCTCCATAACGCGCTCATGCAGTCTACCAAAGGATCGGAAATTGAAGGCCTTAAGGATGGCCTTGCCTTTGAAACATGATTAAACGAACATGGGTTGAAACTTCCATTACTCCACGCCTCATTTACAAGCTGATAAATCGGGGTGAGTGATACCAGTTAAAGAATTTGAATGGGATGAGTTTACCGGGCCGGATCAGGATGCTGTGGCCCAGTTACCAAAGGGCGTGATCGGATAACCCGGGGGGAGAACTTAGTGAGCGCATTGGAGGAACATATCAATGCACTCATTTTGAAGGCATTTGTCTAACTTCCTAGCTATGAAGTTAACTCCTTGACCAGTTCATCCAAGTGAATAAGGCCCAAAAAGGAACATCATAAGCTTCGAAGCAGAACATAGTGAAAATGCATTCATGAATTCGTGTCTGGCATATTGCCCTCGGACTTTCATTACTAAATCTGGTGGTATTGAGTAGCCCTTAATCATCAGGGTTTTGGCCCACGCAGGGTTCATATAAGAGATGGGCGCGAGCACTCTTCTATACATGTAGTTATTCGAGGGCGTATACGGTAGAGGCAAGAGCATTAATTTTAACAGTAATGTGGCGAAGCATAGCACAGTCCATGGAATGAACCAATATCAATGCTAACCTTCTCGGGTTTCCACAAATCCAGTTCTACCAACAAACATGCTCATAGTTATGAAAAAGTCTCCACCCCGGAAGTAGTGAGATTTGAAAATTACATCCTGTTAGAAGCCCTTTTAGGAGTTTCCACAGACAAATAAAATCGAGGCTTGGGACTTCTGAAGAGCACTTCTCTTTGCTTGAGAGTCGTTCAGAAGCCTGCTGTTCGAGGCGTTAACCGTTGGGAAGATGTGAATTCTTTATGTTTGGATCATATTAGCGGGCTGCATTTCTTCAATTTCTTGAGCTTCTTCACGGAAAGAGGCACGGGTGTGAAGTCGGCTCATCAACCCTTTTTATGTGCTGAATGCTTGATAATGGGAGAAGTATCGAAAAATCGATGTTAGCATTGGAAGTGCGGACAATGGTCCTTCTCCCTCACTAGGACCCTCTTCCTCTCTTTGCGCTAGACATGCAAAGGTGTTCCCATGTAACCCAGTGGATGATGTGACTAATAGCCAATCTAACCCATCTTGCATTAAACATAATTCCCAACGGCATGCGTTAAGTAGGAATGGTAGCAAACTGTCAAGCTGAACTAGTAAAGTTTTTAGTACTTCTTAATCCTTACTTAATGTCGCTATCCTTCCTAACATAGGCCTCGTATTTCTTTGTTCCCGAGATTTGTAGGTCTTTCCCTTTGCTCGGACCCTTCTTAACTTGACAATTTACCAAGTTATGGCCAAATAGCTTGCATTCAGAACATCATTGAGGAGCCCAAGGATATTCGATCCTTATTATAGAGTATTTGCCATTACCCCCCCGGTCCAGAGCACATTTAGGAATTCACAATCAACCCCAACCTCTATACAAATTCTAGCAAAGATGACATCACTTTGTTCAGTTCTCGAGCCGGATCAAGGTGCCGTGATTCAACAAGAAACGGGCAGAATGTGCCCAAGACACGTGCTTTCTTGTTCAAGATTCCGTAGGAATGCAGACCCGACCAAATTGGGATGATGATAATCGGGAATGCTTACGTTATTCAAAGCTCACATCGCACATGAATCCGGCTCTCCCGCTAAGTGCCATGGTCCAGCATCCATAGCCCAATCCCGAGCCTCCCGGTCCCCTCGACCGTTAGAAGAATAAACCGTTCCTGCCAGATATATCGCATCTCCCCTGGCCGCCTCCAGCTAACTGGGTGCCGCACTCACGGAACGAAACGCTATCCGTAAATTGCCCAACCAAACAACCCCTTCCATAAGCCACGCCTCATTCACCGCTCCACAGGGAGAGGTTTGGCAACAAGCTTCCATCAAGACAATGTGGCATAAGGTAGAACTCGGCAACGACCACACCTCGTTCTACAGGCAGATCTTACTTTTCCAAGATTTTACCTGAGGATCATTAGCCATCTCCAAATAATGGTAGCCTAAGATCCCCGAGCCACAGCTGAACACACCCATTTCCCACCAAGCCCGACCCCAAAAATCGGCCTCTCCTCATGTCGCCTGCCTCCTAAGATTGCAACGACCGCTGGGACCAAGGAATGTCTTCGTGAGCTCCAATGGTCGGGATTTTGAGCCTCCGGTCAGGCGTGCAACCATCCATCCGAGCGCCTTCGGGCAGCAGCCAAGCCTTTTGTCACGGACACCCTGTCAGGGCTGCCCCTTTGATGGCACTACGTGGGCCACAAACCGGCGAAGTCGAGCCGGCCGGCAATAGAGTCGCCTAAGTGACTCCCTTCGAGGTCACCGCGCCTGGCCTGCATGGCAGCCACACACCTGATTAGTGCCCGTACAATTTTGAACCCTATATTAGATAGGTTTTGAGTGCTTTGTGCACTAATCTTGTCATTAATGCCAATTGAAGTGTTCAAGTCTTTCTTAGGCATCACTTACATCGCTTAGAGGCTATTTGGTCGCTTTATGTGTTTTTAAGACTTTCTGGGGAGTTCAATATCGTAGATGTATGACTTAATCAAGAATTTGAACTCAAGTGTCACCCATCAACCAGCCCAAGAATCAATGAAAACCGAAGGCAAAGGAAGAAAAATTGATGCAAATAAGACGTGGATGAAATGCAATGAGACAACAAAGCCCTGAATTTTCGCTGGGAGTAATGCTAGATTGCTTAAAATTTTCAAGTAACCTTAGCGAGCCAAGCTAATTTTCAAGCGATTTGAAACCGGCTTTCGCTAGGCAATCACCCTAGCTTAAATTTCAGCTTTACTCACGAAAGATATGCCGATTTGCTCACAAAATTCCTCTCACTTAGAGAAATTCACCGCTCATGCTTTTGTATTTAATGTTAACCCACTTCGCAACGGTGTATTACTCTTGGTCTCCTTAACTTAGCCAAATTTGTAGGTTTTTTGGTATTTTCATATCGAGGTGGCTCATATAACCCCTCTCTTTTTGTAATAAATATGAGAATTTTGGAAAGCAAGAATTGGGGAGAGAGAAGAATTTAAGTTTTCATTTTTGTAACAAAGTCTCGTATTTTTAGTTGTGGTTTTGTTTTCTCTCTTCTCTCCTCTTCTCTTACTTTTCAAGTGCCAAACACCCCTCTTGAGGATGACAACTCAAGAGATGCTTGGCTAAGCCTTTGAAGAGGAAGCAACTTTTGGTAGGGTATATGTGTTGTCCTCAGACAAAAGCCATAGGTAATGTGTTTATGACCCCATCTTCAAATTGTGGTTTAGCATCAATGTTACCGATTTGGCCAATACTCTCCATGCTTTAGGATACAAGTAATATACTTAATGCTAGATGCACCAGGTTCTTAGATGGTTCTTTACGAGCCTCCGAAATGATATTTAAATGTTATTTCAACAGTAAAGGCCATAGATGCATGCTACCCCATGGCTGAATCCCAAATAGAGTTGATTTCCCTCAAGGGCGAGGTTTCAAGTTAAACTGTAGATCCGGTTATGCCTTGACCATAGGAAGGTTGCATATGTCATGGTTCTGAGAATAAATAAAAACCCGAGGACATGAGCTTGCCCTAACTACCAAGTTAGTGACCTAAATTCAAAGTTAACTTTTCACACTTCATTTCGCTATAATTTGCTAAACTACTCACTCAAGCAAATCCAAAGAGTCCAAATAACAGAAAGCCTTTACCTTCATGCACCCTCATATGCAAATCATTTCTAGGATGAAAACCCATCCCCGTGTTCTAATTCCTAGACTACTCAGAGTATCATAAAGAGCTTGACTGTCACTGCCGTAGTATGAGAACTTAGGTGTATATACCATGATTTTAGTCACCTACCGCGGCATGACTAAACGTTTTTGCTGTCGATGGTGCCCAAACTACTAATGGTGGAAGTTGAAGTGCTTGTGATCAACATCAAGTGAAGGTAACCTTACTTTCTTGTCACTGGGTTGCAGTGAATCGCCGCTGACACTTAGCAAAGAATCGCATCAAGTTCGCTTTTTCGCTTATTCGCTTAGTTTTTCTTAATTTCCTTGCTAGCTATCTTAACCTTTTTGCAAGCTCAGGGAAGTTGCTCAAGCTGTCTCAAATTTTGTAATGTGTTTATGCAAATAAAGGAGGAGACACACGTAGATTTGCATAGAATCAAGAGACACAACTTGTCAATAAAGTGAAGTTAAAATGTGACATTATCGATACCACATGATCCCATACCGAGGAACAATAAAGTCAAATCAGAACCCTCACATGACCCAATGCTTATAGAACCATGAGGGATCACATCCACCTAGATATGCCCCATCCCCAGATCAATATTCCTCTCACGTAAGATAGCAGCCGAGGTCATATTATTTCGTATCCCTACTCACATATCACAGGTGATGGAAAATGGAAACCATACACCTCATATTGGGATTTTTGAGGAGGTTCAGACTACCTTCAAGGGAAGGTATGATGACACGGGATTTGTCAAGCCGAAGCATTTCCACACCCAGCGTGACAAGGCTATGACGCCTGGCTAAACTCATTGAGACTCAGAACCATTCGAAATCAATACGAAATGTAGCTTCACCAAGAAGTTCTTCGCTCATGGCGTTGTCAATAATTTGAAAGACAAATTTATACCTTTGCATCATGATGGTGAGAGATTACCGTTGGAGAGATTTATGGAAACCATCGCCAGCGGCCTCGTCCACATCACGTGGTTTCGACACTCGATGTCGTGAACCACTTCTATGGTGGTATGTCTCTGCCATGAGATGCTTTTGAAACCACACATGTGCAGGTGAGGAGATTCTCTCGAGTAAGCATCCTGACGGGGTTGCATATGGATTTTTAAATACGTTGAAACTGGCGCTGGGATGAGCTTCAACCCTAGAGAATTGGAAAGGATGAGAATCTACAAGTAACCCAAAGGGGTGGGATGTATGCACCCGGAAATAGAAATGAGAGCTGTGGATTTCAACCCACAGAAGTGAGAGTCGAAGGCAACGCCCCAAAGAGGTGCATGCGCTATCGAAAATCCCATTACGCCCCCTGCACCAATTTCCAATCCGTACACCCGGGGCAATCCATGTCCTATGGCCCCCGGCAGTTGAAGGATTTGATGTCGATGTAAACATCAGAGGGACAATTCAAACCACAAATAACCAATGCTCCATATGGCAATACTTACAATTCCAATTGAGGAATCACCCTAACCTGTACTGGAGACCCAACCCCTGCCTCCCAGCTAAACCTCAAGGCTGTACCCCCTCACAATCATAATATAACAACCATCATCCTCTTTCCAAAGGAACAAGCTATATTGAATTTGAGTATAACTTTATTAGAACAAAAGGGAATCATCGTGTAATCGGCGTAACAAAGGCGACGGGCTGATACTCGTGAAAGTACACCGACAAGATAATGATGGCTTCTTGAGAGCAATCCTTCAACCGTAAAATTTATAATCTGGCGTGATTCACTACCAACAAGTTGCTAGAGGTACAGGAGAGAAAGGGAGCCCCATCACAAACACTTCCAATCCAAATCTATGAGGTGTAGATCATCCAACACCCGGAATGGATGAAGTTAAGGCTATAATTACCTTGAGTGAGTGTAGGAAAAGAGGTTGATCAACCCATTCCCTGTTCGCAAAGAACTCCAATCAAGGAGAGAAAAATTGCGCCGAGCATAAGCTCCCAAAAGGGAGTGATCTGTGAAATACCAAGATAAACACCTCCATTTCCACAAGCACTTAGGAGGTAAGAAGAAGTATCTAAGCAAAGGGTGTGCATTTTAGAGGTCCTAAGGCAAGTGAAGGTTAACATACCTTTATTGGACATAATCAAACAAAGTACCGCTTATAAAAAATTTTTTGAAAGATCTCGCGACAATTAAGAAGTATTAGCATTGAGAAGAAAGCATTTCTCACCGAGCAGTCGGCAAGCCATAATCCAAAGCAAATACCCCTCTGGCCAACACAAGGCTGTCCAGATCTCCCACACTCCCCGGGGCCACAATATTGGTGGGAATTGCATGAGAAATCATTGCTTGATTTAGGGAGCCAAGTATGATCCTATGCGTCAGATCCATACGCTAGGTTTAGGTGGCTTTAAACCCAACATCACACTCCCTTTAATAGTCGTGACAGATGCTGGAAAATCCCTAAGGGGATAGTTGGTGATGTCTTAGGTAAATAGACACAAATTCTACCACCCAAGATTTTGTAGTGCTTGACACCGAGCCACTGCAGGTGAACCCAATCATACCAATCAATATCTTAGAAGACCATTTCGGCCACAACGGCACGGTAATTATCAATTGTCTGAATGGAGTCATGCAACTAACCTTGTAACATGTGATTCTTTAAATATCTTTCATTTGAACAAACATGAGTTAGAAAATGAAAAATCAAAGAACTAATGAAGTTGCTCAAATGTTCAAGATGCGTGGAAGCGCTAATGCTGTCCGTGAACTGTATGAGTAATCGCCCAAGGATGAAGAGATATGGTCTTGCCATCAACATCCACCGCAGCTAATTTCTCACCCTAAAAGCTATCGGGCAGAAGACCACTTTTAAATAATTGGACATCCACACTTCGGAGTCACCCCCTGTGCCATCAAGTAGGTCGAGAGATCACCTCCTCGCCGACCCCTCGTGAAATTGAACTCGGTCCCAGCATAAAAACCGGATTGCGTCAACAATTTTTCTTTTTCTCTTTTGTCTTAATTTAGTTACCTTTGATAATTCGCTTATTTTTCTAAAATTTCCCAAATTAGCGCTTTTCCCTTTTTTTAATAATTCCTTGCTTATATACATAGTACTTCTTTAGTTAAATTTTTAATTTTGGTTTCATATATAGTAAATTTTATTATAATAATTTTTATTTCACATAAAAATAATATTATTTAAGTTATAATTTTTTTTTTTTTTTTTTTGAATTGCAAAGGTGATGCAAAGCCGCCAAATTACTGAACCAAACGAAATAATAAGGACAAAAACTCTTCTGGCCTTCCTTTCATTTGCCTGCCTATAAGAAGAAGGGAGGGGGGCCTATTGTCACCACATTCTCCTCCTCGCAAGCCCCCGAGTCAACCGATCCACCACCGGCAGCCATATCCCGGCTCCCGCCAAGGGACTCATAGCCACCACCGCGCCTACACTAGCATCAAAGGTACCGAGCCCTGGTCACCGCCTTCAGATTCAAATTTCGCGCGCGACACGCATCGGCGCCGCCGCTACCGCCTCGGCCGTAGCCTCAAGTGATAATAACCCCGCCAACTGCGGAGTGGCATCTCGTGATCGGCTAGACGAAGAACGCCCAGCATCGTCGGGATGGAGACTCCTTTGACCCGCTGCTTATATGGAAGCAAGAACCTTGGTGGTGAGGACGCCACACCTGTGGATGCGGAGATCCTGACCGATAAGTTCGATGAACGCCACTAATAACCGATGTTCAAGGGAGTTCTTCAAAGAACCAAAGAGAAATTGAAACTCAATTTTTATTACACGCAAGCTAAACTTGAAGAATACAAAGGGATAACAAGCCTTTAAATAGCCAAAAATAAAGAATAGAACTAAATATTCGCTGGTGAAAGTAAATATTTGGCCAAAACAAGAAAGGAAAGAATATACTTTTTCCAACCACACTGCCACACACTAAAAATATCCATGAAGGAGAAAAAAAGAAAACTATATAATTTTTTAGGGATTACAGGTTGTACAATTAAGAAAGTAAAATCTGAACAAATCAAGAGCAAATCTAGAACAAATCATTTCCTTTCCAAATCTACTAGAAATCGGCCCCAAAATAGCAGTCACGTTTAAATCACCTCAAATCAAGCAAACCTTTTCTAAAAAAGAAATAACAACCCTATTTAATAGAAAAAATAGACTTCTTAAATTAAATAAAGCAATCTCTACTTTGACTTGAGAAATCTTTCTAAAATAAACCAACCTTAAATCAAAATAAGAATAAAACTCAAAACATTCTTGGGAAGTCAGAAATATATTAGGGTGTTTCCACATACCCTCCCCAACCAATTTTCCAAAATTAAGATTGAATTCCCAATGTTGTAAATGCCTCGCACGATCCCAGGCTTTGATTTTCATCACCCGTGCTCCCAAATACCTTGCCTGCACTCCCCGCCTTCACCCTCACCGGTCCCGGATCGGAGCTCCACCACGCCGCCGCCACGGCAGCTCGACCGCTCATTACTCCCCAGCTCGAGCCACCGGCCGGTAGCCCGCTGAGCCCCACCCGCGCACATCACCCGGCCGTGGCCGGCTCGCCTATTTATGCCCCCGGGCCGCATTCGGGTCTTTAACAGCCTTTGTTTCTGCCGCTCTCAAAGGTCGATTTCAGCCGGCGCTTCTCGAGCCCCCGGGGTTCATTTTCTACTTTCTCGGGCGCCCTTCAATCGCCTCCAGCCCCGCTTAGTCTCCTCCTACATGCATCACCGTGATTCATGAGTCGAGCCCTTTTTCCGCAAGACATTTTATTTCGATTGGCGCATGGCTCCTCGCACTGGGTGGGCTCAGATTCGGCCGCGGTGAGATCTACATTACCTCGAGAGGGAGGCCCTGCGCCCGGTCCCGAACACTCCGGGGCACCATCACCTTCGGCTCCCCGAGGCCGTACCCGAGAGCTTCCTCGTGGATTCGACATCGTGACACACGACGGACCCCGTGCCCCATCACCCGTACCTCGGGAGGAGTCGGGAAATCTGTAGCCCTCCAACTGCCCGGCACATCGGGCTCTCATGGGGCGAAATACGTCCTTTCGCCGCAAACACCACAATACACACGCGAGGCGACTTCATCACCTCGCTGCCGGCGCCCCGGCCTCGAGGATTCTGAGGCTGGAACCCATTCCAACGCGACTTTATCGTTGCATCGCTCCATCAACGAGTCGTACTACGACCCCCGGTTAATCGAGAGGGCTGATCCTAGATACCGGGAGTCCATGAGATTGATCGAGGATTTTCATGGCCAGGCGTATTACTACCCGCAGTGATCTTTGAGTTCCTACCACTTCGATGGCGTGGGATCAGCTAGTCGCGTGAGCTTCGATTCGATATTGATGATCGCCGCGAGTACTTCGAGGCGGCCGGGCTATTTCGGCGACTCTTGGCTTTCTGCGTATACCGCCGAAGCCAATGCAAGAGGGAGTTACAGGGTGGGGCCCACCCGCCTCATCAGCGAGATGGATTCGAGCAACGGCGAGAACACCACTGCGGACTGCGTATTTTCACAGGGGCAGCTCCGCCTCTCGGATCTTTGTTGCTTGGCCATCGATTCGGGGACGAGCTTATTTGACGACCATTACGTCTGAAGGAGGGAGCCGTCTTGGAGCGCTTTCACAGGATCTCGAGTTTTGGTTCGAGTCGGTGGTGATGGCGCCTCCTGCGTTGCGATTTGAGGAGAAGGTCAGCCGGGAAGGCACAGTGCAGGCGGCGAGCGTTCATTGCCCATCTGAGAGACTCCTGCGCGTGGGCTGCCGAGCATATGGAGTTCCCAGGAGCGGAGATTGAGATGAGGGTTGATGCCTGGTCATGTCGGTGGGTAATTGATGATATGCCCGTATCTTTCGACTACGACCACGAGGACCCGGGAGGAGGTACCAGTCGGGGAGGCCGAGGACCACCATACGAGATGATATACACCTTTTGAGCCGGGATGCAGTCGGTTCCCACCGGATATCACCTTCATCCCCTCCTCCACGGACTACATCGGCTGACTGGGCAGTACCATGCCCATCCTATTCAGCACACCATTCGCCGGAGTACAGTCATGCCAGCTCGAGAGAGATAGCTGGTGTGATGGATGCTATCTGCTCATTAGCATCTACACAGGCAGCCCAGGATCAGAGGTTGGCCCAGTGCCATTCCATGCTGACCTGATTATGGCCTTTGTCTGAGTCTTCCTCATGTCATTCACGTCGGAGAGAGAGGACCCACCACGGCCCGCCGCTTCTTTGGATGTTACGGCTCACGACAACGGCGGCTTCGAGGCCCACCACCACCACCACCACCACAGCAGTGAGGTGGTTAGGTTTCTTTTACATTTTTGTATAGCTATCAGCTTTATCAACTGCCTACTGATTTTGATTAGGATTTTTGTATTAGCCAGTAGGCAGTGATACTTTTGTATGTTTAGCTTTGATATGCATGTACTAGCCATTTTGGCTATATCAAAAGCTATTCAGTTTATATATATATAGCTTTTTGTACATATCATGTTTTGTGCCTTTACCATGTGTCTATGTTTTTCTTTTCAATTGAACAATTGAATTGCTACAATTGGACAATTGAATTGCTTTTGTTGGAAAATTGAATCATTATTTGTCACTTATATGTTAGAAAAAATTCCATGCTTGAAACAATTTTTGGTCACTTACGAGTTCGACATGCTCGACTTGAAATTTCTCCTTATGCTAATTCACACTACTTTGCACTCAGTTATTTCAATAGGATGAATTTGTTTACTTCCTTTCGCTTTGCATAGCCCGCCTTAAACATGTTGGCAACCTAGGATATAGGTTGTGTTACCCATACTTGAAGACCAATGTTGTCTTCCAAAAAGAAAAAGAAAGAAAAAGCAAAGAAAAGAAAAGAGCGGAAGAAAAAGAAAAATAAAGTCGTGAAGTTTTGCCTTGAAACCCGAGCACGGTCCGAGGGGTATATGGCGAAAGCCTTTGAAACCCGATGCCCTAAACCTTAATTGGTTGGGAGTCAATGATTTGATGTTGTTACATGGGTGGATAGGTAGAGTCCTAGCGATTTGTAGGTGCTTGATTTTTGAAATCATCGGCGTCGGGGTGAAGCCTTTAGAGTTAGTGGTCATTGATCCTTTTGGCTTGATGCCCTAAACCTTAATTGGTTGGGAGTCATCGGTGAATCCCCGTTACACGGACTTTGGTGAAGTCGAATTTTAAGCATTGCTTCCTACAATGTAATTGAATATAGAAAGAAGTGCGTAACTATCCTTATCTAGGTTGTTCAACAGCTTAAGGCCGTATCGAGTGCTAGGATTGGGGAGGGGGACAAATTTTGCAATCCATTGGCGTAATCTGGTTATATAAAGAACCATTAGACTTGGGTAAATTCAAGTTGAGAATCATGGATCCAAGATTGGCCTAGAATTGTTCTTGTATGGATTTGGTTCTTTCATATCGGTTTACAACTTTGATGTCAATTTTTCAGTTTAAGGTAATGTTTATATGTACATAAACCTTTTTGAATCATAAACTTTTTGCAAATCACTACATGCATCTCCTTTTTGTTTTTGCATTGCTAAGGGACTAGCAACGTTTCGGTTGGGGGGTGTGATTAGTGCCCAAAAAGTACAATTTTGAACCCTATATTAGATAGGTTTTGAGTGCTTTTTGCGCACTAATCATGTCATTAATGCGATTGAAGTGTTGAGTCTTCTTAGTATCACTTATGCAGTTTAGAGGTTATTTTGGCTGTTTTGCAGGTCTTTGCGCACTGATTCAATATCGAGATGTATGGCCAGATCTTGGAAGTTTGAACTCAAGTGTCAGCCATCGAAACCGACCCGAGAATCAATATTAAGCGAAGCGAGTGAAGAAAATTGATGCGGGTTGAAACACGAGGATGAAATCGTTGGAATCAACAAAGCTTGGAATTTTTAGCTTGAGTTGCGAAAATTTTCGCTAGGATGCGAAAATTTCGCAACCTTAGCGAAAATTATAATTTCGCTAGACGAACCCGGTTCAGCTGAGCCTTGTTCCTAGCGAAATTTTGTATTTTCGCTACTCCATGAAAATTTAAGCTAAGCTAAGTGAAATTTATTAGCTAAGCGAAATTACCGAACTTTTAAGCGAGAATTTCTTGTTTTAAGCTATGCACGGTGATTTAAGCTACCTAGCGAAATTCTTGACTTAGAGAAATTCACTTTGCCTCGTCATGCTTTTTGTATTTAATGCTAGGCTTCAAATTTGGTGTAGTACTCTCTTGTCCTTTAACTTAGCGAATTGTAGGTTTTTGGTATTTTCATGTATTGAGGTGGCCTATATAAACCCCTCTCTTTTTGTAATAAATATGAAATTTTGGGAAGCAAGAATTGGGGGGAGAGAAGAATTTGTAAGTTTTCATTTTTGTAAATAAAGTCTCGTATTTTTAGTTAGGGTTTTGCTTTTCTCTCTTCTCTCTCCTCTTTCTCTTACTTTCTTGGCTGCCAAACACCCCTCTTGAGGATGACAACTCAAGAGATGCTTGGCTAAGCCTCTAACTCTTTGAAAGAGGAAGGAAGCTAGCTTGGTGGTGGGAGTATATGCGGGTTATCTCTTGTATTAAAAGCCATAGGTACTGTGTTTATGACCCCCATCTTCTCAAATTAGGGTTGAATAGCATTGAATGTTATTGATTTGTGATACTCTCCATGCTTTAGGATACGAGTGCATGTAATGCTAGATGCAGCGTAGTTCTTTAGATGAATCTTTACGAGCCTGCGAAATGATATTTAAATGTTAGGGTTTCAAATAGTAAAGGGGCCATAGATGCATGCTACCTGTGTTTGACTGAATGGGAGTTGATTTCAAAGGGGTGAGGTTTGCTAGTTAAACATAGATCCGGTTATGCCTTGGGTATAGGTTGCATGTCATAGCAGCGAGAATAAAACTCGAGGACTTGTTTGCCCTAACTACCAAGTTAGTGACCTAAATCTTCAAGTTAACTTTTCACACTTCATTTCAGTTTTCTGATTTCGGTTTTTCAACCTACTTCCACTTGTTTTTGAAGAAGCAAATCCGAAGAGTCCAAATAGAAAGCCTTACCTTAGTGCACTTATGCAAATCACCCAGGATGAAAACCCATCCCGTGTTGACCCTAGACCACTATCTGCGAGTAGCTTATTTCACGGCAGTAGTAGGAACTTAGGTGTATATAAATTTTGTTGATTTTAGCTCAGCCTACTGTGGCACGAATCAACACCACTGTGCTCGATTTGGGAAATCTCGCCATAGTCGTGCGATTCTGTGTTGGCTCCCTTTTTAGGAATCCAAGACTGTGAAATCCCTCTTTGGGGAGGCCGATCACGCGTGGACCCCCCTCCACCAACACCAGACCCCACCACCGAGATAGTCATCCCTGCGCGTTCAATGCGTTGACAAACGGGTCTGCCCTAGAGAGCATTCCATTTTTTCCCTCTTCTTCTTCTTCCCAACTGATGCCCCTCTTCCTATGTTTATAGGGGAGGTTTTGTCCGTTTGTTGTTTTCTCTGGTGGCCTCAGCCATTATGTTCTTCTTGTTTGTTTATGGGGCTTTGCCCTTTTGGAAATAAATTCTTAATTATCCAAAAAAAAAAAAAAAACCTTTATGTACTAATCGAATCCAGCCTTAATTGGGGTTGTAATGAGGTCTCCTATACCAGCCTTAAAACGTGAGAGTTATAGCACCTCACTCACACATATGGTATAAATACGTGCATTAGAACCAAATGTTGTTCCAATATACAAAACAGGATATGTATTACCGATACTTGAGTTCTCATACATATACAAAAAAATACATGAGGAGCCCTGGCTTCGGCCTCTGTTGTCCCTCACGGGAGCGTCGTTTACCTGCACGTGACTTGTACTTGAAAGGAGGGGGGGCCATGACGCGGTGAGCTACGCTCAGTAGAAACAAAACCTACTAGGGCTACTCCCCACCTAAGTGCACATGCAAATGATCATTTCACAATCACACAAACAACAAAATCCATGCAGACATGTCCTATCATGGAAAAAAACTACATGCATGTATGAGAAAACACTCTACATGCCCCTTGTACTAGGTCAACCTCCGACCAACCAACCAATGCAAGTGCCAATGGGAAATCATTACCGAGTTAGTCCCGACTCCCATCACACAACCCTTAGTCTTTGTGATATTTATTTAATCGTTTCGTGTCTTTTTGGGCACCAGAACTTTCCGAGGTCTCACTGCGGGTCTCTTACACCCTCCGAAATTTTTCGGGCTTTCACAGATGGATACATTGTCTAACCAGGTTTTCAGGCTTTTCACCTTAGGGGGTGTCTATCCCCTACTCAATTGGACCTCGTCCCATTCTCGAGCCCACACAATTCAACACCAAACGCAGTATCAAATAAGTACCATGTTCACACACCCATGTAATGCGGTGATTTGTTGTACACCGATGCAATGCAATTGTGCCATTGAACTCAAACTCACTCAAACTCATGCCCAATGTATGAAAACCTCTACATGGACATTTTACCTTGTACACTAGGTGTGTACCATGAATCCTCATGTCTAATGCACACAACAGTTCATATATTCAATTTAATATCAATTTACATGTTGTCATGCTAGAATTCCACTCACTCAATTCAATACATCATACAGCGCATTCCATAGCCTATAACATCAATTAGGCAAATAGAGGTCATGGCTCACGTCTCAAGCTTGGGACATAACACCTCAGTCCTACAGGCTGCAACATGCCAAAACATGGCCATGTTCGAGCCTGACACATATGGAACACACAATAAGTCATCATAGTCATCTCTTAACCAGAATGTACTTTGATCCACAATTCACAAATGGCTTAAGATTCCAGTGACCATCATAAGCGGAAGTAAAGAGATTAACTCAGACATCACAAAATCCATGATTTAAAACTGATCCTAAAAGCAGGAGAAACAATTTTGGAAACAAGCATTTTAACATGGCTACTTAGTTTTCAAACAAGACCAGAAACTGCCTGAACATAGCTCCCCTTTGAATGCATTTCTGAGTCAAAAGGAGTCAGAAATTGGATAGACCTATTTCAAGGAGATATATTCTCCTATAAGTATAGTTTACCCAAAAATTCGAATCATTCAATTCTGATGCGTGATGGCCAAGTTATGGCCATAACATAGTCATGGGATCTCAACACAGCATAGGAAAACTGCTTGAACCTAGCTCTACTTTGAATGCATTTTTGAGTTAAAAGGAGTCAGAAATTGGATAGAACTATTTCAAAAAGATATGTTGCATTTAAAACACTGCCTTGACTTAGAGGTAGACTCTTATAATTAAACCTGCTTCACCTTTACTTGAGGTTTAGGGTGGTTTAGCAGTACTAGGACCCCTAGAAGTGAATTCTTGATAAATCCTTCTTTAATCCGATTTGTAAGTAAAACCCCCATACTTGTTAGAGCCTCAACTTTTAAGGCAAGCTTTATCACATCTTGAAGGAGTGTTGTATGAAACAATTGAGCAGATTTAGAAATTTCGATCCTCGAGCTAAGCGAGGTAGCGGGTATGGACCTCCTCAGCCTCTTGCAAGTCTCCTTTGATCATCAAATTTTCAAACTCAGCCGAATACTCCTCCACAATCAGATTTTGCTACTTCAAATTCTGAATTTTGAGGAAGATATCTTGGCGATAGTGGAAGGGTCTTCGTTTTTAGTTCTTTCTTCATCTTTTCCCAAGTTTCAATCTTCTTCTTGTCATCTCTTTGAGATTGCCTCTTTAAATTTTCCCACCAAAAAGAAGCATTCTTGTGCATCTTGATAGCCACCAACTTCACCTTTTGCCGCTCGGGGGGATCACAATATTCAAAGACACGTTCGACGGTATTAAGCCAATCCAAGAAGTCATCAACATGCAGTCTTCCTTCAAATTCCGGAATATCAAACTTTGGATTGAATCTGGAACTTTCATCATTATTACGTTTCTCATAGTAATCATCATTGCAGTATCGATCTTCATACCTTCCCCCATAATCATATTCTCTTGAATGCCTGTCTTTAGGCTTCTTACGCCTCAAGTAATTCCGAACTTGGCTAGGCGGCACAGTTCCCTCGTCAAAACTTTCATCACCTTCGCTCATGAAGGTCTTTGTAGCCATAGAATCATCATTGATAGCCATATGCTTTTGTAGACGTTGAACCACAGATTCAAGATCAGCAATGCGTTTTTACAATGGGGATTGAGACCCACTTGAACCATGATTAGGACTCTTGTCTCCGGAACCAAGAATACTCTTTATCTTATGATCAGCCATCAATCCTTGAGCTTTGATACCAATTTGATGCAAGATTGGGACCGTGATGGATGATCTAGAAGTTTTGGTAAGTCAAAATATGGGTTTGGGGTAGTTTTCTAGGGCCAAAACAGGTTATGGACGAGTTTATGAGTTTTTTTTTTTTTTTGGATAATTAAGAATTTATTACCAAAAGGGCAATGCCCTACAAACAACCAAGAAGAATACAAGAAGCCGAGGCCCCTAGAGAAAACGAAAAACAGACAACACCTCCCCTATAAAATAGGAAAAGGGGCATCAGCCCGATACAAAAACCAACAAATGCCAACAGGCAAACCAACCAAATAAACCAAGCCCATGCACCGAGCAGAAGAGAGACAAACCAAAGACCAGACCCCACATAAAGGCCAACAAGCAAACCAACCAAATAAAAACAAGTCCACACCCCGGGCAAAGGAGAGACAAACCATAAACCTCGCCCATAGCCGGGCATAGGCAACCAAGGATACCCAAAGAGACAAGCCCACAACCAGGGCACAAGCAACAAACCAACCAAGGGAAATAACCCAAGAAAAAACCACACAACCACAACCCGGGCACAAGCAACCAAGCAACACGAAGTGCGCCACAGAGCAGCCAAATAGTGCAGTTTGCCACTCTCGGATGTGTACCAATGAGTAACCCAATGAGCCAAACCATTGGCTAGCAGCAACAATTCCCAGCACCACCCGGCAAACCAACTTGTGGCCTTAAAGCGACCTTCATCTCACTCAGCGGAGACGAACCGACAAAGCGGTCGGTCAATCTGCCGCGCGGATCGAACATGGACACGAGGTTTATGATTTTCTAAGTTAGGGAATGTGTATTTGTGGTATATAAAAGGAAAAATGGTATTTAGGAATGTTTTAGTAGTATGGAACAAGATATGGAAAGTTTTGGGTAGAGGTTGAAAAATTGGTTATGGAAAGTTTAAAGAGAAGAAGATGAGATGGTAAGGAGAGTAGAGTTTGCAAGAGTGAATTTGCTAGGGTTAATAAAGCTTGATCCACACAAGATAGATGACGGAGTGAAGGCGCCTCAATCAACTATAGATGGGTTGATTGATAAGCCGGACAAAGACTTTGCCACCAAGGAATCCACCTAGGTATGAGAAGCCGAACTTCGTCCCAAAGGGAATCCACCCACAGAATAAGAAACGAGAACTCTTAAAAGAGAAATACGAAAATATTATTAAACTTGAAGCTGCCGCAAAAGACTACATTAGGGGGTCTATATAGTCTCATACTTTCTAAATCCAAAATAAAGCAACTTCTACTTTAACTAGGAAAAGAAACTTTCTAAATTCCAAAAAGCAACTCCTAAAAGAAAACTTTCTAAAATAAATAAAGCAAATCTTCCTAAAAGGGATAGAATAAAATATTAATGGGATAGAAGAAAATATTGGAGCAAATCTTTCTAAAAGAAATACAGCAAAATCATAAAACAAATCCTCTAGAAGATCCTGCGGCAAATCTTTCTAAAAGAAATACAGCAAAATCATAAAACAAATCCTCTAGAAGATCCTGCGGCAAATCTTTCTAAAAACAATATGGCGGCTTCACATCAGGGGTTTGTCCAAGTTTGACCATGTTTTTTTCCTTCCAGGGCCCAAATGAGGTCCAAAAAAGGAGTTTTCACATGTATTCAATGCATCTTGACCTCCCCAATCCAATTCTTCAATAATTAGGGCTGAATTCCCAATGTTTGGTGTGTTTATAGAAGCTCCTGCATCATAATCAGTATAATCTGAGTTAATTTTTTTTTTGTATGAAGTCTAAAACATCAAATCAAAAATTGAAAAATTATTCGGTTTAGAAAAGCTCTAATTGGATTAGGACTGTTGATGATCATAATCAAATTGGACAGTTACAGATTATTACACATTAAGTAGGATTGTTCCAAATTAATGGTGGACTATTAGATTAAGAGTAATCAACATTGCTGAATGACCAAAATTATTAGTGTGATTAATGATCAGGAAAAATTTCCAGGCAGTAACTCACTCATGCTAGCCTTCAAATTTGTTTATGTGACTAACGCTTCAATTGAAAGACCATATTCATAATCTGATTATGTGCTTAATGTGTTTATATTCAATTTGTAGTGCGTGTCGCTGGCCACTTGGTTCATTGTGATTGGCGGTAGTAATTATGGGTTTTGTAATTTTTAAATACGGCTGTGTGTCGTGGTACATCCGACGCAACATGTGTGTCTCTTTTATTATTTTAGCATAAAATAGCATACACTTATTACTTGCTTATAATGTGAAGAAGAGCGAAGAATGGAGGCCCGTTTTTCTTGGAAATGACCCGTAAAGCTAAGGTATTGGTAAGAAACCAATCATGCATTTCCATATTGGCTTATGGAAGTCCTGCTTAGGAAATGGGCCATGACATGTCACGTTTACATTTATGCTTATTAATATGCTTGTATGTGATGCATGTATATGCTTATAAAGTTTGCCTAACAACTTGATAATTTCATCACATAAAATATTAAGTCATAAAATGCCTTCCATAATTTAACACTTGTCAATACTTCGATCGCCTTAATATAGTTTCTGCCAAAGTAGGGTGTATTGGGCCATCTTAGGAAGACATGATGGATAATGGTGATATCCATAAGATTGAATATGGTTAGGATAGGAGTAGAGAGAGAGAGAGAGAGAGAGATCGGGGTATCGAGAAGATGATGATGACTGTTGGTCGTTAAGGGTGTAGAGCTATCTGTGTCCCAATGGAAGCAAAGGATCTAGGCTCTTTGACCAAGTATGGGTTAGGATCTAGTGTGGGAATACCCATGCGCGGCCGGCATGCCCAAAAGGGGTCCTCCTTCTCCAAAAATGCGCTCGACCTAAATACTCCATCGGAGAGAGTGGACTTCCAGCTGGCGGCTTTCAGGGATGCGGCCGTCCGGCCGATGGTGGGAGCGGTGACTCTACCGACATAGAAGAGAGACCCCCTGACATCGGGCCGTAGTGACGAACCCTCGCCCCATCTATTGGTAGATCCAAGTGAACGATCGGCATCCATGTTCTCTCGACCGGCAGGCCCTCACAACGTTCTCTCGGTAGCACAGGCTCCCCTGTAGGACAAATAGCCCCTCTTGCCGAAGGGCCGTAGCGCCGCGTCAAATACCCTGCTTCCGACTGATCCGGCTGCTCGGCCGGCGATCGGGATACCCCTGCTTGAGGGTTGCTAAGATGCTTCCTCCAACGATGAGCGGTTCTCTAAGAGGTCGGATGGCTCCGTGACTGAAGTGGCTGGCAAGGGTGTAGCTTCACATCACTCTGCTCCCATTGCCAGGTTTATGGACATAAAACCTTCCACTGCCCTATCTCTAAGGCAATAAATGCTAAAACGGTTCTTGATAGCTCCAACCTTTCTGGTTGCAATGGAGCTGGGCATGCTAATGGAAAAGGGACAATAGCTAATTCTAGAGCTGGGAATCACAAGGGTCTCAAACCGGTCAAGGATCCAGATGGAGGTGTCGAGGGTATCATCGATAGTATTAGTGAATGCCCGAGCATAGCCCTCCTGGTTATCACTTACAAGACTGAGATTAAGGTAGATGGTGGAGAAACCTCTTCCATGCTTCACGAGTGACTTACTTTTGAGGTGTCTTGCACTTAAGCGAGCTCTGACCCCACTAGAAGGTGCATCGCAAGGCCAGCCCTTGTATCCCCCAACGGAAGGACCACCTCAGAAGCACCTCTGTTCCTTCCAAAGCCCACTTTAACAGGACCCAAACCGGACCGGAGCGACGGATACTCCATCCCCACTACCCCAAGGTCAAGGTGGGAGGAGAGTGTTCGGACACCAATCTCAGATCTAATAGGGACTGGGCACGACGGATCAGTACCTTGTAGATATGAAGACATGGCAGTGGCGATATTATCTTCGGCGACATCAGGATCGATGGTATCTGCAGCAACGATCGAGGCACGATACGACTACTTTTTGGGGAGACCTGTACCGGTGATGGCCGCACCTCGAATATTAGACAGAAGAAGACAACCATCATTGACCTTCCCTTTTTTGGGAGAAGGGGAAACCCGTTTTTGGTATGGGCGACCTCGCGTGGTCAAACCCCCACAACATTCTGACCCCACCATAGTCAACCACGAGGAATTGATGTGAAGACACAAATGTTTGGAGCGCCTGAGAGCATTTCTCTAGAGCATTCACAGGGCCATCTACCACCAGCCAGGCTTTCCGAATTTGCTTCAATCTCGAGCATTCTGGGCGCACGAGGATTCAATCTCGAGCATTCCTGCTGCTTCAAATTCTGAATTTTGAGGAAGATATCTTAGCGATAGTGGAAGGGAAGATACTTCCTTTTTAGTTCTTTCTCATCTTTTCCCAAGTTTCAATCTTCTTTTTGTCATCTCTCTGACGTTGCCTCTTTAAATTTTCCCACCAAAAAGAAGCATTCTTGCATCTTGATATGCCTAGCTTCACCTTTTGCTGCTCGGGGGGATCACAATATTCAAAGACACGTTCGACGGTATTAAGCCAATCCAATAAGTCATCAGCATGCATTCTTCCTTCAAATTCCAGAATATCAAACTTTGGATTGAATTTGGAACTTTCATCATTATTACGTTTCTCATAGTAATCATCGTCGCGATATCGATCTTCATACCTTCCTCCATAATTATATTCTCTTGAATGCTTGTCTTTAGGCTTCTTGCGCCTCAAGTAATTCTGAACTTGGCTAGGCGGCACAGTTCCCTCGTCAAAACTTTCATCACCTTCACCTTCCATGAAGGTCTTTGTCGCCATAGGATCATCATTGATAGCCATCTACTTTTGTAGACGCTAAACCACATATTCAAGATCAGCAATGCGTTTTTACAATGGGGATTGAGAACCACTTGAACCATGATTAGGACTCTTGTCTCTGAAACCAAGAATACTCTTTGTATGATCGACCATCAATCCTTGAGCTCACGATGCCACTTCCCAATGCAAGGTTGGGACCGTGATGGATGATCTAGAAGTTTTGGTAAGTCAAAATATGGGTTTGGGGTAGTTTTCTAGGGCCAAAACAGGTAATGGACGAGTGTATGAGATTTTCTAAGTTAAGGAATGTGTATTTGTGGTATATAAGGGGAAAATGGTATTTGGGAATGTTTTGGTAGTATGGAACAAGATATGGAAAGTTTTGGGTAGAGTTGAAAAATTGGTTATGGAAAGTTTAAAGAGAAGATGAATAATTGAGAGAGTAGAGGGTTTGCACAAGAGTAGTTACTTCACGGGTTAGCGAAGCGATCCACACAAGATAGATGACCAGAGAGTGAAGGCGCCACAATCAACTATGGACGGGTTGATTGATAAGGCGGGACAAAGACCGCCACCCAGGGAATCCACCTAGGTAGGAAGCCCTGAACTAGTCCCCGAGGGAATCCACGAGATAAGAGAGCAAGGGAATAAGCAAAGAGAAATTTGAAAATATTATTAAACTTGAGCGCTCTTAAAAGACTACATTAGGGGGGTATATATAGTCTCATACTTTCTAAATCAAATAAAGCAACTTCTACTTTAACTAGGAAAATAAACTTTCTAAATTACAAAAAAGCAACTCCTAAAAGAAAACTTTCTAAAATGTCATCTATCATGCTTGAAATGTCATCATGCCCATATCCCGAGTCACTCACCGACTCCCTCACACCTGCCTATGCCAAGTGTGAACTACTTGTCATTTTCCGATTGATGAGAATCAAGCACAAGGTGATCCATGTTTCGCTAAGAGACGTGGTCCCTTTTCAAGTCTTCGAGCGCATCAATGACAATGCATACAAGCTAGATTTTCCCAATGAGTGTGGATTCACTTGAAGTCCCACTGGGCCCTATGACACGAGTCAGGACTAAGATATTCAAAGAAGCCCTTCATGTTTTAATTCAAGATGGCCACGTGGAATAAGCTCGTGTGTTTTGCCAGAAAAACATAGATGGTCAGCATCGCCAATTAAATCAGGTGAAATGCTCATGGCGAATGTTGCTCCTTGGCGATGACCTACTTGCCGTCTCCACATTGATTCCACAGGGATGACAAACGAGATGGTGGGGACTGAAGTTGGTGGGGGGTTGACCACATTTGGCCTGCCATTCCAAAAAGTTGACTTGCACAGTGGGGATATTTCTAAGGATACCCATTTAGACCTGCTTCACGAAGGAACGTGTTTACAAACTGGTCACGATGGAGAGGCCTTGTCCGGAGCGCACACATCGGAGATCCGGAAGATCGCCGTCGGCATCAACGATGTAGCAGCTCAAACTGTATCTGGTGTTGAAGGCTCCAATAGCGGCCCGCTCGCCGTCATTGGTACCCTCTCCCCAGATCTGCAAGATAATGCTCCACGACCTCAGGCAGTCGATACTTGAGCGCTAGATTGATGCCCTTCGGCCCCATGGTGGTAAGGCCACGGAGTCTTCGAATTAGCGGGGTGAATCGAGATCTGGAGTCAGTTACGAAGGGGTTGGGTACGGGTGTAAATGGGTATGAAGCTCGTTCAGTACAGGACCACCATAGTGGTTCAGAGGTTACCCGGGTGAGTGATTTGGGTGAAAATTTTGGAAACAGGCAAGGATCCTCTCCAGTGAAGTCCTGGAAGACCCTGTTCTCCATTCCTACAAAAACAGGAGGCCCGCTTCTGTTCTCTAAGCCGTGTAGAACTGATGGGAAACTTGTTGTCAAACCCCCGATGGAGGCGGTGGCGGAAGGCATTGATATGTGGAGGGGGTGTTTGGTTGGGCAATTTTTGGACAAGCGTCTCCCTTTCCAGGTGGTGCGCTCTTTGGTTGACAAACTGTGGGGCAAGAAGGAGATGCCAGAAATATCCACGACTGAGAATGGCCTATACTTCTTTAGGTTCAGGGAACCGGATGCTCGGGTTAGGTCGTGGGACCGGGTCATGGAATCTTGCAGGGAGACCTTTCATATTACGTGCATGGCAGCCAGGTATGGATATGCTGAATATCCAGCTCACCACTATCCCAATTTGGGTCAAATTCTATAATATTCCTCTTGAATATTGGACAAATACAAGCCTTGGAGTCATTGCTAGTCTTTGTTGGAAATCAAGACTCCATCTACGATTCCCTCCAGAATCGGTCAAAGTTATCTTTTGCTAGAATATGTGTAGAGGTGGGGGTCGAATGTGATTTTCCTAAGTCTGTACTCCTGGATATGGGTAATGGCAAATACACTAAAATAAGGATTGAATATCCTTGGGCTCCACAATGCTGTTCCTACTGTAAACGGTTTGGCCATAAATTGGTAAATTGTCATGCTAAGAGTCAAATTAGTAAAGCTGTCTCCATAAATCCTGGGGTTGTGGTTGGGGAAGAGGTCTTGGTTATTGACAGGAAGGATCCTCAGGTATCTGGGGATGGTTCTAGCAAGGAGCCAGCAGGAGCTAACCGTGATGCTGCACCTGATAGTTGCATTACAGGAGTTTGTAGAGTATGATAAATTCCATCGTTCCTATGCGAGGGAAGTAATGAGTTGGGCTGGCGAGGATGTCGACGATTACGGAAATACATTTGGATGTCTAGCTCAACGTGGGGGGAAGATTGTGCCGGAACCAGCAAAGGCACCTTTATGTCGGGTCTAATCCTAGCACTAGCAGCAGTACTCGATGCCTCTCTATTACGGACACATTCAAGCATATTAAAAGAGTGGATGAGTTGGATTTCACGCCAGTTCCTCTGTCTAAGAAGAAGATCAAGCAAATGAAAAAACGGAACCTTGCTTCTAAGCAGGAACCAGTGGTGAGGGGGTCTACACTTCTTCCCAATGGTTAAATTCGCCGCTTGGAATATAAGGGGACTGAACGAACCCCTTAAGCAAAAAGAAGTGCGTTCACTTGTGGAGTCCCATGCATTGGATTTTGTTTGTGTTTTGGAAACTCGGGTGCGAGCTCATAACAAGGACAGAATTTTCAACTCTCTATTTCCGGGCTGGAAGCTCTTCCATAACTATGAGCATGCTATGCTTGGCGGGTGTTAGATGCAGTGGAAGCTGAAAGGTTAGCGCTCGATGTTATCCATTCTATGGACCAGGCCATACTATGTCACGTTCTTTGCTCTCGGGGTAACTATTCTTTTTGGTGCTCAGTCGTTTATGCCTCGAATAATTACATCGATAGAAGAATGCTGTGGCGCCACCTTCTGTGGTGTGAACCCTTGGTGGGCCAAAATCCTTGGTTGATAATTGGTGATTTCAACACCACCAGGTTTGTCAGCGAGAAGTCGGGAGGCAACATGATGAATGACACGGCCATGAATGATTTTCACGAGTGTTTGTTCAATCTTGAACTGGCGGATATCCCTTTCTTGGGGCCCATTTTTACGTGGATGAACCGTCGAGAGGGGGAAAATTTTATAGCTAGGAAGCTAGACCGCTGCCTCCAAAATGAATGCTGTATGGATATGTTTCCCAATGCGATGACGGAAGTCCTCCATCCTGGTTTATCGGATCATAGCCCTCTGGTTACCAGCTTAAATGTTAGGCTAGACCCGGGGCATAGGAAACACTACCCCTTCAAATTTTTTAATTTTTGGGCTGACCACCCGGCTTTCCTTGAATTAGTAAAGGAGCTTGGCAAAATGAGGTATATGGTACACCCATGTATGAGTTGATGCAAATTGAAGAGGGTGAAGAAGGCAGATCCTTAAGTCTTTCAACTTCCACACTTTTGGTAAACTGCGTGATCGGGTTGTGGATGCCAAAGAGTCTCTCAACCATGCCCAATCTGCTTTGCTAAACAATCCGACTGACCCCCTCCTTGTGGTAAATGAGAAGCATTGTTTAAAGACTTACCATGATCCTGGCTTTGTCTTGAGGAGGTTCATGAAACAGAAATCAGAGTTGATGGCTAAACTTGGGGCAGACACAGTTTCTTCCCACAAAGTCATCCAAGCTCGGAATCTTTAGAAATTCGATAAATGTTATTACTTTGGCTAATGGATTGCAGGTCGGATGATCAGACCATCAAACGGAGACCATTATGTGGCTTCAGAATGTGCTTTGTGATGGAGGTCCCAGTGACCATCTTTAGGTATTTAGATAACCTAGAGGGTCTCATGTGGTCCCATAGCTTATCCCGGACATTTTAAATAGTGAGATAACCGCCAGGAGATCAAGAAGTCCATGTTCTCTTATTGCGACTCCAAGCCAGGGCCAGATGGTTTTCTGCTCTATTCTTCAAGGCGGCGTGGGTATCGTGGGAGGGATGTTTGTGAAGAAATGTGGTTTCTTTTTAAATGCGGATGTATGCTTAGAGATAAATTGCACAATTTTAGCATTGGTTCCAAAGGTCCCTAACCTGTTTCCATGCATGATTATAGGCCTATTTCCTGTTGCAATACTATCTATAAGTGCATATCGAAGATCATTGTGGCGAGGTTAAAACAGTGCGTTCCTGAGATTATAAGCCATTCTCAGTCTGCTTTTGTACAAGGCCGTAGCATTGCAGACAATATCCTTATCACCCAAGAGATTATGATCAACTATCATCGAGACAATGGTCCGCCTAGGTGTACTCAAAGTTGACCGTCAAGAAGGCTATGACACAATTAGTTGGAACTGCGTCTTTGAGATCCTGTCGAATGGGTACTCCAATTCACCTTATGAGATGTATTAGAGCTTGCATCACCTCCCCATCTTTCTCTGTGGCCGTGAATGGAGAGCTGGCGGGTTTCTTTGCTAGCAATCGGGGGCTTCGGCAAGGGGACCCCTTATCCCCTTTATTGTTCATCCTCATTATGAGCTTTCTCGGATCCTTATCACTTGGCAGCCCATATGCAAGATTTTCAGTTTCATCCCAAATGTAAGGAAGTTAACCTAACACATTTATGCTTTGCAGATGATATATTTATTTTTGCTGGTGGGACTCGGTCCAGTATCCAAACTATCATGGATGTGCTTAGCAGTTTTGAAAACTTTTCAGGGCTTCAAGTGAACGTCCAAAAGAGTGCCATGTTCCTTGCTGGGGTAAATGATGATGTTAAGAATGATTTACTGAACATTACGGGCTTCAGTTTGGGAAGGTTTCCTATGAAGTATCTCGGAGTCCCTTTGATTTCTACTAGACTTTCCCATTGTGACTGCCAGCCACTCCTTGATAAAATTATGGCCAGAATCCAATCTTGGACCAGCAGATCATTATCTTATGCGGGGAGATTGCAGCTGATTGCATCAGTTCTGCATAGCATTCAGGTGTACTGGTGCAGTATTTTCATTATTCCCAAGTTCACTATTGCTAAAATTGAGCAATTATTCAGCAGTTTTTTGTGGTCCGGTAAAATGGGTTTTAACCAGCGTGCAAAGGTCAGTTGGGTGTCCGTTTGTCTCCCAAAGGAGGAGGGTGGTTTGGGTCTACGGCGTATTAAAGATTCGAACGATGCAAATATTATGAAACACATCTGGAATTTGTTTTATAGAAAGGACTCATTGTGGGTGGCCTGGGTTCGGAGATGGTACTTAAGACAAGGGAGTTTTTGGTGTGCAAAGTCCCGGCAAAGCATACGGAGTTAGGCGTAAAATTATCAGTTAAGGGATAGGATCGGACCTCCTAAAACCTGAGGTGTGCGATAGTGTTAAGGACCTTTTATGGCATGATTGTTGGAATCCCGGTTGGTCCTCTCAACCCATTGTTATGGTGAAAGAATCATATCTGACTACTTGCTATTCATAGAAAGCGCTCATAATGGCGGAGGTTATTGATGAAGGTAGATGGAGGCCGCCTATCGCTAATTCAGCCGAACCATATTGCTATCAAGGATAGTTGTGTTGATTATGTTGATGTCTCTAGTGAGGATAAGCGTCTCTGGATGCACATGTACAGGATTTTCTACTGTGCCTGATGCCATATCTCGTCCGAAAAAGCCGGTTGTAAGCGGCTCCTACGATCTAGTTCCCCAAGCTATCAGGAGACATGCTTTTATTGTGTGGATGGCCATCCAAGGCAGTTGGTTACTACAGATAAGCTTCGAGTGGGGACTTCTGAGCTACAGTTCTGTGTTTTTCTTGGTCGAGTGGTGAAGATAGAGACCACTTGTTCTTCGGTTGCCACTTCACTGCTGGTATCTGGATGAGGATTTTAAGGTTATGTGGGAATTCTAGAATGCCGAGAAATTGGGAGAATGAATTTTTATGGGTAACTGCGTCGGGTAAATCTATCCTCTATTACTAAGAGGATTGCATGGGGTCGACAATCTACCATATGGAGACAACGAATAAGTAAATTCATGAGATTTATTTTTGTTCCGCTGATGCCATTGCATTTTCCACCTCATTTGTAGTGATGTTTAGACTTAGAATATCTGGTATTCAGAAGGTTGTTGATAATCCTTCTAACAGAGCTTTATGTGAGAGGTGGGCCTTCCCGCTTAATATCCTTGGCAATTGTTGATAATCCTTAAAATGAAGATTCCATCTTTTAAGGAAAGAATGACCCCGAGGCATATCTTGAGTGGGAGAGGAAGGTGGAGTTGGTTTTTTATTGTCACAATTATTTCGAAAATAAGAAGGTGAAACTTGTTGCCATAGGGTTCTCGTACTTTATGCAACCCAGTTTGGTGGGACAAATTAGTTTTTTAATATGAGACGGAATAGGGGCAGTTATTGGAAACATGGGAAGAGATGAAGAGTGCGAAGAGATTTGTTTCAACTTACTCTGGAGTTGTACAACAAGTTGCAAAACCTGAGGCAAGGCAATCTTAGTGTAAAGGAGTATTATAAGGAGATGAAGGTTGCAATGACTAGAGCAAATATTTAAGAAGATCGAGAGGCTACAATGGCGAGGTTCTGGTAGGTTTAAACAGGCAGATTCAAAATGTGGTGGAATTGCAACATTAGGTAGAGTTGGAGAATATGTGCATATGGCTATCAAGATCGAGAATCAAGTCAAGAGGAGGGACAGTGCCAACACACGTTCTGAACCTAGTCCAATTTCTTTTTTTTTGGATAAGTCCCTAGTCCAATTTCATCTGCTTGGAAATCGAATCAATGGAGGAAGGAAGAGAAGCCACCAGACACCAAGCCTAAATCAGAACTAAAACAAGAAGGGACCAGCCAAGGATATCAAGATAATGAGTTGGGTTGTGATTCTATGCCATCCTTAGAGGATATCGATGATGAGGAGTACGCTGTCCAAGGAGAGCTAATGGTGGCCAGGAGGGCCCCTTAGGAGGTGTGCAATCTAAGGAAGATGACCAGATGCAGCGAGATAACCATTTTCACACTAGGTGCCTTGAAAACAAGGTAATGTAATTGAATGATCCATTGATGGGGGAAGTTGCACTAATGTCGCTAGCACAACCATGGTGGAGAAACTAGAAATGCAAACAATTCCAATGCAAGCCGGGCACTTGTTAGGAAGACCATGGCAATTTGATAGGAAAGTTAAGCATGACGGCTTCACCAATAAGTACTCGTTCGTGCACAACCAACGGACCGTCACTCTTGTTCCTTTGACATGAAGTCAAGTTTATGAAGATCAAGTGAGGTTGCAAAAAGAGAGTCAACAAAAGAAAAAGAGTGAAAAAGAGAGTGAACAAAAGAAAAGGATTGAAAAAGAGAGTGAACAAAAGGAAAAGTGTGAAAAAGAGAGTGAGCAAAAGAAAGAGAGTTACAAAAAGCAAGTGACTGAAAATTTGAGAGAAAATGAGAGAAAAACCAATTCTATGAAAGGCAAGTGAGGTTAAGAGAGCATTGTTCTTAAACAAGCCTATGATTGTACTTTTTAATACTAACCAAAGAGGCACTTTCTATGCAAGGGCAACTTGACACTTGTGCCTAGGTGTGGTTGGGTGGTTTCCTTGGGTTGTTCCCGTGGTTGGTTGGTGGCTTTGCCCTGATTGTGGACTTTTCTCCTTTGTTATCTTAGGTTGCCTTTGCCCGGGTTGTGGGTGGGGTTGGTTTGTATCTCCTTTTCCCGGGATGTGGGCTTGGTTTTCTTTGGTTGGTTGCCTGTTGGCCCTGAGTTTGGGGTCTGGTTTGTTGTTGTTGGTATTTTGTGTTGTGGTTGGTGCCTTCCCCTCCTTCTGGGGGGGTAGGATTTCGCTTTCTCTCTAGTTTTCCCTTGCTTCGGTGGGGCATGTCCTGCTGGCTTAGGGTTTATGGTGTTTGTTGTTTCAGGCTGATGTCCTTTCCTAAATTTTAGGGGAGGTGCTGTCCGAGTTTCTGGGGGCCTTGGGGCTTCTTGTAGTGTCATTGATTGTTTGTTGGGCTTTGCCCTTTTTGGAAATAAATTCTTACTTATCCAAAAAAAAAAAAAAAAAAAACTTGACACTTCTTTGCCTAGTTCTATTCTCTCTTTTGCAAGAATTTGAAGATGTATTTCCCGAGGAAATTCCGAAAGGGTTACCTCCTATCCGAGGGATCGAACATCAAATTGATTTTGTCCCTGGTGTTACCATTCCGAATCGACCCGCTTATAGGAGTAATCGAGGAGACAAAGGAACTCCAAAAGCAAGTTAGTGAATTGATGGAAAAGGGATGTGAGAGGAAAAACTGCGGAGTCCATGCGTCGTTCCGTGATTTTAGTTCACAACATTATGGTTAAGATTAGAGGCAGATCTTTTTTTCGAGGAAGGGGAGTGATGAGAATCAAAGCACAAAGACGATCCATGTTGCTCCCTAGGGGCGATGGTCCTTTTCAAGTCTCGAAGCATTAATGACAATGCATACAAGCTAGATTTTCCTAATGAGTGTGGACCGGCTTGAAGTCCCAGATTTTATGACACAAGCCGGGACTAAGAGATTCAAGCCCTTCATGTTTAATCCAAGATGCCCACGTGGAATAAGCTCGTGTGTTCAACCCCAAAAAGGAAACATAGATGGTCCACATCATCAAATTAAATCCGGACTTAGACTAAAAGCCAAGGAGTTTTTTGACTTGTTGATTTGCTTCTATTTTGGAGCTGATTTGTTGCAGATTTGGTGTTGATTTGCTGTTATTTTGGAGCTGATTTGCTGCAGATTTGGTATTGATTCACATCTATTTTCGGGCTAATCTGATCACGAGTCTCCTCACAAGTTGACGAGGTTCGTATCATTTGGTTATGATTT
Source organism: Tetrastigma voinierianum (assembly GCA_016808115.1). NCBI lineage: Eukaryota > Viridiplantae > Streptophyta > Magnoliopsida > Vitales > Vitaceae > Tetrastigma > Tetrastigma voinierianum. The sequence continues at coordinate 309,290 of JAEQBH010002293.1, read as the reverse complement.
GTTCCTGATTTGCTACTATTTTGAAGCTTATTTGGTGTTGATTTGTTCCTGATTTGCTGCTTAATTTGTTCCTGATTTATTGTTATTTTGGTGCTGATTTGCTGTGGATTTATTCCAGATTGCAGCTGATTTAATTCTGAAGCCTTAGCCTAGAATTATCTAGTTTCCATTTTTTTACTTCCCCTCATGGACATTTTTTTAGTGTGTTAATTTAGGAAAAAGTATGTTAGTTTCTTTTTTTTTTTTTTTTTGGATAATTAAAGTATGTTAGTTTCCTTTCTTGTTTTTGGCCAAATATTTACTTTCCTTGTGGCCGAATATTTAGGTTCTATTCTTCATATTTTTTGGGCCTATTTAAAGGCTTGTTACCCCTACATTCTATAAGTTTTAAGCATTAATAAAATCGAGAGTTTAAATTTCAAACAAAAATTAATAAATAAAAAAAATTATATCCGAATTATCCAAAAAAAAAAAAAATTTATATCCGATCAAGAATGAAGAAAATCGGACTTGGGATGGAGTAGATAATAGACTATGAATGAAATTGGGGTTGAACGGACTCTAGAAGGAATCTTTGTCACAACAAAGGAAGACTATGTCGTGACAATAAAAATTGCTAAGTAAGAGATTTCTGTCGCGACAGAGAAGTTTTCTGTCGTGACAAAAAATGGAAGATATGTGAGAGGAACCAAGGCAAGTTTTTCGTGACAAGGGATTCAATGTTGCAACAAAAAGTTCAGCCAATGACAAGGAGTAAAGAAGACTCAATTGCGACATGGAAAAAGAATGTCGCAACATGTGACACCCCAAATCCCGGGGGTCTTTTTTTTAAAAAAAATATTTTTCCATAGGTAACCTACAACAAGCTATATAATAGCCTCATTCACGCATACTCACGTGTCACTCAATTATCAAGCAATGACACATAACAGTACCTCTCATTCAAGACTCCAGTAATTAGTGCACTTAGTGCAATGATCAACTTTTCAGAAACTATGTGGGCACCAAATGCCATCCACAGGCATATGGTTAGATTCTAGACTCAGAGAGCTTTCCATAGAGTCAGAGCAGCGCAAAAGCAGACTTCGGGCGAGGGAAGTTACAATCATCCGAGAAGTTGGCGCCGAGCTCATTCCTAAGATGAGGTTGGCGGCTCGGCCAAGGTCGGCTCGGCGAGGAAGAGGTCATCGACTATATTTATTACAAATTCCATCCAAAGGCATGTGGTCAGATTCTAGACTCAAGAATCTTTCCATAGAGTATATAAGAACACCTGAAACGGACTTTGGACGAGGAAGTTATGGTAATCCGAAGTTGGCGCTTCACATGAGCAGCGATTGACATGCAGAACCGACAGGTACCTACTGTCTTTCATCTCTTTCTAACACAATATGAGCTCATATTGTATTGAGCCATATATGTATTCTAGACTCAAAGGCCTTTCATAGAGTCTACGAACGCATAAAACGGACTTTGGACGAGAAAGTTTATGATCTCGTCGAAGTTATGCCAGTCGAGCTCATTCCTGTGAGCTCGGCGGAGAACCTAGCCAAAGGGGTTAGCTGGGCGGAAGAGCTACGGCTCTACCCAAAGAGGTCAGCTCATCCCAAGAGAACTTGGCCAGAAGAGGTCAGCTCTACCTCAAGAGGTCAGCTCAGCCAGGAGAGCTCAGCTCTACCCAAAGAGGTCAGCTCCGAGCCGGAAAACTGACCAGTTCATCCTCGAACCCTTCGAGGTAAAAGGCCATAACTTGGGGCGTGTAGAATTAGATTGGGTGATTCAAAAGCCTACATAAAGCTTACTGATGTGGCTACAATCTACCAGAAGGAAATAGGGCCAAATTTGATGAGAATCAAAGCACAAAGGCGATCCATGTTTCTGCTCCACAGGGCGATGGTCCATTCCAAGTCCTCAGCGCCATGACAATGCATACAAGCTAGATTTGCCCGATTAGTGTGGACCGGCAGAGTCCCCCTTTGGGTCCTGACATAAGCCAGGGATAAGAGATTCAAAGAAGCCCTTCATGTTTTAACCCGAGATGCCCACGTGGAAGAAGCTCGTGTGTTCAACTCCAAAAAGGAAACAAAGATGGTCCATGTCATCAAATTAAATCCGGACTAGGACTAAGAGTCAAGTAGTTTTTGACTTGTTGATTTGATGCTATTTTGGAGCTAATTTGGTTATGATTTGTTCCTGATTTGCTGCTATTTTGGGAGCTTATTTGGTGCTGATTTGTTCCTGATTTGCTGCTGATTTGGTGCCGATTTTCTATTGATTTATTCTAGATTGTGGCTGATTTGATTCGACCTTATCTAGAATTATCCACAGTTTCCTTTTTTAGTGTGTTACTTTAGGAAAAAAGTATATTAGTTTCCCTTTCTTGTTTTTGGCCAAATATTTACTTTCCTTGTGGCCGAATATTTAGTTCTATTCTTCATATTTTTTGAAAAGCTATTTAAAGGCTTGTTATCCCACATTCTTCAAGTTTTAAGCATTTATAAAATTGAGAGTTAAAATTTCTCTTTGGTTCTTAAAAGAACTCTTTGAACTTATCGGTTATTAGTGACGTTTCATCAAGACTTATCAATCGGATCTCCATCACCGATTGTGGCGTCCTCACATACCAAGGTTCTTGCTTCTCTATAAGCAACGGGTCGTGGTCTTCCATCCAAGCCAAATACTAGAGTGGTTCTTTAGAGCTAATCCGATCACGGGTCTCCTCACAAGTTGACGGGGTTCGTATCATTTGGTATCAGAGCAACAGGTTCTATTTTAGTTTGTCTATCTTTTGTGTATTATTTTTTTTTCTTTGTTCAAACCATCTTAGTCACCACTTTCCTCCATTCATACAGATTCCGTTCAACTGATTTCATTCATAATCTATTATCTACTCCATCCCAAATCCGATTTTCTTCATTCTTGATCGGATATAATTTTTTTTATTGTTTCCTTTTTTATTCAACCGTCCATCCCAAAGTTACAAAAAAAAAAAAAAAAAAAAACAAAAAAAAAAGAAAAGAAAAGGGAAAGTAAAGTAAAGGAATAGATCTGGTTTGAAAAAAAAGGTCGGAAAAATAAATCCGGAAAACAAAAAAGTCGAAAAAAAAAAGTCGAAAAAAAAAATGCTAGGAAAAAAAAAAGCATAATTTTTTTTTTAAGTATATTGTCATTCAAGTTGTTGGAAATCAAGTCCCCACCATAGTATAAAACAAAAAAGTCGGTAAAAAAAACTGAGAAATTTTTGGTGTCCTTATTTTGTTGCCTTAAGTAAAAGACTTGAATATTGGTTGATGCCACCAACCTGTCCTTTGGTAGGGTTTGATTGATTTTGCGGAAAAAAATCATATTTGTTTGATTAGTTCCAAAGAACTAAAAGAGAAATTCTAAGGGAAAAAAGGCAAGAGTGGTCAGATTTAGACAGAGAAAAAAGTCAAATATATTGTGAAAACACGAGTGAACCGAGTGAATCATTCTTTGAGTGCAAACACGTGAGAGAGTGATTTGTGAGGTCCTATTTCATTATTTTCTTTTTTTAACCTTGATTTTACATCAACATGTCAAACAGCGCATCCGAAAGTATGACGGGAGGAGTCGATATGAAGTTGATTATGGAGGCCTTAACTAGTGAAGTAAAGAGGATATTTAAGGCTAAATTGGAACAATTCCATGAGAGGGTGGAGCAAAGCTTCGAGCAGCCACGAAACCACTCAGCGGTGTGTAGAAGGAAGTACCAAGAAGAGGGGGTCGTGTAGAAGACAAATATGACCAGGGAATGGTTTTTAAGGATGAGAATGATCATGATTCGATTTGTTGGTGATAGGAGGTATGGAGACATAGAAGTTTAGGAATCGGGAGATAATAATTTGGGAAACATTAAGATGAAGATTCCATTTTTCCAAGAAAGAATGACCACGAGGCATATTTTGAGGGGGAGAGGAAGGTGGAGTTGGTTTTTAATTGTCACAATTATTCAGAAAATAAGAAAGTGAAACTTGCTTGCCATAGGGTTCGGGTATGCAACGGTTTGAGGTGGGACCAATTAGTTTTTAATATGAGAACGGAATAGGGAGCTAGCAATGGAAACATGGGAAGAGATGAAGAGGGTGATGCGAAAAAGATTTGTTTCAACTTACTACTACCGGGAGTTGCACATGATTGCAAAACACGAGGCAAAGCTGATCGTAGTATAAAGGAGTATAGGAGATGAAGGTTCTGATGACTAGAGAAAATATTGAAGAAGATCAAGAGGCTACAATGGCGCGGTTTCTGGCAGGTTTAAACAGGCAGATTCAAAATGTGGTGGAATTGCAACATTACGTAGAGTTGGAGGATATGGTGCATATGGCTATCAAGATCGAGAATCAAGTCAAAAGGAGCGATAGTACCAACACACGTTTTGAATCTAATCCAATTTCATCCACTTGGAAGTCGAATTAATGGAGGAAGGAAGATAAGCCACCCAACGCTAAGCCCAAAATAGAACAAGAACAAGAGGTGACCAGACAAGGAAATCAAGACCATGAATCAGATTGTGACTCTAGGCCATCCTTGGAGATCTGGAATTAACGAGATCTGGCTGCCCTAGAAGAATTGTTGGTTGCAAGGAGGGCTTTAAGTGTGCAAGACAAGGAAGAGGACAAGGTGCAATGGGAGAACATTTTTCACACTAGGTGTCATGTCCAAAACAAGGTATGTAGTGTGATTTTTGATGGTGGGAGTTGCATTAGTGTCGCTAGCACCACCTTGGTGGAGAAACTAGGGTTGTCAACAAGCGGGCCTTGGAAATTTGATTGGAGAGGTAACCATGACAATTTTAAGAATCATTTCAGTTTCATGAAAAGACAAAGAATCTTGCCAAATCTTGTTCCTTTGACACAAGTCAAGTTTATGAAGATCAAGTGAGATTGCAAAAGAGAGTGAACAAAGAAGAAAAGTGAAAAGAGAGTGAACAAAATAAAAGGAATTGAAAAGAGAGTAAACAAAGAAAAGTGTGAAAAGAAAAGATAATTGAAGCAAAGAAGGAAAGTGTGAAGCAAGTGGCGAAACTTTGAGAAAAGGAGAAAAAAACCCAAGTTCTATGCAGACAGAAGTGAGGTTAGGATTCGGGGAAGGCGGTGGGGTTTGACCATGGGGGTCGCCCATACCAAAAATGGGTCTCCCCTCCCCAAAAAGGGAAGGTTGTTGATGGGGGTCCCCTCCTGTCTAGTGTTAGAGATGTGGCCATAGCCGGTACAGGTCTCCCCAAGAAGGGTTGTTTCGCGCCTCGTTCGCGGATGCAGAATCCATCGTTGCTGATGTACATTGGAAGCCGGAAGCGCCCGATGCCAGTAGCGCTTAATGCGGGTCTCCCAGGGAAAGGGTTAAACTGCGCCTCGTCGCCAGGCGAGTCAGTCGATCTTGGTGTCGTCGGAAAAGCCCGGTAACACCGGCCTTGAATCGCGTTGCATGTTCCCCTAAGTGGTCAGTTGAAGATGTCGGATCTAATTATCCAAAAAAAGAAGATGTCGGATCTACCCATAGAGCAGATCTGTTGGAAAGCACTGTCGGGCTTGTGTCCAGGTCGATCTAAAGGTGAAGGTCGGCGGGTTTCCTCCTACCTCGGCAGTGGGTTTGTGGAGCTGGATCTCAAGCCTTACCGAGCGGATTTGGTATTTGCAGCGAGTTGATATGGTTTGTTGAACGGATCGGACGCTATATCCGCCGTTCTACATATTCTCGTTAGTGCGAATGCAGATCCAGGTCGGCTTGTGTTTGTCGCTTGGCCGGTATGGACTGGCCATGGACGGGATCGTGTTGTGCAAGGGATCGGGTTGACTACTCGGGTCCGCTGTTTCTTCGAAGAGAGGGGATCGGAGAGTTTGTGTTGGTGCCGGTGTGGGAATATGCCGACGGATTTGGGCCTTCAGGGAGGGAAGGATGGTGTTTGGTCCATGGTTGGGATTTGGACTTGTTGATTGTGTAACACCTGGTATATGTTTTGTTATATTCAAGTAAGGATTTTTGGGGAGCAAATGCAACTTATGCCCTATGATATTTTAAATTGTGATTAAGATTAGCCATCTTAATGGTTGGTTTAATTAGAGGACAAAGTGTGTTAGATTGCATTTTTATGGCATGTGGGTCAATTATGCAATTAGGTAAGTTTAGTGGTTTTATTTAGGGTTTGAAATTAAGTATGTCTTGAAGGACCACTTTGAAAAACTTGTTAGTGGAGAGGGACTAAAGTGTAATATCCTTGTGAGCTATGTGGCATCATGAGGGCATGACACCTCATATATGTATGGCAGGAGATCTTGACACATGGCAAGTGCATGAGAAGAGCTTGCCATGTGCCAAGCAAACCAATTCCTCTTGGTTTTGGATGCTAGACCAACTTCTTGCTAGGAAGTGTAAAATTCTGGAAATTTAGAAAGTGAGAGAGAGTTCTAGAGAGAAGCTAGAGAGGACCGAACACCAAAATGCTCTCTCTAGAGACGACTCGCTTGTCGTCCTCACATTGACTGCACAGTGATGATAAACTCGATGGTGGGGACCGGAGTTGGTGGGGCGTTGACCAAACATGGTTGGTCTTCCCAAAAAGGTGAAGAGCTATCTTGGGTCCCTAAACAGGATACCCACACGGAAACAGTAGGCGCTGGTGTGGAGTTCTCTCAAAACGCGCAAAATGATGGGAATAGTGCCGGTGAGCGCTCATCGGAGATCACAACCTCCGTAGACCCCAACGCTGGTGCGGATCGTGCCGGTTCCGGCCTCGTTCTAGATCCGGCTGCCGATTCGGGAGGCCCAGCTTCAGATCTGGTTGGTGTCACTCTCCTGAGCTCAAACCCAGTACGATCTGATTCTGTAGCTCAAACCCATCTTCGTTCGGCTCCCTCTAGTCATGGAGGGCTGTTAGCAACCTCCAGCAAGCTATGTGTGCGCGAGAAAGCCGTTCCTCAAGGGTTGGGATCGGAGGGATATGGGTTGGGTAAGGGATCTGTTAGTCATGTTGAGGCGCACCTTGATCAAAGGGTGCTTGAGTAACAGTGGGATTTGGGTTAGTTTAGTGTTGGAATTTGGGATTTGTGGCGGCGTGGTTGAGACGGAGGCAAGGTACAAGACCGGCAGTGGAGCAGAGGTTACAAAGGATGGTGATTTGGGGGAGAAGGCAACTGCTCCCCCGGTGAAATCCTGGAAGAACCTTTTCTCTATGCCTGAGAAAAGCAGTGTTCCTCTCCAGTTCTATAGTCCACATATTGCTGATGGAAAGATGGTTGCCAAGCCTCCGGCGGAGGCAGTAAATGAGGGTATTGATATGTGGAAGGGAAGCAACGGTCGGACAATTCTACAGATAAACGTCCAGTTCCTGTTAATGCGCTCAGTTGTGAGGCGTAGAGCGAAGGAGAGATGCGAAATATCCTGGCCCGAGAATGGTCTTTACTTCTTTAGATTCAGGGACCCGGAGGCCCGGGATTGGGTTTTAGATTCGGGTCCATGGCACCTGGCTGGGAGACCCTTCATATTACGTGCTTGGCATCCTGGCATGGATATGCTTAACATTCAGCTGTCCTCTATCCCAATTTGGGTCAAGTTCTACAATATCCCCTTGGAATGTTGAATGACACATGTCTTGGGTACATTGCAAGTCTTGTTGGTATCAGCTCCACCTTGATTCACTTGCGAGAACCCGGACAAAATTATCCTTTGCTAGGATGCGTGTAGGAGTAGGGGTGGATTGTGAATTCATCCCAGTTCTCTACGGACAAGGAAATGGCAATTTCTCAACGATAAGAGTTGAATATCCCTGGGCTCCAAAATGCTGTCCAGTTTGCAAGCGATTTGGTCATAATCTGGAAAATTGTCAAGTTCAGAAGGGCCCAAGCAGCAAAACCGTGCCCTCTAATCCAGGCAGCAATGTCTCCGTGGCTGGGGATGTTTTGTGCACTGTTGATATGAAGGTTACACAGGTTACAAGGGAGGTGCCACCAGACGACTCCAATGTTGTTCCTGATGACGGGCCTGGGAATAGCAGTGTGCAAATCAGTGATACAGTGCAGTGTGTTGAGGAGGTAGTTAGCATGGAAAATGAAAAGTTACATGGAAACACGTTTGAATGTCTAGCCCTTCATGAGGAAGAAGAAAGGACGGCATCTCTAGTTTCCTCCAGATCTGATCCTAGCAGTACTTCTGAATTTTCTGATAATTCCCCTGTTCTTGACACGTTCAAGCATATCAAGGAAGAAGCTCAAGAAACTCAAGAAACGGAACCTTGCTAATTTGCAGGATCCAGTGGTTAAGGAGACATCTGTGACTTCAATAAGTTTAAATTTGCTTCATGGAACATAAGGGGGCTGAACGACCCCCTCAAGCAAATAGAAGTACGTTCGTTTGTTAATTCCCATGCTCTTGATTTTGTGTGTATTTTGGAAACTCGGGTGCGAGCTTCGAATAAGGACAGGATCTTCTCTACAATTTTCCCGGGTTGGAAATTGTTTCATAATTATGATCATGCTCTGCTTGGTAGAATCTGGATTTGTGTAAATCCTGGGAAAATTAGCATTGATATCTTCCACTCCATGGATCAAGCTATGCTGTGTCGTGTTACAAACATCAAAGATAACTACTCATTTTGGTGTTAAATTTGTTTATGCTTGATAGTTACATTGATAGAAGGGAGTTATGGAATCATCTTCAGTGGTGTGGTACCGTGGTTGGTCAAAACCCATGGGTGGCAATTGGTGATTTCAACACCACCAGATTCATCAGTGAGAAATCTGGTGGTAATTTGGTGCAGGATACAGCTATGAGTGAATTTCATGAGTGTTTGTTCAACCTTGAATTGGCGGATATTCCTTATTTGGGTCCTATTTTTACGTGGATAAACCGGCGTGAAGGGGCAAACTTTATTGCTAGGAAGCTGGATCGTTGCCTTCAAAATGAATACTGTATGGATATGTTTCCCAATGCTTTAACGGAAGTCCACTGATACGAACCCCGTCAACTTGTGAGGAGACCCGTGATCGAATTAGCTCGGAAGAATCGCCCTAGTATTCGAAGCAGATGGATGACCCGCGTTATTGCTTATAAGGAAACAAGAACAACTTGGTATATAGGGACGCCACAATCGGTGATGGAATCCGATTGATAAGTCTATGGAATGAAGGCATACAATCAAGTTATGGAAAGGTTGATTGATAAAGTCGATAGGATGAACGCCACGGAAAGAATCCAAATAAGTTCAAAGTTCTTATGAGAGAACCAAAGAGAAAGATAAACTCTCGATTTTATTAATGCGCAATGTGTGTAGAATGTAGGGATAACAAACCTTTAAATAGGCCCAAATACAAAGAAAGAAAGAAACTAAATATTTTTCTTGAGAAAACTAGAGGAAACTAACATACTTTTCTTTAAACCAACACATACTAAAAACATCCATGGAGGAGAAAAAGGAAACTAGATAACTTTTAGGACAAGACTTGGTAATAAAGCGACAAATCGGAGACAAATCCAGCTCTCAAAATAGCAGCAAATCAGCTCCAAAATAGCAGCAAATCAGGAACAAATCAGCACCAAATCAGGAACAAGTCAGCTCCAAAATAGCAGCAAATCAGGAACAAATCATCATCCAATCCCGACAAATCAACTTAAAATGCAGAAGCAAATCTTTTTCTAAAGAAATAGAAACTCCCTATTTTCTAACCAAAACACACTTTCTAAATTAAATAAAAAACCTTCTACTTTGACTTGGAGAATAAATCTTTTTAAAATAAAGCAACTCCAAATCAAATAGTAATAAAACTCAAAACACTTGGAAAGCGAGAAATATATTCGAGGCGTCTCGAGGTTTCCACAAATATCGAATCTGAATTTTCCTTAATTAAGATTAAATCTAATGAATCTTCCTAGAAGCTCCTGCATCACGGATCCTTTGTGCTTTGATTCTCATCATTCCCCCCTTCCTCGAAAAGATTCGTCCTCGAATCTTAACCATAATATTGTGGATGGCATGACAATAAATACAAATCCTCCGCGGTCCATCCTTTATGGAAACTAAAATCACTGGAACAACGCATGGACTCAAGCTCTCACTGACATATCCCTTTTCCATCAATTCACGCTTGCTTTTGGAGTTCATCTCCCTCGGGATTACGCCTATAGCGGAATTCGATTCAGAATGGTAGCACTAGGCCTGAAAATCAATTTGATGTTCGATCCCTTCGGATGGGAGGTAAATAACTAGGAAAGACATCTTCAAACTTCTGCAGAGAGCAATAGAACTAGGCAAAGAAGTGTCAAGTTGGTTAGTATTAAAAAGTGTCTCTTTGTACAAAAGTACAATCATAGGCTTGTTTAAGAACAATGCTCTCTTAACCTCACTTGCCCTTGCATAGAAATTGGTTTTTCTCTCCTTTTCTCTTAAATTTTCAGTCACTTGCTTTTTGTCACTCTCCTTCTTTTGCTCACTCTCTTTTTCACACTTTTTCTTTTGTTCACTCTCTTTTTCACTCTTTTCTTTTGTTCACTCTCCTCTTTTTCACACTTTTTCTTTTATTCACTCTCTTTTCACTCTTTTTCTTTTTTATTTCACTCTCCTTTTTAACCTCACTTGATCTTCATAAACTTGACTTGGTGTCAAAGGAGCAAAATAGCAGTCCAGTTGGTTGTGAAGCAGTACTTATTGGTGAAGCCGTCATGCTTAACTTTCCTATCAAATTGCCATGGTCTTCCTAATAACAAGTGCCCAGCTTGCATTGGAACTACATCACACAAAACTTCATCTTCGTATTTCCTAATGCTAAAAGCGACTAACACTTGTTTATTCACCCTTACCTCCCCACTATCATTCAACCATTGCAATTTATAAGGTCGAGATCCATGTTGGCATTCCTAGTTTCTCCACCATGGTTGTGCTAGCAACGTAATTTTAACTTCCCCCATCAATGATCACTACATACCTTGTTTGGACGTGGCACCTAGTGTGAAAAATGTCCATCCCGTTGCATCTTGTCATCTTCTTTGGCTTGCACACTTAAGGCCCTCCACAGCCACCATTAGTTCTCATGGACAGCGTACTCCTCATCATCGGCATCCTCTAAGGATGGCATAGAATCACAATCCGACTCATTGTCCATTTCAATCTCACCATTGTCCCGCATCACCATGACTCTTTTGTTCGGACATTGGCTTGCAATATGACCCCTGCCTTGGCATTTAAAACACATAATATCACGATTCCGAGTAGTGAAAGAATCAGGTTTACCTTGATTTCCTTGGTTGTTCCCCTCTTGTTTTAGTTCTGTTTTAAGCTTGGTGTTAGGTGGCTTCTCTTCCTTTTTCCATTGATTCGATTTCCACGTAGATGAACTTGGACCAGGTGTAGAACGTGTGTTGCTACTGCCCCTCCTCTTGACTTGATTCTCAATCTTGATGGCCATATGCACCATATCCTCCAACTCCACATAATGTTGCAATTCCACCAGATTTTGAATTTCTCGGTTTAAACCCGCTAGAAACCTTGCCATGGTAGCCTCTCGATCTTCTTCAATATTCGCTCTAGCCATTGCAACCTCCATCTCCTTATAATACTCCTCCACACCTCGATTACCTTGCCTCAAGTTTTGCAACTTGTTGTACAATTCTCGGTAGTAGTAAGTCGGGACAAATCTCTTCCGCATCACCCTCTTCATCTCTTCCCATGTTTCCACCGATGGCTCCCTATTCCGTCTCTTATTCAACACTAGTTGGTCCCACCACACAATGGCATAATCTGAGAACTCTATAACAGCAAGCTTCACCTTCTTATTTTCAGAATAATTGTGACAATCAAAAACCAACTCTACCTTCCTCTCCCACTCAAGATATGCCTCGGGATCATTCTTTCCTTGGAAAGATGGAATCTTCATCTTAATGTTTCCCAAATTATTATCTTCTCGATTCCTATCTTCTCTATGTCTCCCCCCATACCTCCTGTTACTAACACCCGAATCATAACCATTCTCGTCTTCAAAGTCTCCTCCGTCATACTCTTCGCCGTCTGCAGCCTCTTTGCTTGGCGACTCTCCTTTCTACGCCACGTGGGAGGGTTTCGTGGGTGCTGAAGCTTTTGCTCCACCCTCTCATGGAATTGTTCCATTTCAGCCTAAACATTCTCTGGCCTTAGCTAGTTAAGGCCTGCCTGTGAACTCATGTCAGCGCCTCCGCGACACCTTCAGATGCGTTGTTGTCGACATAGTCTTTGGCTCTGGAGTTAGAAAAAAAAAGTGGGACCTCACAAAATCACTTTCGCTCACGGGTTTTTCTTTGGAAGAATGATTCCACTCGGTTCGCTCGTGTTTTTCACACAATATATTTGGCTTTTCTCACTCTAATAATCTGACCACTCTTGCCTTTTCATAGAATTTCTCTTCTAGTTCTTTGGAACTAATCAAACAAATCCAGTTTTTTTAGAAAAATTGATCAAAAACATATAAAAATATTCAAGCTTTATTTATTTATTTTTTTATACTATGGTGGGGACTTGATTTCCAACAACTTGAATGATATTATACTTAAAAAAAAATTATATATTTTTTTCCTGCTTTTTTTTCGACCTCTTTTTTTTTTTTTTCTTTTTTTTCTAGCTTTCTAGACTTTTTTTCAACCTGGATTCTTTTCCTTATTTCCCTTACTTGGATGGATGGTTCACTAAAAAAAAAAAAAAGAAACAATAAAATTTATATCCGATCAAGAATGAAGAAAATCTGGACTCGATGAAGTAGATAATAGGTTGTGAATGAAATTGGGATTGAACGGAATTTAGAAGGTATGGATGAAAGCGGTGACTAAGATGGTTCGGACAAAGAAAAAAATAATAAAAATAAAAGATAGGCAAACCAGAAAAATAGAACCTGTTGCTCTGATACCAAAATGATACGAACCCCGTCAACTTGTGAGGGGAGACCGTGGATCGAATTAGTTCTAAGAACCGCCCCTAGTATTCGCTTGAATGGATGACCACACCAAGCCAGCTATAAGGAAGCAAGAACCTTGGTATAAGGATGACGCCACACCCAAGTGATGGAGATCCGATTGATAAGTCTATGGAATGAAGACGCCCACAATCAACTATGGAGCCGACGATAAGCTCGATAGATGAAAGCCAATGGAAAACCGATAAGTTCAAAAGTTCTTGAGAGAACCAAAGAGAAAGATAAACTCTCGATTTTTATTAATCTGTAATGTGTAGAATGTAGGGATAACAAGCCTTTAAATAGGCCCAAAAATACAAAGAAAAGAAACTAAATATTTTGCTGAAAACTAGAAAGGAAATTAACATACTTTTTCCTAAACCACTACATACTAAAAACATCCATGGAGGAGAAAAAGGAAACAAGATAACTTTTGGGGACAAGACTTGGTAATAAAAGCAAGAAGAAATCAGTGTGAACAAATCGCCTCCAAAATAAGAAATCAGCCTCCAAAATAGTAGCAAATCGGGTGAACAATCAGCACCAAATCAAATGTCGCCTCCAAAATACAAAGAAATCGTGAACAAATCATCATCAAATCAACACCAAATCGAAGCAAATCTTTCAAAAAAGAAATAGAAACCCCCTATTTTCCTAGCAAAACACACTTTCTAAATTAAATAAAGCAACTTCTACTTTGACTTGGAGAATAAATCTTTTTAAAATAAAAACAACTCCAAATCAAAATAGTAATAAAACTCAAAACACTTGGAAACTAAATATATTCGAAGGTTCTCCAAGGTTTCACACCTCCGAATCCTAATTTTCCCTCACTTAAGATTAAATCCCTAATGAATCTTCTAGAAGCTCCTGCATCACGGATCCTTTGTGCTTTGATTCTCATCATCCACTCCCCTGGATTATCTGACCATTGCCCTCTGGTTACAAACCTTAATGTTAGTGCAGCCCCTGAGCGTAGGAAAAATATCCCTTTCAAATTTTTTAACTTCAACACCACCCCCGCTTCCTTGGTATTGTGAGGGAAGTCAGATGAGGGGTGCCGGGACTCTGTACAAATGTCACAAACTCGAGTATGAAGGCCTCCTAAAGATGTCTCAATTTCCACTCTTCAAGCTGCATGATCGTGTTTCGAGATGCCAGTGGAAGCTTTAAAACTGCTCAATCTCGCTATATTCAACAATCCTTCGGATACCATGCTGATGGATAATGAGAGGAAGTGTTTAAAGACTTTCCATGATCTTGCTGCTGCTGAGGAGGGTTTCTTAAAGCAAAAATCTAGAGTACAATGGCTCAAGCTTGGAGATCAGAATACAAGTTTCTTCCACAAATCTGTCAAGGGTTAAGATGCTCTGAGTATGATTAAAAGTCTTAACCACTAGAAATGGTCGCAGTAATCGAAGATCCCTTGCTATTATTATGAGGAAGTCGTTTGGCTACTTCAAAAATATCCTATGTGTTGATGGCACATCGATGGGTTTGGTTGGTCGCAGCATCATCTGGACGTTTTGAATGGTGATATTTCTCAAGAGGAAATTAAGAGGGCCTCGTTTCATCGGACGATTTCAAAGCCCCTACCTCGATGGCTTTTTCTTCTCTTTTCTTCAAGGCAGCTTGGAGTATAATTGGAGGTGATGTAATCGATGCAGTGTTATCTTTCTTCAAATCTGGCAGCTTACTACGTGAGATTAATTGCACTATAATTGCTTTAGTGCCAAAGGTCCCTAACCCTGAATCTATGGGCTTAATTATAGACCACATCCCGTTGTAACAACACTGGCTTATAAGGCATATCGAAGATTATTGCTGCGAGGTTTAATCAATGCACCCCGAGATTATGCCCCCACGCAGCCGCCTTGTGCAAGGTCGGCGATAAATGGATAACATCCTTATTACCCAGAGCTTACGATCAACTATCACCGTGATAAAGGCCCTCCTAGGTGCTCTAAAAGTTGACATTAAAAGGCTTTTTGATACACCGCTGGAGCTTATTCCTCGGGTATTTTAACCAGAATGGCACTCTACCTGGCTCTTCCGAAATGTATTAAGGTCAGATCACTACCCCAACCTTCTCTCAAGCTTTCGCTAATGGTGAGTCATGGGTTTTCACCAGCAATCGTGGGTCGAGACAAGGGGATCTCCCATCATCGCCTTTATTATTTATCATCGCTTACGGAGGCTCTTTCTAGATCCTCGTCTGGTAGGTCAGAGACGTGGATTTTTAGTTTCATCCTAAATGTAAGGATATCAACCTAACCCACTTATGCTTTGCTGATGACATTTTTCTTTTTGATGGTGGGACGATATCTAGTGTCAAAATTATTTCGATGAGCTGGAAATCGTATTTGGGTTGCTCCGGCCGCGTAAACCATTTAAAAAGCGCCATTTTCATTGGCTCGGGGTAAATGGTGAAGTCAAATCTGCTCTACCGAACACGCTTCACTCGGGAGGCTTCATGCAAATATCTTCGGGTGTTCCTTTGATCTCAACAAGGTCAAGCCACACTTTGATCGCCAGCCACTTCTCGAAAAAAATAATGGCCGCATCTGGCCTTTGACAAGTAGGGCGTTATCATATGGTGACATGCCTATCGGGCCCGTGTCGTATAGTATTCAATAGATTGGTGCAAGATGTTCATTATTCCGGAATTCATACCAAGCCAAAATTGAACAACTTTTCTCGCCAGCCTTCGGGCCGGAAACCCGGGAAATTTCGTCGAGCCAAGGTTAGTCAGATTCCCCGTGTGTCTCCGAAGGAGGAGGGCGGTTTCGGGCCTCGCGCCGATCAAAGACTGAATGATATGAATGTTATGAAGCACATTTGGAACCCGTTTTTTTAGGAAGGACTCCTATGGGTGGTGTGGGTGTAGAGGTCAGATTGAGGCACCTGAGCCTTTGGTGCCAAGACTCCTTCGATTGCTCGAGCCGGAGGAAAATTTCAAGAATTGAAAAGATAAGATGAGACCCTTCATCAATCGCCAAGGTTTATAACTAGTAAAGGGACATTCCTCGCATGATTCCTGAACCGGACGTCCTCTCCTCCCTCACTATGGAGAACGATTATATGATTCTCGCTATTAAGAATAATGCTCATGCTGAAGTTATCAGACGGGTAGTGGAATCCGCCTTATCGCGAACTCTCGCCGACCTTATGGAAATCAAGAGCAACAGGTCAATTATCATTTGTGGATGTCTCTAGAGAGGATTTTGTTACATGGACTCGTCTCCATCTCGGATCTTTCACTGCGCCCGCCTCTCGAACCATTTTAGATCGAAAATGCCTAAGGGTCCGTTTCAAGATACACGATATGGTTCCCCAAGCGATCAGAGACATGCTTTTATAGTTTGGTTAACCATTTAGGTACGTATTAAGCTACAAAGAAGACAAAACTTCTCAAATGGGGTCAACTAACACTAATTCATGTGTTTTTTGCCGTGCAATTGCCGAAGATAGGAATCACTTGTTTTCGGGGTGCCATTTCACCGCTGGTATTCGCTGAGAATATCAAGGTTACGTGGAAATCTGCACGTCGCGAAGTCGGGAGAATGAATTCTTACGGGTTTTGCTTCTAAAGGGAAAAATCATTTTGTTCTATTACCAAGAGGATTGCGCTGGGTGCTACCATTTATCATTTATGGAGTGCATCTAATAAGAGAATCTACGAGAACATCTATTCTCCCGCTTGGACGCTATTTTCCATCTCGTCAGAATGATGTTCTGGCTGAGAATCTCAAGTTTCCGTAAGGCGGTGGACAATTCTGAAGAACGTAGCTACGCGGTGAGAGATGGTCCTTCCCGCTCATATCTGGGTCTTGGCGGTTCTCTCGGGTTGATTGATGGGTTTGTCGCTGGTTGGGTCCCCGTCTCTTTGCCTTGGTTGCCTTTCACCGGCTGTGGGCTGGGCTTTGGGGTGTGTCATTTCCTTCCGGGTCAAAGTGGAGTTTGCTTCTTTTTTGGTTTGTCAGTCCCGTCAAGAGCCAAGAGCGGCCGTGGCCTCGCCCCTTTGTTTTTAGGAGGTTCTCATTCGCTTTTTCTTTGGGCCTTGCCTCTTAATTCTTTGGTTGTGGTGTTTGCTTTTTGGAAATAAACGCTAATTATCCAAAAAAAAAAGCTAGAGAAGGAGAGGAGAAAAGGCTTGAAGGAAAGTTTGCTTTTTTGTGAAAGAGCTCACTAAGGTAATGTAAACATGATCTTTGAGGCCTTAGTTGTATTTTATGGACTTTGGTTATATTCTTGTTTTTGGGATTACATCCTAACCCCAGATTTAATGAAAGGTGTGTTTGGTGGAACCCCAAATTGTAAAAGACCAGCTTATGGAAGATGGTGATAGGTGGGGTGTAGCGTGTCCAAGGGAGGTGTCATTCAGCCTTTCCCCTTGACCCCATGACAGTGTTTTTAAGCCATAAGTTGGCCTAAAGAACTCCGAATTGGATGATTCTAGTTAGTGAATAGCTTCAAGACCTAGCCCCTTCGAATGTCTAGAAGCAACCAAGAACTAAACCCTACCATAAGGCCCCTTGAATTTGAGGTTGAAGTCGATACGTATTTCATCCCCGTCTTGAGCGCCTCTATTTTTGAGCCGCTAAGTCGAGTTATATTGATCCAAATGGAGTGATCTCAAAATCCTTCCCTCAAAGTACCCATAGGGGCGTAACTTCATGAAGAAAGTATGGCCAAAATTAGACTCATTTGTTCCCATAATTTCGTCAAAGTAAGGGTGGAAGTGAGTACGCTGCATTCTCGTCCCTGTACTAGCCTCTGGGAGGTCATATAGTGTGTTCATAACTCTTTGATTCGAGGTCCGAATGACCTGATTTAAGAGGCTATGGAAAGCTAAGAGATAGGGGAACTTTTGGTCAGAAGACCATAGTGAACAAAAAACATGTATGGCTGGTCAAAATGGTAGTTAAGAAAAAAAAAAAAAAAAAAGGGGGTCTTGAGATAGGCTGAAACAAGGTACAGTGTTGTGTGTGCCAAGCTTATGGTTACCCCTAATAAGGGGTGTTAAATGTTGATATTAGTGTAAAGAGAGTGATCTTGAAGGATCAAGGTTTATGTTGGTAGGTATAAGAACATGTGATCTCGAGTGGTGAAGTAGTAATAAACCAATCGGGTAATTTTATGTAACCCTGATTGTTCGAGGCTAAGAAATCTTATGACTACACTGCGTATCCTTCGAGTAGCCCTTGAAGCCACTTCCTTGGGAGACTTGTGGATTTTTGAATCCAAGGAATGTAGGGGATCTTGTAACCTTCTCTCCCCGCTATACCATGGTTTCGACGAAATTCGCACCATTCCATGCTTCGAATCGTGTGATTTTCTTTAATGATATATATAAATGTGTATATTTTTATATCTATGGAATTCAATTAACCGTACATGATGTTTTTAAATATCCATATGGGTGAATGCTTTGTGAAATTGTTTTAAAGCATGACATGGGTATGGGACTCCGTGTGATACCGACCGACATGGACACCTGACTATGACTAGTCCCCTCGGGTTGTAATCCCGTAAAGGTCACAATATACCTGATGTGGGCATATCCCTCGGGGTGGTAAGTCCCAAGAATTTGTCGTTATACGGATGCGGGCATATCCCCGGGTAGTAAGTCCCAAAGAATTTGTCGTTGTTCTGAGATGATCGGCTAGTCCCTGGGTGAAAGCCCAAAAGTCACTGATGAGGGGTCGAGATGGTGGTAAGATTAAGATCCACTGTTTCACATCAACCTATTAATTGAAAATGTTCATGTTTTTGAGATGTGTCAATTATTTGTATTTTGAAATGTTTTTATAAGCATGGCTTGTTATGGGATCCACTACTGAAGGTCGAATCACCCCCATTATTCTCCACCTTAGATGCGTACGAGACCGCCCTCGCATGACTTCGAGCTCGACTCTTGCGTGGTTTCGAGGTCAGGGAATCGCGCGCTCTCGCTCAGCATTTTGGTGGTTTGCGATGAGAATCAAAGCACAAAGGATCCGTGATGCAAGAGCTTCTAGAAGATTCATTAGAATTAATCTTAATTATGGAAAATCTCAGATTCTGGGAGGTCGTGGAAACCTCGGAGACGAATATATTTATGTTTCCAAGTGTTTTGAGTTTTATTACTATTTTGATTTGTTGTTTTATTTTTGTGAAAGATTTATTCTCCAAGTCAAAATAGAAGTTACTTTATTTAATTTAGAAAGTGTGTTTGCTAGGAAAATGGGAGTTTTATTTCTTTTTAGAAAAAGATTGGCCTTCGTATTGGTGTGTTGATTTCATTTGCTATTTTAGCCGATTTGGTTCTGATTCACGCTATTTCGGGAGAGATGATTTGTTCCCGACTGGCCGCTATTTTGGAGAGAGATGATTTGTTCCCGATTTGTCGCTTATTTTGGGAGAGCCGATGAGTTCCCGATGGTCGCTAATTTGTTATCACCAAGTTCTAGTCCTAAAAGTTATCTAGTTTCCTTTTTTTTTGTTTTGCCAAATATTTACTTTCCTCTTATGGCCGAATATTTAGTTTCTATTCTTCATATTGTTTTCGGGGTCTATTTAAAGGCTTGTTATCCTTTGTATTCTTCAAGTTTTAAGCATTTATAAAATTGAGAGTTTCAATTTCTTCTCGTTCTTTAAAGAACTCCTCGTAACTTATCTGGGTTATTCCGTGGCGCTCATCAAGACTTATCAATCTGGATCTCCATCACCGGACAGGGCGTCCCTATATACCACAAGGTTCTTGCTTCCTTATAAGCAACCTAAGTTCGCGTCATCCATCCAAGACGAATACTGGGTGGCGGTTCTCTCCGAGCTAATTCGATCACCTGTCTCCCCAATAAGTCGACTGTGGTTCAGATCATTATTTTTGGTATCGAGCAACAGTCTCTATTTTCTCGGTTTGCCTATCTTTTTTATTAATATTATTTATTTCTTTGTCCAAACCCATCTTAGTCACCACTTTCATCCATACCTCTAAATTCGCCTAACCCCAATTTCATTCATAATCTATTATCTACTCCATCCCAAGTCCGATTTTCTTCATTCTTGATCGGATATAATTTTTTTTATTGCTTTTTATTCAATCGTCCATCTCTGTGTTACAAAAAAAAAAAAAAAAAAAGCAGAAAAAAAGAAAAAAAAAGAGAAAAAGGAAAGTAAAGAAAAAAGATCCTGGCCAAAAAAAAAAAGTAAAAAAATCCTATAAGTTTATCATCGCCCTAGTTTCTATAAATCCAATCCGCCATAGTATAAAAATAAATAAGTAAAGTTTGATTCGTTAATGCCACCAACCTGCTCTTTCTTTGATAGTTTTTTTATTGAATTTTATGAAAAAACTGATTTTGTTTGATTAGTTCCAAAGAACTATAAGAGAAATTCCGAGTGGAAAAGGTAAGAGTGGTCGATTATTGGGAGGATAAAAGCCAAATATATTGTGTGAAACACGAGCGAACCGAGTGAATCATTCGAGTGAAACCCGTGAGCGAAGTGATTTGTGAGGTCCTACTTTTTTTTTTCTAACCTTGCTTTGGCAAGACTATGTCACAACAACGCATTTGAAGGTGCTGGCGTGAGGCATTGACAGATGAAATTCATTATGTGCCTTTAACTAGCGGCACAGAATGTTTAGGCTGAATTGGAACAATTCCATGAGGGTGGAGCAAAGCTTCGAAAGCACTCACGAAACCCCTCCCCACGTATGAAAGGAGAGGTCGCCAAGAAGAGGGGCGCTGGTAGACGGTTAAGAGTATGAGACGGAGGAGACTTTGAAGACGAATGGTTATGACTGGTGTTAGTAACAGAGGTATGGGGGGGGAGACATAGAGAAGATAGGAATCGAGAAGATAATAATTTGGGAAACATTATTTAGTTGATTCCATCTCTTCCCACTGGCTAAATTATTCCAGGCATATTGAGTGGAGGAAGGTAGAGTTGGTTTCTGATTGTCACAATTATTCCTAACAAGAAGTGGTAGCTC
The DNA here is from genome assembly GCA_016808115.1 of Tetrastigma voinierianum. Lineage (NCBI taxonomy): Eukaryota > Viridiplantae > Streptophyta > Magnoliopsida > Vitales > Vitaceae > Tetrastigma > Tetrastigma voinierianum. The sequence continues at coordinate 288,386 of JAEQBH010002293.1, read as the reverse complement.
ATGTTATAAAGTTCTCGATTATGCCATTGTGTGGTGTAACTCAACTAGTGTTGGAATAAGAGACTAATAGGAGCCATCGGTGGGAAACATGGGAAGAGATGAAGAGTGGTGGATGGAAGAGATTTTGTCCTAGACTCTTACTACTACCGAGAATTGTACAACAAGTTGCAAAACTTGAGGCAAGGTAATCGAGGTGTGGAGGAGTATTATAAGGAGATGGAGGTTGCAATGGCTAGAGCGAATATTGAAGAAGATCGAGAGGCTACCATGGCAAGGTTTCTAGCGGGTTTAAACCGAGAAATTCAAAATTGGGTGGAATCGGTAACATTATGCTGAGTCGGGAGGATATACGATATGGCCATCAAGATCGAGAATCAAGTCAAGAGGAAGTGGGTAGCAACACACGTTCTACACCCGTCCAAGTTCATCTACGCGGAAATCGAATCAATGAAAAAGGGAAGAGAAGTTTCACCTAACACCAAGCTTAAAACGTGTAACTAAAAACAAGAGGGAACAACCAAGGAAATCAAGGTAAACCTGATTCTTTCACTACTCTAATCACCGATATTATAGTTTCTAAAACGCCAAGGCAGGGGTCATATTGCAAGCCAATGTCCGAACAAAAGAGTCATGGTGATGCGGGACAATGGTGAGATTGAAACAGACAATGAGTCGGATTGTGATTCTATGCCATCCTTAGAGGATGCCGATGATGAGGAGTATGTTGTCCAAGGAGAACTAATGGTGGCCAGGAGGGCCTTAAGTGTGCAAGCTAAAGAAGATGACGAGATGCAACGGGATAACATTTTTCACACTAGGTGCCACGTCCAAAACAAGGTATGTAGTGTGATCATTGATGGGGTTATACCACTGTTGCTAGCACAACCATGGTGGAGAACTAGGGGAATGCCAACATGTAAGCATCCTAATCTTATAAATTGCAATGGTCGAATGATAAGTGGGGAGGTAAGGGAGAATAAACAAGTGTTAGTCGCTAGCATTGGGAAATACGTAAGATGAAGTTTTGTGTGACGTAGTTCCCATGCAAGCTCTGACACTTATTATTAGAAGACCATGGCAATTTGATTCTGAAAGTTAAGCATGACTTTTGCCACTAATAAGTACTGTCAGGCACAACCAACTGACCGGTTGCTTTCTTTGCTCCTTTTCGACAATCAAGTCAAGTTTATGGAAGATCAAGTGAGGTTGTAAAGGAGAGTGAACAAAAGAAAAAGAGTGAAAAGAGAGTGAACAAAAGAAAAAGTGTGAAAAAAGAGGAGAGTGAACAAAAGAAAAAAGATGAAAAGAGAGGAACAAAATAAAAGTGTGGAAAAGAGAGTGAGCAAAGAAGGAGAGTGACAAAAGCAAGTGACTGAAAATTTAAGAGAAAAGTGAGAGAAACCAATTTCATGCAAGGGCAAGTGAGGTTAAGTGAGGAGCATTGTTCTTAAACAAGCCTATGATTGTAATTTTTGTACAAAGAGGCACTTTTTAATACCAACCAACCACTTCTTGCCTAGTTCTATTGTCTCTGCGTGTTTGAAGATGTTCCTTCCGAAAGGTTTACCTCCCATCCCAATAAGGATCGAACATCAAATTGATTTTGTGCCTAGTGCTACCATTCTGAATCGACCCGCTTATAGGCGTAATCCCGAGGAGACAAAGGAACTCCAAAAGCAAGTTGGTGAATTGATGGAAAAGGGATATGTCAGGGAGAGCTTGAGTCCATGCGTTGTTCCAGTGATTTTAGTTTCCATAAAGGATGGATCAGCGTGAGATTTTGTATTTTATTGGTCATGTCATCCACAACATTATGGTTAAGACTGAGGATCTAATCTTTTCGAGGAAGGGGAAATGGGATGAGAATCAAAGCACAAAGGATCCTCGTGATGCAAGAGCTCTAGAAGATTCATTAATCTAATTATGGAAAATTCTGGGGATTCGGAGGCCTGAAACCTCGAGACGCCGAATATATCATGGAAATGTGTTTTGAGTTTTATTACTATTTTGATTTGGAGTTTTATTTTAGAAAGATTTATTCTCCAAGTCAAAAATAGAAGTTACTTTATTTAATTTAAAAAGTGTGTGTTTTGCTAGGAAAATAGGAGTTTACTTCTTTTAGAAAGATTCGTCAGATTAAGGATTTGCCGCTATTTTGGAGCCGATTTGTTCATGATTTGTCGTTTACTTTTGGAGAGATGATTTGTTCCCCGATTTGTCGGCTATTTCAGAGAGATGATTTGTTCTATTTGCTGCTATTTTGAGAGCTGATTTGTTCCTCGATTTGTCGCTAATTTCCGTTATCACCAAGTCTTGTCCTAAAAGTTATCTACTTTTTTTGCTTTTTGGCCAAATATTTACTTTCCTTATGGCCTAATATTTAAGGTTTCTATTCTTCATATTGTTTTCGCCTATTTAAAGGCTTGTTATCCTTGTATTCTTCAAGTTTTAAGCCATTTATAAATGAGTTTCAATTTCTCTGCTCTTAAAGTAACTCGAACTTACCCAAGGTTCCGTGGCGTCTCATCAAGACTTATCACCGATCTCCATCACCGATCAGGGCGTCCCTATATACCAAGGTTCTTTGCTTCCCCATAGCAACTGTCACACATCCATCCAAAGACGAATATCAGTGGCTTGTCCCGAGCTAATTCGATCAATGGTCTCCTCAAGTTGACGGGGTTCGCATCATCATACATTTTGTGGAACATCTGGAAAGGTTGTGTGGAGGTTCACACCTGTATATTGACGCTCATCGATCAGGGTCATTGTATATTTGGCTTGTGGCCATTAGTTTGGGACACTTTTGTAGAATGTTTTGGGATTTGTAAATATTATTTTTGATCAAGTGTAAGTGTGTATACTGGTGTATCAGGACTTACCTTAGTACGTATATGTATATATATGTTTTGAGACCGAGTTGAGTTTTACCTTACGTTTACGCGATTACTCCAAGTGAGTTTTCGACCTGTGAGCCAGGAAATACAAGCCATATATGGTGCGTAGGCTGGGCTGCGCAAATTTCCTTTTATGCAAAGCGCCGGGATTTTCAAAGAGTCCTATGTTAGGGACTCATGATGAAAAAAAAAGGATGGTAAAATAACATAAATCACACCGCGGAAATCAGGTGTGACGATTAGCCGGTCGTCTGGGTCAATTTCCTCTCGGGTGTGAGGATCTCGTTGGTCATTTCTTTCGGGAGCCCAGAAGGTGTTTTGCCTACGGTGAGGTGGATCTTCTCTCACAACACGCTCGTGTGGGGTTTCTCATGGGCTGCTCCCATCAGGGTTTGGCTGCCCTCGGGACTTCCGAGGGTTGTTGTTTTGGGCCGGTTGGGTGGATATGTCGCCGCACGGGCCTTCCATCCCGGAAGGCTGATGGACGGAGGGGTGCAGGGAGGAATGCTCTGGTTGGGTCTTACAGCCATTACCCTCCGCTTTGTTTGCCTGGCAGGGTTTGTCAGGTGGTGGAGGGGATCAAGGTTTGGCTCGCATGAGGATTCCCCTTAAGGGTGTGTCCGGGTTTCTTGTTCTCATCCCGAGTGACAACCAGCTCGGTTGCTTGTAAGTTCCCTCCTTGTGCTCACTGGGTCCTTGTCAGGATCGCAACTTTCAATGTATGGTTGCTTCAGGCCTGTGTTGTGGGTTGTGTGGTTCCCTCTCGTTGTCCCCTTGGTTGGTCACATGCTTCAGGCCCAAGTTGAGGGCTTTCTCACACGCCTTTGGTTGCCTTTGCCCCAAGCCAGGCAGGTTTAGTTTTTGTCTCCTTGCCCCCGGGCGTGGCCTCGGGTTCTTGGTAAGTTTGCTCATTGGCCTCGAAAGTGTGGGGTCCATGTGATTTTGGTGGTTTTTAGGTTGTGGTTGTTGCCGTCCCCTCCATCTGGGGGGGAAGCTTTTCGCCTTTTCTCAGGTTTCCCTTGCTTCGGTGGGGTATGTCCTTCTAGCTTGGGGTTTCGGGTGTTGTTTGTTTCGGGCTGATGCCCTTTTCCTAGTTTTTAGGGGAGGTGCTGTCCGTGTTTCGGGTTTTCTGGGGGCCTGTGGCTTCCTCTGTGATTCATTGGTTGCTTGTCAATTCTGCTCTTTTGGAAATAAATTCTTACTTATCCCAAAAAAAGAAAAAAAAGGAAAGCTAAGAAAGCTTTGTTCTTAAACAAGCCTATGACGTACCAGACAAAAGAGGCACTTTTAATACTAACCAAATTTTGACACTTCTTTTGCCTAGTTCTATCGCTCTTTGGTAAAGTAATTTGAAAGATGTCTTTCCCGAGAAATTCGAAAAGCTTTACTTCCTATCCAAGGGATCGAACATCAAATTGATTTGGTCCAGTGGTGCAATGATTTAACGATCGCTTATAGGAGTAATCCCGAGGGAGACAAAGGAACCCAAAGCGCTGGTGAATTGATGGAAAAGGAATATGCGAGAGAGAGCTCGAACCATGCGTCGCTCCTATGATTTTAGTTCACAACATTATGGTTAAGATTCGAGGACGAATCTTTTCGAGGAAGGGGGAATGATGAGAATCAAAGCACAAAGGCGATCCATGTTTCTCCCTAGGGGCGATGGTCCTTTTCAAGTCCTCAAGCGCATCAATGACAATGCATACAAGCTAGATTTCCAAGGTTCAAAGGAGTGTGGGACCGGGCCAAGTCCCGACCGGGTCCTATGACACAAGCCAGGGATAAGAGATTCAAAGAAGCCCTTCATGTTTTAACCCGAGATGCCCACGTGGAAGAAGCTCGTGTGTTCAACTCCAAAAAGGAAACGAAGATGGTCCACGTCATCAAATTAAATCTAGACTTGGACCAAGAGCCAAGTAGTTTTTGACTCCCTGCTTTGATTTCACGCTATTTTCGAGTTGATTTGGCCGCAGACTGGGTGTTGATTTGCTGCTATTTCGAGCCGATTTGGTTATGATTTGTTCCCGATTTGGTCGCTATTTGGGAGCTTATTTCGGAAAGAATTTTTTGTTCTTGATTTGTCGCTGATTCAAGTGCCAATTTGTCGTTGATTTGTTCTAGATTGTATTGATTTGATTCCCAAGCCTTATCCTTAAAATTATCTAGTTTCCTTTCTTAGTGTGTTTACTTTAGGAAAAAGTATATTAGTTTCCTTTCTTTGTTTTCGCCAAATATTTACTTTCCTTGTAGCCTTAACATTTAGTTTCTATTCTTCATATTTTTTTGGTCTATTTAAAGGCTTGTTATCCCTATATTCTTCAAGTTTTAAGCATTTATAAATCGAGAGTTTAAATTTCTCTCGTTCTAAAAGAATTTTCAACTTATCTGATATTCCTGTATGCTTCATCAAGACTTATCAATCGGATCTCCATCACCGATTGTGGCGTCCTCACATACCAAGGTTCTTGCTTCTCTATAAGCAACGGGTCGAGATCTTCCATCCAAGCCAAATACTAGAGCGATTCTTCCGAGCTAATCCAATCACGGGTCTCCTCACAAGTTGACGGGGTTCGTATCAAAATTCCCTTTACTTCCCAACAAAAAATTAGTCTTAAAGTTCGGCTAATACATAGGATTGAAATATAGCGACTTCCTATGGTTCGCACGCGCTAAACATCCCTCAAGGCAAGACACGCCTCTACCAAATTGTATTAAACATATAACTGAGTTTAATTACAATTTGATTACATCACAAGTACAAAATTTTGACAACAGTCATGAAACAAAAAACTCGGGTTTTCTACCCGCAAATTTTACAAAAGAACACAATAAGCCCTCTTAGATCTTCCCTCTCAACTCAAGACCTAATGAAGTGCCTTCTTCGTGTACTCCTGGCATTCGAAAATATTTTTCCCACAACTGGTGAGCTATACCCGTGAGAAAGTTCCTACAAAGGGCTACTCCCACCTTAAGTGTGTGGACGCCTGTAAAATCTCCCAGTCCATTGACTACCCACAACCTCGTGGAAACACTTCGCCGAATGCTCTGCATCTCGACATCTCTCACGAAAATTCGGGCAGTCTCCTTGTGCCTGGGAGCTTCTCTACCCATGTACAAACCTGTCCCAAACATCAATATCATGTGTACAAACGGCCACTTGGGCCCATACACAATACCCATCTATATATACCAACTATATAAAACATATATTAAAATTTATAAAATTCTAATACATGCGTACAACTAACTACCAAAGCCACAACCCGGCTTTCTTCTCAAACTCGACCTCAAAATGAGCCGTCTTCTTGATTGCTCCCTGTAACTGAAAAATAATATCGCCCAGTAGTAGAATCACCCTAAGTGGGTTACTCTCCACCTAAGTGCATATGCAATGCTCCAAAGTAAACCCACATTCAATCAAATTCAGATCCTACTTGAATGTCTACGTGCCCAATCCCCATGTCTCGAGTCCTCACCGAATCCCTCACACTTGCTTAAGCCATGCATGAGAAAAACATCATTTTCAAAACAAAACTGTTGTTTTCAAACTACACTACCGAGGATTCTAGAAATGGGACGGGATTGGCTTCCTCCGAGGCGAATGTGTTGGAAAACTGGAACAATCATGGTCCTCATCCCGAAATGAACTGGGCTGGACCTCGGCCCCAACCCCATTCTCCCAAATCTCATCCCAGGAAATCTTTCCAAAAACGTTTTCGTTTTTCTTTCAATTTTTCATGTCATGCACTCATCTAATTTCTAGGCTACCCAGTGCATATGAAATGCATTATGTCATTTCACACAATATATACAATTATATCAATTTTGCATATATTATCAAATTCACAATTACACCACATGCAATTCAACAATATCAACCATCACCAAAATTAGCTCACTTGAGCTAAACACAATTCCGTTTCCAATGGCCTACACCAACAATTATATTCTATATAATTATGGCATCATGTTAACCAAGCACTAAGCACCAACCTACATCCCTTTAATTAATCAACTCAAGACACTCACATCAAACAACCTTACAAAACACATGGACATTTATGGTCCATTTCATACAACCGGACTGCTTTTAGCGCCCTAAACAGCAAGTGGGCTGTCCACTACAGCCCACTCTCCTACATTGTTCCTCTTGTCGAACCAAATTTCCATGGCCATTCCCTACTTCATACACACAAAAAACACAATTTAATGCATACTACACAAAGTAGCCCCAAAAGTGATTGAACCCGGCCCAATCGAGTCTAATAACACCTCCAAATTAATTCGGTCCCGATTTCTGGATCGACAAACGGCCCCTCACGGCCTCAAACCAACTCAAACATTACAAAACACTTAAATAAAGTAAACAAAGTAGATGAAACCCCTACCTCACGGAGTTTGCTCCCAAAACTCCCAAAACCGGCATACCCTCGCTAATGAGAGAACAATCCTTTCTCCCTTCTCGGCCCGAAGAAATCCGACCGTCCGAACTCTTGAAATATGCAGGAAGGAAGCACCTTTCTCTCTAACACTCAAAAAGCCCTAACTTCTCGTGACTTTTCTGCATCTCCTCCCCTTCTTCACGCTTTTGCCTTTTTTAATTTCGAGAAAGTCACTATTTGCTATCTGCCTTCTTTCCTCATTTAACTTTCAAAATGCTCATCCATGTCCCCATTTGTCACCATTTGACACATGGCTTTCAATCTGCTTCATCCATTTCCATCACTTACTCATGCAACACGTACACATGAGTACATGTTATAGGTGACTTTTGTCACATCACATGTCGTTTTACGGCACCCAATACTCGATGCCTCGAAAAATGTGCAATCTCGACTCCGTCTCGACCGACGTGTTAGCTAGATTCGAGACTATTCCAACTTGAAATCTGTTTCGTCATCCGAGATCTAGAGAATAAATTTTGGATTTTTGACCAAAATTACGATTTTGCCTTTTTTCCAGAAATTAGAATTTTCTTGGGTCTTACAAAGTGCACATGCAATGGCATAATCCATAAAATCATTCACACACATTCATATAAAATATGCATATCTCTATATGAATGTCTATGTCATGCCTAGTCCTCTCTAACTCTCTCATACATGCAATTTGCCACATAAAGAAACTAGTTTCAAAACAAAAGCTTTTAGTTTTTGAAACCCACTGAACAACCTCTGATATCAGACAACCCTCTGAATATTTTACACACTTGGACAACCCTCCGAATAGTAAACCACTGGACAATCATCCGAGTATTGAACCATTGGACCATCTCCGAGAACCCTTTATTGGACAACCCTACGATAGAGTTCATTGGACAAACCTTCGATATACTTTATTGGACAACCCTCCTCGAATCACTCCACATCTGACAACCCTCCAAATACCCATTTTATTCATGCACTTCACAATCTCGATTCACGCGATGACCCCGTGCACATGCAATGATAATGTCATCGCATAACATTCATGTTACATGCATGATGGGAACTACATGCAACACTCATAATACATGCTTCACACCAAGCATCACGTTAATATATAACAAGCATGCATATATTAACATCATTTTTTTTCACACAATCTGCATGTTATTCAAACAAGCAATAACACACAAAAACTGGATTTCAATCTCCAAACTCGCAAAATGTAAAGATGCACAAGTATTACCAACCAAGATCATCCTGCCAAACCCTAAACTACAAAGAGTAACACCGCCTAACCGGCAGCTTCGAACCACACAGACCTAGAAACCGTCCCAAACTTCAACAACAATTTCATCTAAATTATTCTTTAAACCAGCCCACTCATTTGCTAACCGTCATGGCCATTTCATGTCTTTAAACAAAGACTAACCGTAGAGAGAGAACCCCCTACTTCTTCAAGTGCATCCGTTCACCGTGCCGCAACTCCTCTCGTTTATTAATCGAGAACCGGCTGGTTCTCTTTCCTTTCCGTTGTCTTTTTTTTTTTTTTCCCTTTTTTCTCTCCTCTTCCCCCCGAACAAATTGCTTTAGGTGGAGAATACTTCATTCGTAGTGTAACACCTCTTCCTTCTCTTTTATGACACATAGCATTCCACACGCCATTCATGCCCACTTTCCCACCACGTCCTCCTCATGCAAGATGGGGAGTGTGACACTTGGCTTCCGCGCGCCAAGTGTCCTCTCCTCAAAAGCCACATGGCATGCATCTTCATGCCACGTGTCACCCTCTCATTCGGGCCCTTTTATCTCGAACACGTGCACCGACCTCTCGAATTCGACGAAATTTGACTATGTACTTAGATTTCGCGAGACGAACTCAACGGTATGTCCCGCGTCGTCATCCGAGATCTAGAGAAATTCCCAGGTTTGCAATCCGTGTCTATAAGTTGTGACACCCCAAATCCCGGGGGTCTTTATATATATATATTTTCCACAGGCAAACCTACAACAAGCTATATAATAGCCCTATTCCACGCGATACCAGTTTGTCACTCACTCACGCGCTTCATTATAACAAGACTCCTCTCATTCAAGACTCCAGTAATTAGTGCACTTAGTGCAATGATCAACTTTTCAAAAACTATGTGGGCACCAAATTACTTTATCCGGGGTCTCACATGACACATAGTTTCGTCTCAGCAATACAAGGCAACACAACTCTATAGCGACAAAGAAAAAGTCTTTTGCGACAACAAATCCATGCTACTGGGAAAAACTCTATCGCGACAAAAGACAACCATGTCTCGACATAAAACAAACAATATCAAAACTATGTGGCAAAAAAGTCAAATTATCGCGATTAATCAAAGTTAAGATAGCATGGAAAATATGTCACGACTGAAATCGTAGGTTAAGACAGGAGAGCTCGCGACAAAAAGATAAGAACCATGCCTGACGTAACTTTATCGCAACAAAGCTACCATTTTGGGCCAGAAGTTAAGGGATCCTCAATTTTTGCCTTGAAGTGCGGCCCATCATTGAAAATTTATAAATAAACACATCTAGGGCACTATGCGTAGCTTTCGTAATTCCAGGATTTCTTGGTAGCTGAAGACTCTTTGTATATTATTATTATTTTTTTAATCTTCTATTTCCTTATTCGCAGATCTTGTTTTAGTATAGTTTTTTAGTTAGTTTTCTATTTAATATCTAGAGTTGAGTAATGAACTGATGTGCAACTTCGAGCTGGGATCTTTTGTAAATTTTCTCTTTCATTGCTGTTATGTTTTAAATGAATCTTGGAAAATTTCTGGAATTCATTTATTTCAGCTTGTTTACAATTTCAATGAATTTTGCTTATCAGTTAGTCACTTATATGTGTGAACCGGTTTTGGAAAATTGAGCTCCCTCTGGGAATGGGTCAATGGTGATTGTTATTTTTGTGCACAACGTGGAATAACGCCTTAGTTAGAAATCTTGAACTTAACTGTTTTTTTTTTTTTTTTTTTTTGATAAGTGTTTCAAAAGGCAACGCCGTGACAACCAAAGAATACACCCACCAAAGGCCCAAAAACCGTAAAAACTACAACCTCCCTTAAAAATCGAGGGAAAGGCAAATGTACTTCAATACAACCAACAACAACCAAGGAGAGCAAACCAAAACAAACAGACACCTCACTCCACAACCCGGGCAGAGCCACCAAACCCCAAAGCCCAGCCCACAACCCGGGCTAAGACACCCCAGGCCCAACGCAGATAGAGGACCCAACCAGCAACGAAACCATCAATCAACCAAATGAAACACCAATGTCAAGAATATTAAGAGTGAAAGACCATCTCTACACATAGCTTCGTTCAATCGGATTATCTACCACCTTCTCGAAACTTCGAGATTCTCAGCCCGACATCGCTACAATGAGATGAAAATGGCATCGTACCGGATAATAAATATTTTCATAAATTCTAATTATTCCATTGCCTCCACAAGTGATGATAAAGACCATGCAATCTCTCTGTGATAGAACAAAAGGATTTCCTTTAAAGTACTACACCATAAGAACTCATTCTCCCCAATTCCGCAGTTCTAGCATTCCCACATAGCCTTAAACTCTCAACCATACTCTCAATAGTTGAATCTAAGAACCAAAAACAAGTGGTTCCCGTCTTCAACATTAGTCCCAGAAAACACATAGATATAAAAGCTCATTATGCCCCACCCGAGAAGCTTTGTCTCTGGTGATAAACTCAATCTATCTTTGAATGGCCAACCAACCGATGAATGCATGCTCCCCGATAGCTTCGAGGAAACCAAATCGTGAGGTTGGGCCTCGACCACCCAGCTTTTCGTCTAAAATTGTTCCAAGCCGAGTTCACGTGAATTCCCCGTAATAGCAAGGTCCACTTAGATAAAATCCCCTGAGTCATCACTATGGTCAAAATAACTATCTTTGATAGCTGATAAGACTGGCAGAGTTTGGTAATTGGCCAATTCCACCTTACCACCACACAACCTCGCCTACACGAGCATTATTATGAATAGCCAATCATATATGATAACGGTCTCCATAATGTGTAGAAGAGGGCCAACCGTTCCATGAGTCATGCCATAAAAAAGTCCCCTTTACCAATGTGGGACTCAGGTTTGATGAATGGCCCCGATCCTATCTTCAAACAAGCAATTTTCTCCGTACTCCACGAGCAAACCGGGCGGATTTGAAGACACCACAAAGCTCCCGCTCAACACCTTCTCCGCACCCATGCGACCCATAAGGAGTCCTTACTATAAAAGATTCCAAATGTGTTTTACAACATTTGGCATCATTCGAATCTTGATACGACGTGCGATGCCCAAACCACCCTCCTCCGCTGGGAAGACAAACCGACTCTGCTAACCGATTCGCTCGGTGAGCATTCCCAATTTTTCCGGACCAAAGGAAGCTTTTGAAAGCTCGTTCAATCTTAGCAATACTAATTTCGAATTATAAACAGTCGCGCACCAATACCGCTTCGAATACTATACAAACAACCACTACCGCGCAGCCTTTCCCGCATATGATAACGCCCTACTGGTCTACACGAATGAATTTTCTCGTAATTTTATCCAGCGGCCGACAAATGAATGGGAAAGTCTAGTTTCGAGATCGAGGGACTCCAAGATACTCATAGGAAACCTCCCCAAACCGAAACCCGTGGGTGTTCAACAGGATCATTCTTTAATGTCATCGTCCTCGCCATGAAAATGGCACTCTTCTCGCCGCTTACTCGTGCGAACCCGTAAAAGTGCTCAAACTTTACCAAATTTCGCCCATCATACTTGTACACTGGATTTCGTCCTCCGTAAAAGAGGAAAATATCATCCGCAAAGCTTAGACGGGTAAGGTCGATTTCCGTTACTTAAGATGGAACTGAAAATCCTGGCTATGGGCAGCCGCTGATAATGACCTAGAAAGGGCCTCCATAGCAATGATAAATAAAAGCGGAGAAAGTGGATCCCCTTGTCTCACCCCGCGCTTGCTAGCAAAAAATCCCGCTAACTCACCATTTATCAATACAGAGAATGTAGGAGTAGAGATGCATTCCTTAATACAATCCATCAGAAATGTAGGTGTTCCCATGTCAATTAAAATACTCCAAGATACACCCACTAATCAGGTCATATGCCTTCTTAATGTCAACTTTAGAGCACACCTGGGGAGGCCCACTGCTACGATGATAGCTGACCATTAGGATTCGGGCGATAGCTGATATTATCTAAGAATATCCGACTCGCACAAAAGTCGACCGAGAAGGACTTATAATATCAGTGGATGCATTGCTTAAAACCTCGCAAGAATAATCTTCGAAATGCATTTATACATGGTGTTACAACAAGAGATCGGGTCTATAATCATTCATACTTCGATTAGGGACTCGCACCAAAGCAATAATCGTGCGCTAATTTCCTTTAAGAAGCTCAACAGATTCAAAGAAAAGAAGTCAATGCTCCACCACATCACTCCCAATAATAAAATCACGCAGCCTTGAAAAAAAAAGGGACGAAACCATCTAGTCTCTGTGGGCTTTGTTTTCATCAATGTAGAACATGGCCTTTTGATCTCCTCATGAGTAATTTCACCTTTAAAATGTCCAGTAAGGCGTAGACCAAGTGAACCCACCAACATTGTCCATATTCTCGTCAAAAGAAGCGGACCCTCGTAGCATACTACATTCTTGAAAAACCAACAAGCCTTCCTCTTTGATGGCCTCCCGGTCATCAATTTCGCAACCATCTCCTGGTTATGACTTTTATCGCATCCGAGCATTCGAGCTGGATGCCTTTATGGAAAAACCTCGTATTCCGATTCCCAAGTTTCGGTTTCACTCCAGATTTCAGATTTCTATTTTAAAGCCTCCTCTGTGATAAAGTTAGGATCATGGTATCTCTTTAAAGACTTCCTCTCATTTTCCACTGCCGCTAGTGATCATATGGACTGCTTCAAGACAAAGATTTTCGGGCCCCGGTCTGGGTTCTCCCGGCTTCCACAACACGTGCTCTCAAGAATTTACCATATGAATGAAAGTTAAACGCCCTGGCGGACGCTTTACCCTTTTCATTTTCTCAGGACAATCAGATATGGAGTAAATACCTGGGCACTTCCCATTCCCAAGCTTCCTTCACAATAATCTCAAGAAAAGGTGGTGGTCACCCAAAAATTAAAAAAAAACTTAAAGGGGAATTTTTCCCTGCCCGCAACCCACTAATATTCAAACCCGCACCAGATATATCGATCTGATAGTCCAGAAACAACATTAATGCATCGGGAAATACGCCTCAAGCAACATTCATTTTGAAGACACCGATCCAAATTTTCCTAGCTATGAAATTTTCCCCTCTTTCGTCGGGGTTCATTATCCATCTAAATATGGTCCCGTGAAGGAGACATCATTCCACCTCCAAGAACGATGACCATGAAAATCTCATCATTGCCAATTCGAAGCATGTTACCCCGCACTTCATTGACAACCGCAGGGAAAGTTGAAATCCACCAATAACGAACCATGGATTTTCGCTTTCTACCACCCGCTCACACCATCAAGATGACGCCACAAAGACTCTTTCTCTTCCATGTAGTTATTCGAAGCATATACAGCCGAGCACCAAAATGAAATATTGTCCTTGATAGTAGTAACCCGACAAAAGTATTGCCCGGGTCCATTGAATGGATAACATCAATGCTCACCTTTATCCGGGTTTCAATAAATCCAAATTCTTACCAAGTAAGGCATGATCATAATTATGAAACAATTTCCAACCCTGAAGTATAGCTGTGAAAATTCTGTCTCTGTTATGCGCACGCACCCGAGTTTCCAGAATACACGCAAAATCAAGAGCCTGGGACTCTATAAACGAGCTAACTTCGCTTAAGGGGGTCATTCAAGCCCCTTATGTTCCATGAAGCAAATTTAACCATTAGGAAGCTGTGCCATACCCCAGCCTTATCGGGTCCTGGCTGCACGCATGACTCCGCTCTTAATTTCTTGAGCTTCTTCCTTAGAGATTGGTAATCGCGTGAAGTCCACCATCAACTCTCTTTATCCGCTTGAACGTATCCGTAATAGGGAGAGAATCGTAAAATCATAAGTATCAACCATGGCTCGCTGTCTCCTCTTCCTCGACAGGCTAGACAAGCAAAGTATTGACATGTAACTTAGGGTTTGTTAATAATGTCATTAACCAACCTACTTACCTCATCAACATTCTAGCAAGATGATCACTCTCCCCATCCCTCGTTTTCTCATCGCTTTTAACACCACCGGCTGCATGTTATCTCAATCGGCATCCCGCACATCAACTGCTACCCCCGGGTGATCCCGCACATCCTTCTTCACACTCGCCACCTTCTCAACCTCTCGAAACATTCCCGTGGATTACCGGTACTCCCGACCCTTCTTAAATCGCGCTGATAAGAGACTATGGCCAAACCGCTTGCATTCTGAGCAAAGATTGTGGGGTCCACCTGATATTCAATCCTTTATATTAGAATAATCGCTTATTACCCCCGGGTCTCGGTAAGTATAGATTTAGGAAATTTACAATAACCCCCAACCTCACAATAAAATTCTAGCAAAGGATAATTTTGTCTCGTTCTCGAGCGCATCAAGACGGAGCTGGATACCCACGCACTTCTCAAGTATGTGCCCAAGCACAGTGCTTCATTCAATATTCCAAAGGTATATCAGGTAATTTTATCCTGCATTGGAATGTAGGAAAGTTGAATGTCCAACATTCCATACCCGGCCTCCATGCACGTAAATGAATGGTCTCCCGAAGAAGATGCCATGGACCGTAATCCATAACCCAATCCCGAGCCTCCGGGGTCCCCTCGAATCTAAGAAGAATACTCCATTTTCTGGCCGTGGATATGTCGCATCTCCTCAACATTTCCATAGCTCAAGCAACTCGTAGATCTCACCACAGAAATGGACGTTATCCAGAAATTGTCCAACCAAACAACCTTTCCACATATCAATGCGCTTGCTCACCGCTCCGCCGAGGTTTAGCAACAAGTTTCCCATTAGCATTATGTGTGGTTTAAAGAACTCAGAGTCAATTTCACTCTGTTTTCTTCTCGTGCACCGTAAAAAAGGTTCTTCCATGATCTAACCGATGGAGTCGCTTTTCCCAACCAAATCACCACACCAGAACTCGATCCAATCGGGACGGCCTCAGGCTTTGCACTTAGCTCCTTACCTTCCATACCGCCGACTCATCCGCCCGGACGTTGGTATTACCGCCACCATTGGATTTACAATCGCCTCATCCCCGCCCGTGTGGATCCATCCTTCTATACCCATAACCAACCGAGCCCAACCCCCCGTAATATCTACTTCCCACGCAGGCAAAGCAGCTTTGGTCGGTTGTCGCAATCCGCCGCCGTGGACTGTCAGATATCTTCAGCGGCGTGGCTACGTAACCGGACCAGCCGGGCTTGAGCCGTAAGAACCATGCCAGATCCGAGACTTACCCCGATTCTAAGCAGCTCCTGAACGGATATATGGGGACCCCGGCACAGTTTGAATCTCGGCTGGACCTGCTCCATCGTTGAGCTCGACGGTGGTAACGGCGATCTCCGACGAGTCCACTCCGGCCGCGTCCTCCCCAATCTGCCCATTCAGAGAAACCACACCCAAAGGGGTCTTGGCACCGACAGATCTGGCACAAGCGACCTTCAAAGCCGGCCATTTCTCCTTTCCGTTTTTGACCTCTTCGGGCCTCGAGGTAGCTCAGCCGCAAGAGCGAGCCGCCCTGCGACTCCCCGCGTGATCGGTTCAAGTGCTCGACTGAGAGATCTTCGTGACGGGTCATTACATGGTTCATTGTCATCCCCGTTTTCTGGGAGCCCAAGACTGAATGCCCCCTTGGGAAGCCGGATGGGTGGACCCTCCACCATCACCTAGATCTCACCACCAACTTGATTTTAGCGGTCTTTGGGAAGGCCGACTTACGTGTGGTCAACCCCCACCAACTCCGCCCCACACCACGTATTTTTCCATCCCAAGCCATCAATGCCCACCACCGAGCATTCCATCATCACTGCCCTAGAGAGCATTCCATCATCTCTCACACATTATAACTTAACTGTTCCAAGTAATGGAGGCCTTTTCCAGGATCCCAAGAATGGAGGCCTTTTTCCCCATCCTAGTCAGGGTCGCTAATGTGGCTATGTTTCAAGCCACCTCGTGATGCAAGGAAATCAACCTAACTCACTTATGCTTTGCGATGATATGTTTTTGTGTTTTTCTCGTGGGATCGCAGCCCAAGTTCGTGTCTTCACGGACGGCACTAAAGGTGATTTATGCGGTTTCGGGCTTCATGAACAAGGTAAAGCTACTTTCCCAGCAGGAGTTTCGATGAAGTTGTGAATGATTCGCTTGAACGCCATGGTTCTACCGGGCGTTTCCTATGAGATATTTGGAGTCCCTCTCGATTGGCTACAGCTCACCACTCAAGGATTGTACATGCCTTATTCAAAAGAATTACGGCCATAATTCGCTCTCGACAAGCAATTTTCTATCTTATGCCTGCAGATTACATCCGTTTGGCCCTATACAAGATACAAATTGTTCTGCACTGCTTATTATCCCTCCTCAAGTATACTATATCTAAGATTTCTCAGAGCAAACTATTCAATAGTTTCTTATGGTCCGAAATTCCTGAGCGCCGTCGTGGCTAAGATCAAATAGTGAACTGTAGGCTCTCCGTGAGAGGGCGGCTTAGGGCCTCGACGTGTTAAAGACCCGAATGATTCAAATGTTATGAAGCATGTCTGAATCTGTTCAAGAAGGACCTCCTTTGTGGGTGGCGTGTGGAGGAGCCATCTCATAAAGTGTGGGAGCCTGAATAAAGGTCCCTACGAGTTGTTCCTGAGCCGGGGCGAAGATCCTCCAACTTAGAGAGAGAGGATCGTATCCCCATAAAGCACAAGGTGGGTGACGGTGCGGCGACCTTTTTATGGCATGATTCTGGAACCCTGCTTGGTCCTCCTTCCTATTATGGTGAGCGGATCTTTGTATGACTCGCACCATTGTAACGCCGAGTAGCTGCAGAGTTATTGATGAAGGGGTGGAATCGTCTATCGCTAATTCAGTGACCTTATCATATCAAGAACAAGCCAGGCCAATTACCATATCGATGCCCTGTGGATGACATTACATTCCTCGACTCTAGATCCTCTCGGGTTTTCACAAGAAGCTCTCTGCCTGGAACCACTTTAGACCAAAGATGCCTGTTGTTAATTGGCACTATTCGACGGTTTCAAGCCATCGAGGTATACTTTCATCGGTTCGGGCCGGTCGTACATAACATTGGTTACCCAGTGATAAGCTTCTCAAGTGGGTCTCACCAGCCTCATATTCCGTGTTTTTTGTCGTGCTAATGTCAAGACAGAACCACTTATTCTTCTACAAGTTACTTCACACCGTATTCGCGTAGGATCGCTGGTCAGGCTATTCCTAACCCTTGAGGAATCGGGAGAACTAATTCTTGTGCAAATGCCAACAAGTGGTGTCCCTTCATCCCATTACAAGGAAGACGCGGGGTGCTACTATCTACCACTTATGGGGTCATCTAATAGTAGACCATGAGAACAACTATGTCTACCGATACTATCTTTCACCTCATTTTAGATGATGTTACTTCGTATTCGGGTCTCCAAGGCTGTTTGATAGTCCCGCAAACGTATCAATGTGTGAGAGGTCCTTCCCTTATTAATATTTTATCTCCCGGGTAGGTCAGGAGGTTCGATCTGCGGATCGGGGCTCATTGGGCCATTCTAAGCATGGGCGTGATCTTGTGTTGTTTCTTTTCGCCCTGACATGGGCTTCAGGTCTTGTCGGGTGGCTTGAGGTCACCTGGCCGCCGGTCCTGCTCCTATATTTATAGAGGTGCCATTCGCTTTTCTTGTTCTGGCCTGTAATTTCTGCCTCGCCTTCAGAGTTTCTTTGTCAAGGCCAGCCTTTGGTAATAAATTCTTAATTATCCAAAAAAAAATCGTTCCAAGTACTAGTATCGTGGTACCCAAAAACAAAGAATCAGGATCTCGCTTCGACATCCGGAAGGCCCTTGCATGACACGTAGATGGAGAACTCGAGGGTACTGGAGCCAGCCTTTGCATGGAGTGCCTTGCGGGTATGGTTGACTAATACTTCTAACTAATCAACTCTTAAAGACACCAAATAGATCACTAACTTACTCATCATGGTGTTTTGTTTTCCTGGCAGGACGCAAATTCCGGCGTGGGTTCAGTTCCTTCATGGATCTAATTTAAGGTGTTTGCGTGTTTCAGGCTTCATGAACAACGCTGCAAAGTGCCATTTTCCTGTGCCTGAGTCTCCGATGAAGTCAGGGAATGATTTTTGTCGATTGTCCACTGAACAAACACCATGCTCTATGAGATATTCGGGAGTCCTCTCGATTTCACAAGGCTCACCTCACCAGATCAGATAGCTCTTATACAAAGAATTACGGCTTAATCCGCCTCGACAAGCAAATCTCATCTTATGTCAGCAGACACAACTGATTTGCTTCCCGGTCTTATGCAAAGATACAATTGTACTGGTGCGTACTGCTTATTATCCCTAAGTATACTATTTCTAAAGATCGAGCAAAATAACT
The DNA here is from genome assembly GCA_016808115.1 of Tetrastigma voinierianum. Taxonomy (NCBI): domain Eukaryota; kingdom Viridiplantae; phylum Streptophyta; class Magnoliopsida; order Vitales; family Vitaceae; genus Tetrastigma; species Tetrastigma voinierianum. Next base: position 269,409 of record JAEQBH010002293.1, on the reverse strand, counting down.
CAAGAGCTTATGGTCTGGTTATTCCCGGTGTTGCCGCTAAGATCATGGGATCTACCCGTCTGTGGCAAAGGAGTAGTGGGCTGCTAGGCCTCGTGCACGCAGCAAAGACCCGAATGATTCAAATGTTATGCAAAGCATGTACACCTGCTCTACAAGAAGGACCTCAGGGTGGCGGTTCGGAGGATTTATCTCCCGCGGTGGAGCCTCGAACGCAAAGGTCCCCACGAAGCAGCCCCTCGAGTCGCAGAAAATCCTCCAACTTAGAGAGAGGATCGCACTCTGCTAATGCACGTGGTGGGTAACGGTGCGGCGACCTTTTTATGGCATGATTTGGAACGGGTTAGTCACTCTCCTTCCTGTCATAAATTTGAGGCGGATCTTGTATGACTCTGCAATTCATAGTAATGCTCGAGTGGCTGTCGTTATTGATGAAGGGGTGGGGATGGCCCTATCGCTAATTAATTGACCTTGTGCTATCGAAGCGGTGTGCGATTACCATGTCGATGCATCTAAGGAGGATATTATCTCTTGGACTGAATCCCAGTGCGGGTTTTTCCTTTGTAGCTACGCCTGGAACCACTTTTAGACCCAGAAAGCGGATTTGTTAATTGGCGATCTTCGATTTGGTTCCTCGAAGCTATCGGGAGGCTTGCTTTCATTATGGCGTGGAAGTCTGAGCAGTTGGTTACTCAGGATAAGCTTCTCAAATGGGGACTCACATTTCATATCGTGTGTTTTGTTGTGCTGCTAATGTTGAAGACGGGAACCATATTCTTCGGCTGCCGTTTCACGAAATTTGGTATTTGGAAGAAAATTTATGGTTGTGTGGAAATTATCACAGAACTCAGAATTAGAGAGCAATTCTTGTGGGTAAGTACCAGAGGAAAGTCCTTGGCTCATTACAAGAAGATTGAAGTAGAGATGTGCTATCTACCACTTATGGGATCCTTCGAAATGGTAGAATTCATGAGAAACGGCTATGCTCCAGTGATACTATCTTCGCCTCATTTGTGATGATGTTAGACTTCGGTATTTACAGTGTGAGAAGGTTGTTGATAGTCACGCAGAAAGCGGTCGATGTGTGAGAGATGGTCCTTCCACACATAAATATTTTATCTACTGGTAGGTTGCGTGCTTGATTTGTGATTATTGGGGCCATGCTGCCTTGCCCGGGTTGTGGGCGGTTTCTTGTGTTGTTTCTTTTTGGCCCGGATTGTGGGCTAGTGTCCTTGTTGGTGGCTTTGTGTTTGTTCGGGCTGATGCTCTATTTTATGGGAGGTCTTTGTCAGTTTTTCTTTACTGGTTGTGGCCTCGGGCCTCCGTTCTTTGTATTCTTTGGTTGGGCGTTGTCCCCTTGGTAATAAATTCTTAATTATCCAAAAAAAAAAAAAAACTTACTCATTGTGTGAGGTTAGTTAGAGGAAATATCAGTTTAATTGCTCGGAGGTTTCTCCTATTTATGATGAAATGATTCTGATCCCGTGTTAGCATAGATCTAATCAAGGATATGGAGAATTTCATCAGCATTTATTGAATTCTCAAATCCACTTTTATTAAATTCTTTATGTATATTAGTGAAATTACTTTAGAATCTGTTATATAGGAATCTGGTAAAGTGGGGAATGCTCGGTGTGCAAAGATTAGATTGGTATATGTTTGTCTTCCAAAGGAAGAGGGCGGATTGGGTCTGCGTCGAGTTAAAGATTCAAATGATGCTAGTGTTATGAAACACATTTGGAATATGTTATATAGGAAGGACTCTTTATGGGTGGCAGGTTCGGAGGCTTTTATGGGACGGGGGGTTTGTGGTGTCTGAATCCCTTCGAAATGCTCCTGGAGTTGGCGGAAAATTCTTGACTCGAGGAGGCAGTCGGACCCTTCATAAGCAAAGGTGTGTAACGGTCTTGGGAGGGCTTCTTATGGCATGATTTACGGAACTCGATTGGCCCCCTCCTATATTGCTATGGAGAAACGGTTTATTTATGATACACTATTCATAGGAGCAGCTCATGCGAGGTTATTGTTGGTGGTAGGTGGGCGGCTATTGCAAGTCGGTGACCTTATTAACTTTATCAAAGAATAGCTACGGGGATTATCCTCTTGATGATTCTAGAGAGGATATTATTTCTTAAACACTTGCCCCTTCCGTGGTATTTACTATTAGCTCAGCTTGGAACTAGCTTAGACCAAGAATGCAGGTAGTAAATTGGCACAATTCGATGTGGTTTCCCCAAGCTATTAGGAGACATGCTTTTATAGTTTGGTTGGTCATCCATGACAGATTGGATACCCAAGACAAGCTTCTATAATGGGGCCTTATCAGCTCCATGTCTACCAGTATATTACGCCGGAGCTAATGTTGAAGGCTGAGACCACTTACATTCTTCGAGGCTATGAATTGCCAGCAGTGACTGGACAAGGATCTTAAGGTTGTGTGGAGCTCTAGAATGCCGAGAGCTGGAGAATGAATTCTTGTGTGGAGTAGTGGAACCAGGTAAATCTTTCATCTCTATTACAAAAGAGAGATTGCATGGGAGCTACTATATATCGCCTTATGGAACCAGCATGATACGCGAGAATCCATGAAAAAATGCATGCTTCACTTGAGAGGCTATTTTTCACATCATATGTAATGATGTTAGACTTAGAGTTTCAGGGTTGCAGAAGGTTGATGATAATCCTGCTAACAGATCTTGGTGCGAGAGATGGTCTTTCCCTCTTTCTATCCTAGGCCATTGTGGTCGACCTCTTGACTTATGACCTTGCTGGTTAGTTTTTTGGTTTCTCTTCGCCCGGGGTGTGGGCGTGGTGTTTGTTCTTGCCTGTCCCAGGTTGTGGCCTGTGCGGTTTGTATGTGGGGTTGCTTGGTTCAGTTTGGCGTGGCTGTTCTCGGATTGTGACCGCAACGGTGGTTTAGGGTCTGGCTCGGGGTGAGGCTATAAAGGGTGTTTTGTTTGTGTGGTGCATTACTTTCCGGGATGTGGGCTTTTGGTTTTATTTAGATTCTATTTGAGAGCTAGCAGCTTACATGGTTTGTGGGTTGTATTGGTTTTGTTTTTGTTTTATCAGTGGATTTGTTAGGAGCTGTTACCCCTTCTATGTTTTTAGGAGAGTCTTTACCCGTTTTAGTTTTCTAGTGGCACATGGCTTATTGTAATGTATTCTTGATTGTTTGTTGGGCTTTGGCCTTTTTGGAAATAAATTCTTACTTATCCAAAAAAAAAAAAGAAATTACTTTAGGATTATTTTATTAATACTCTCATTATTTTGACATTGGAGTTCAAATAGTAAGCATCTTGAGTAGTTTGGGTAGGTAGTCTTTTGATTTATCATCAATTCTTGTGGGAACGATATATGGACTTAAAAATCCACTTTTATTACTTGTATGACCTGTGCACTTGCAGTAATTTAGACCAAACTCGATTTTTAATGAATTCATTTCACAAAAAGAACAAACACATATTCTACACAAAAATCAATCATACAAGTTTTTGGCGCTATGTTTGGGTACTTTGGTTAGTCTTTGGTACAAGTCAATTACTTGGTTAAACTGGTCTATAAGAAATTTTGGTCGACAATTGAGAAGGTCATTCCTTGCCACATGAGCAACCTTGGTAGATGTGAAGAAAGGAGAACTCACTCTTAGAGTAGGAGATGAAAAAGTACACTTCAAAATGAATCAGAGCTTGAAATAGACTGATTTTGACAATGCTGAATGTAAGAATGTAGAACAAGTGGTTCCTATCAATCCTAAAATGATATATGATTGTAAAATTCAGATTCAATGAATGAGAATGAGATGAATTTCCAGTATATTGAGGCTCTTGATGTTGCCAGATATCACAATTCGATCTTGAACTTAAGAAATAGTACTCGATCTAAAGAAATCGGTGCGAGAAAAGTCAGCGGCGAGTGAAAGAAGGGACAGAAGTGGAAAAAAGTTCTAAGGGTTAATTCTTAAAGAATTAGCAAAACATCTTAAAATATGCCTTCTTTAGAAGACTAAAAAGTACCTTTGTGATATAGTAGTTGATTTGACAATAGAAAAAGAGCAAAAACTAATTAGAATTCTCAGGAAATATAAAGAAGCCATTAGCAATTAGGTTGAAGACTTAGAAAAGTTAGTCCTTCAATTGCATGCATAAATCTGTGGAGGAGAATGCAAAAAACATCAATTGAACATCAAAGAAGACTGAACCCAATGATGAAAGAAGTTGTCAGAAAAAAGGCATTGAAATGGCTTAATGCAGGATTCTTCTATGTAATTTCAGACAGCCCTTGGGTGAGCCCAGTTCATGAGGTTCCCAAATAAGGTGGATTCACAGTGATTAGAAATGAGAAGAATGAACTTATTCCAATAAGAACTGTGACAGGATGGAGGGTGTGCATTGATTACATAAAATTGAATGCAGCAACCAGAAAGGATCATTATCCTTTGCCCTTTATTGATCAAATGCTAGACGGTTAGTATATTAATATATGTTTTGTTATATTCAGGTAAGGATTTTTGGGGAGCAAAGGCAACTTATGCCCTATGATATTTTATATTGTGATTAAGATTAGCAATCTTAATGGTTGGTTTAATTAGAAGATTAGCAAAGTGTGTTAGATTGCATTTTTATGGCATGTGAATTGATTACACATGCAATTAGATAGAGTTAGTGGTTTTGTTAGGATTTGTAATTAAGTGTCTTGAAGGACCACTTTGAAAACTTGGTTTTACTTGGCACGCAGCGAGCTCTTCTGTGCACTTACCATGTAATCAAGAACTCTGCATATATGAGGTGTCATGCCTCATGAGTGCCACATAACTCTAAAGCTTATGACTGCACTTTACTCTCTCCTTAACAAGTTTTTGTAGTGATACACGCTAAGACATGCTCAATTCTAAATCTAACAAAAAACCACAAAACTACTAATTACATAATTAACCCACATGCCATAAAAACACATCTAACACACTGTAGCCTCTGTAAACCAACCATTAAGATTTCTAATCTTAATCACAATATAAAACTATCATGGGAAGCATTACATTCTTAAAAAATGCTATATAACAAAAACATATGATAATATCTGCATTATTCTTCTTCCACTTTGAGGGTGGTCCCGAAATTAAACATTAACTTTGTGAAGGATTTCGGGATACTTCTTCCTTCCACATCACCTTATAAAGGCTCCAGCGTAGCTTAATTTCCCACTCCGTGGTGTTCCCATAACACTTTCACTAGGGGAATCGCTTTGTTCCATAACACACGTTCACACATCTAAGAATCTCCCTTGCATTTGCTCATTCCTTATTTCATATTCGTGCACTGTCTTCTCGCCCACAAATTCAGCTCTTACGCCAATCTAGTGGCAAGCTACTAAAACATCGGCTCATACTTCCTTGACAACCGCGTGGAATACATCATGTATCCCGAACAAGCTAGCGTGGGAAGAGCTAAGCCCGGTAAGCTACCTCTCCGCTCTTTGGAGAATCTCAAGCGGACCAATGTACCACGGGGCCGGTTTCCCCTTTTGCAAAGCGAAATACTCCGCTGCGGTGACACTCTCAGCACATGGTCCCCGACTTGAAGAGCTCTAAAGGGTCTGCTGCGCGGTCGGCACTTAACTTTTACGCTTTTGCTGCAATGGCGCCAGAGCACATCCGCGGATCACTAATCTTCTCATAGTTTCTGCACCAACTCTGGACCAATCAAAGTAGCCTCTCTTGTTCAGTCCAGCACATAGGCGATCTACATGGCGCTGTAAAGGCTTAAATACGGTGCCATCCTAATCTTTTTGCTCGGAAACTATTGGCCACATCATGACTCAATAGAGAGGCAAATGTTCATCCAACTCCTGAGTCCCTAACACATGCTCTAAAGCATATCTTCTAGTCTGAATCACTCTCTTCGAATTTGCCATTCCGGTCGAAGGGTGATACCAATATTAATCTCAGATTCCATTTCAAAGCTTTACATAAAGACAGCCCGAATCGGGAAGTAAACCTCGAGGTCCTATAAACTGTGGAGAGAGGTACACCATGCAACCTTACAATCTCCCTCACAGCCCTACAGCTTGCTCAAAGGAAAATGGGGCAAGTCGAGTGGTCCTTATTGTAAGAAATGTCGTTTAGTCAGCGGGTCAACAACCACCCAAACATAAAATCTTTACCACTACAGGTGGTCTTAGGCAAACCAGTCCGCGGGGTTCAGCCGTCACATGATCCATTTCCATTTACCGCATTGTGCGGTGCGCAACTGCTCCCTATGCCCGGTCTCTGATTGCTCGCTTTCCGCCGTTGGCATGTCAAACGCAGAACGAAACTTGCTCGTCTCTCTTCATCCCATTGCCGCAAAATTGGCGCCTCGAGTGGTAAACCACATCTTTATCTCACCCGGGATGTACCGTGAACCGAGAGTGATGAAGCTTTCCTGAAAAATCACCTCTCCTGCCTCAAATGTGCATCATCCGACTCGAAACTGTCAGTGAGGAAATAGATTCCTCCATTTTCATGAATGCTCTCCGCCCCTTCGGTGCATCACTAGCTACCACCGCCTGCGGCGTGTGCCACTCAAAGCTTCTTATCACTCCTCGAGCCTCAATGACTCTTAACTTAGTAAAGCGTTGGTGAGCTACCATCGGTATAAAAACATGCCTTGGGCTCATCCCCATCAAAGCACGGGTCAGAACTCATTGATGTAATCAGCCACATCTTCCACTCATAAATACATCAAACGAAAGGATGCTCTAGCTTGATTTTTCTACTGAGGAGCATCGACCACATTGCTTCGCGGATGGTATTGCGAAAAGTCAGAGTCTTCAAGTGTCTCCATCCACCTTCTGCGCCACCAACATTCGAAGAATCTCTCAGTAAATATGTGCTTCAAACTCTTGTGAATGCAGAGAGAACACTTCCAAACTTTCACCATACAAGTAATTAGCCGCCATACTTTAATGCAGAGCACTTTCTTTGCGGCCAAGCTCTAAATCATCACGTGGGAGGTAATTCTCTTCATGTTTCTTCCAATTGCCTAGAATAGACGCCACTCTACCTTTTTGCATAAGTACACCCAAGCCAACCCACGACATCCACGAGAAAACCGTGTACTTTTCCCCACTCACCGGAGTAATCAACACGTGGCCTTAGTCAATCTCTTTTGAAGCTCACAGGAAGACTCCTCACACTTGTCATTCCGGTCAAAACTCATCTTTGCGTGTCGGTCTAGTCGTGGACAGCCACGTCTGGAGGGATTCTCGATAAATCGGCGGTAGCAGCGACCAATCCAAGAAAAGGCTGCGTATCTCAAGGCACTCTTGGGTGGCTCGCCTCGTCGTGGCCTCGACCTTTCTTGGATCAACGAAATACCTTTATGAACTTTACATGTGCTAGGGCTGGATTTCTTGTAACAAGAAATCACACTTCTCTGGTTACAACGCCACAAGCGATTCTCTCGATTACCTATAGCGCCAGCTACCGCAAATGCTCATGTTCGACTCGAACCTTGGAACTCTATGGGGATGTTGTCCTGAGCAACACCTGGCCCGATGGAATCTGGACGATATATCCTGATTACAATAACCATCCGTAAAAGCGTTTGGAAGGCGTAGTCAATCCAAAAGCATGACAACAAACTCGAAAGTGTCCATACCTCTTCACCCAGCAGTCTTCGGGATATCGATCCTGTACTCGGCTGATACGGATCTTAGATCAATCGCCGAGTAACAAGCCGGATTCAGGCGATGAAAACAAATGCCGTCAGGAAGTGGGTACTTGTTCTTCAGATTACTCTATTTAACCAGGTAATCCATAACCGTGGCGTTAGTCTTTCTTCAGAACAATGCTGGAGCACCCCAGCGGTACTCAAAGTCAGGATGAACCCGCCCCACCACAAATTCTTGAGTACATGAAATTCAAACTCCCTTAGCCAGCTGAGAGCCATCACCAGATAGAGCTGCTCTTCAAAGAACCGGGATGCGATGCGAGATACAAATTGATGGAGAAATTCCATCTCTCATGGGAGGTAATCACGGCAATATTCCCGAGGTAGCCAAAATGATCACGCGTGGGATTACGAAATCCGCCTCTGTTCCTTTACTCTCCCCATGTAGTAAAAAAGAAGTGTTATTTATTCTGTTTTCCTTTCACAGATTACCTACGTACTACAAATTGCGGAGGTGTGTTGACCATCTTGGCCCTTGTGTCCCAGCACCGGATCGGGCGTCCTGCCATTTCAACAGTACCTCGGACTTAAGATCATACCCATTTCCAACCGTACCCAACTCCTGCGTATCGGTCTTAAGCTCTCGATCCACGTGCTTCCCCGAAGATGTTGATGTTAGTAACGACCCACCATGGCCAAGTACCCAGCCAGTTTCTGGCGCTCTTAGCGAATCGACACAGGTATCGTTCGGAGAGAGTCATTATTCGCGGTCGATGAGGATACTATGGTCGGCTATCGGACATATGTTGGAGCACTTTACATCCGTCGACGATTTACCTACATCGTTCGATCCTGGCGATGAACAACCTCGAGGTCTTGGCGCTCCGGACGGGGGCCTCACCACTATGGCCAGTCTAGAAGACTCCATTGTGGAGCACATCGGTGTGGGTATCCTTTCTTGGATCAACGATTACGCATCTCCTTCTTGGGAAGGCCCGACCCGTGTGGTGGCCCCCGCCAACTCGAGGACCCCACCACCTTATTTGCCATTCACATTGAATCCAATGCAGCGAGAAGGCGACAAAGGGTCATGTTGAAGGATTTCGGCAATAGTGAATTAAGACTAGTATGGAGTTTGACCTGGGGACAATCTCTGTCTGATCAATAACACTATCAACACCATGATTGGGTTCCCTTGCCTAGATTGGAAACCTTATGATGTCTAGTTCTAGAATCAGTAGTTACCTCTTCACCATTACCATGTCTAGCTCCCTTGCTACCAGAAGAGTTGGAGCTATCATGAACCGGTTTAGTGTTCGTTGCCTTAGAGAAGAACTGATGAGTTTATAGCCCAACGGCATTGGGAGCGCTGAGGAACCGAGGATATTCAATTCTAACAGTGGTGTATTTGCCGTTGCCCAGGTTAAGGCGAGCAACCTTAGGGAAATCACTATTCAAGTCCACCTCAATGCAGATTCTAGCAAAAGATAGCCTAGTCCGGTTCTCAGTAAGTGAGTCAAGATGCAGTGGTTTTCCAACTACACTAGCAATGTAGCCAAGACACGTGTTTGTCCAATATTCCGGGGGGAATATTGGCAGAATTCTATATAAACGGAAGTGAAAATTTGGATGTTGAGCATCTCTCCATACACAGCGCACACACACATAGGATAATTGATGCGCGACAATATACCATGGACGGACTCCATTACCCGATCCCTTGCATCCGTGTCCCTAAACACGAAAAAGAATGACCATTGTCGTAAGTAGAGATTTCAAGCATCTCATGCTTCCCCCATAATTTATCTACCGCAACTCTCACCACATGGATAGGTAATCGTTTATAAAAAAATTGACCAACCAGGCACTCCTTCCACATACTCACTCCTTCGAACATTGCCTCTTCAGGAGGGTGTATCACAAGCATCTCATCCACAGCTGACGAAGAAATCCCGGCGTGGCATTGGTTGCAGACAGTGAAAACAAATTCTTCAGGGACTTTCTGGGCTATTCCCCTTCTAACCACAACATTACCAACCAATTGAGCCTAGCCCTCGGCGCTAGCGCCTGATCTGTACATCATGGCTAAGATTACGGCCACCCGGCCGGCTAGAACCTAGATGCACAAGTTTAAGGGTCAATACCTGGCTCACCCCAGCCGGGATTCGGGATGTGGATCCTGCGCTCACAGGCGAAATGATCGGCACAAGGGATCATACCTAAAAGCAGCCGTGATCAACCCCGAAATCTCATTCGTCGGTGTCGTCTTCATGTGGACGATGTCCATTCTGGATGTCTTAGTCACTGACGCCTTATCGTCGTCGTGGGAGCCAGTGTCGACGCCATTGTCACCTTCCCCACCGCCATTTGGATGGAATACTAGGTCGGACAGCCGTCGTTTCAAGCCTAGAGTCCCGATTGGCCATTTGATGGTGTTCTTGCGAGCGTCGACCATTATGGATAATATGATCGTAAGCGCCATCTCGGCCGTGAAACGATGCTGAACCGCCGATGCGCCTTTTCCCACACATCTTATTTGGATTTGGGCAGGTTCGGAACCCCACAAGATCCGATATACCTATATGCTCCGGGGGACCCGGGGTTGGGCATTTCACTCACGGTTCCCCCTGGCGGGTATTACGCTCCCGATGAAGCAACCCCGGATCACGTCGATTCAAAATAGGAGAGCACATGTCAGCTCGAGCCCGGGCGAGTCCAGCCCGACCATAGGCTTTCTGATTTCCATGAGCCAACACTGCCGTACCCTTGGGAGAGGAGCAGGTCAAATCCCTCAAAAATTTTGTCCCCTCCATTAAGACCATACGTCTCTCCACCCTTACCACCCTGAAGTCGTCGTAGGAATCGCCGAGACAGTTGACATGCTTGCTCGAACCAATGTTTAGTCCAACCCAAGCTAAGAAGGAAAAGAATTTAGCTTAGAATTGAGAAAAATGTCATTTTATGGTAACAGAAGGAATATCCTTGGGGCATAAAATTTCTCCAACTGGGCTAGAAATTGATCAAGCTAAGGTTTATGTCATTATTTGTGAAGCTCTATCCAGGGTCCAGATTGTGACTTCGTCAACTTGAAGTGAAACATGAACATCGGGTGCTTCGATATCACGCTCACATGTCTCATATATTGAGACCCATTTATGTCTGTTTTTTTCTTACAAAATAACAATTTCGCATAATATTTTACAAGAGTTTGATGTACAACTCTTTTACACTTTTATATGCCAAAATATATTAAAACTAGATTATTCTAATATATTTTACAAAAATGCTTCTTAAGGCCACAACCCGACCTTCTTTGTACTCAAGGCCTCGAAGGAGCGCCGCCTTCTCGTGTACCAGAAAGGGGGGTCCCACAACAGGGTGAGCAAAGCCTAGTTGTGATAATCTCCTACAAGGGTTACTCCCTACCTAAGTGAACATGCAATGGTCACACAGAAAGCACACAGAAAGCACACATCCAAGTAAAATGTCTACATGAATGTCATATGTCATGCTTGAAATGTCATCATGCCCATATCCCGAGTCACTCACCGACTACCTCACACCTGCCTATGCCAAGTGTGAACTACTTGTCATTTTCCGATTGATGAGAATCAAAGCACAAAGGCGATCCATGTTGCTCCCTAAGGGCGATGATCCTTTTCAAGTCCTCGAGCGCATAAATGATAATGCATACAAGCGATTTTTCCAATAGGTGTGGACCGGCGAAATCCGCAGGCCCTATGACCACGAGTCGGGACTAAGATATTGAAAGAAGCCCTTCATGTTTTTAATCCGAGATGCCGTGGAGACCATTGTGTGTTCAGCCGAAACATAGTGAGGTCGCATCATCGATAGAGTGGGACTTGGACTAAAAGCCAAGGAGTTTTTTGACTTGTTGATTTGCTTCTATTTTGGAGCTGATTTGCTACAGATTTGGTAGTGATTTGCTGCTATTTTCGAGCTAATCTGATCATGGGTCTCCTCTGGGTTGTGGCGAGGTTCGTATCATTTGGTATCGAGCAACCGGGTTCTATTTTAAGTTTTCTTTTATTATTATTATTTTTCTTTGTACAAACCATCTTAGTCACCGCTTTCTACTCCATTCCCTTCTAGATTCAGTTTCAACCCAATTTCATTCATAATATGTCTTTCCATCCCAGATCCGATTTTCTTCATTCTTGTGGATATAATTTTTTTATTGTTTTCGCACATTCAGAGTCCATCCCAAAGTTACAAAAAAAAAAATACGAGAGAGAAAAGGAAAAAAAAAAAAAAAAAAAAAAAAAGGAAAGTAAAGTAAAGGAATAGATCTGGTTGGAAAAAAAAAAAGGTCGGAAAAATAAATCCGGAAAAAAAAGTAAAAAAAAAAAAAGCCGGGAAGAAAAAACCATAATTTTTTTTTAAGTATATTATCATTCATGTTGTTGGAGAATTAAAGTCCCCACATAGTAGTAAACAAAAGGTCGGTGAAAAAAGTGAAATTTTGGTGTCCTTATTTTGTTACTTGTAAGTAAAAAAGACTTGAATATTGGTTTAGCGCCACCAACATATCCTTTGGTAGAGATTTTGATTGATATTCTGAGAAAAAAAAAAAATCAGTTTGTTTGATTAGTTCCAAAAAAATTAAAGAAATTCTGAGGAAAAAGGCAAGCGTGGTCATATTTAGAGAGAAAAAAAAGCGAATATATTGTGTGAATACACCGGTGGCGAATGAATCTGTTCTTTGAGTGCAAACATGTGAGGAGTGATTTGTGAAGTCTATTTTATTATTTTCTTTTTAACTTTGTTTTACAGCAATATGTGAAACAACGGCGCATCGTATCGCGAGTCGATATGAAGTTCATTATGGGGCCTTAACTGATGAAGTAAAAGAGGATGACTGAGGAATTTGGGTGGAAGCAAGATTCCATTTGAGGGTGGAGCAAAGCTTGACAACCCACTAAAACCCTCAACAAAGGCGATAGAGAGGGAGGCTACCAAGAAGAGGGGTGCATGTAGAAGAAGATGAATATGACATGAATGGTTTTGAGGATGAGAATGATCATGATTCGGCTGTTGGTGATAGGAGGTATGGGGGGAGACATAGAGAAGCTCGGAATCAGGAAGATAATAATTTGAGAAACATTAAAATGAAGAGATTCCATCTTTCCAAGGGAAGATGACCTTTGAGGCATATCCTTGAGTGGGAGAGGAAGGTGGAGTGGTTTTGATTAATCTGAATTCTTCCGAAATTAGAAGGTGAAACTTTGTTGCCATAGGGTTCTCGTACTATCTGACCAGTTTGGTGAATGATCGTTCTTATCTGAGATGGAATAGGGAACGGTTGTGGAAACATGGGGAAGAGATGAAAGAGGGTGATCTGAGAAAGAGAATTTACTGTTTCAACTTACTACTCACAGGAGTTGTACAACAAGTTACAAGAGCACGAGGCAAGGCAATCGTAGTGTAAAGGAGTATTATAAGGAGATGAAGGTTGCAATGTGATGCAGGAGCTTCTATAAACACACCAAACATTGGGAATTCAGTCCTAATTATTGAAGAATTGGATTGGGAAGGTCAAGACGCATTGAATACATGTGAAAACTCCTTTTTTTGGACCTCATTTGGGCCTTGGAAGGCAAAAAGCAATGATGGATTTTGGAAAACACGATGTGGGTACCATATTTATTTTAGGAAGATTTGCTTTATTTATTTTAGAAAAGTTTGCTTTGTTTATTTTAGAAAGTTTTGCTTTTAAGAGTTGCTTTTGTAATTTAAGAAAGTTTCTTTTCTAATTAAAGTAGGAGTTTCTTTGTTGAGGATTTAAAGTAAGGGAGCTATATACTACAATGTGATCTTTTGAAAAATCGGTTCAAGTTTAATATTTTGATTTCTCTTTTAAGAGTTTCTGTCGCTTCTCTTATCTCTTGGGTGGATTCCCGCGAGGGGCCAGTTCGGCTTCTCTCATACCCTAGGTGAATTCCTTGGTAAGCGAGTCTTTGTCAGGCTTATCAATCGGCAGATCCATAGTTGATTGTGACGCCCTTCACTCCATCATCTATCTTGTGTGGATCTTTCGGTAACCCCCCGAGTAAGTAACTACTCTTGTGCAAACTCTACTCTCCTCACCATCATCTTTTCTCTAAACTTTTCCATATCAAATTTTCAACCTCGGCAAAACATTCCAAATCTTGTTCCATGCTACTAAAACCTTCCTAAATGCCCTTTCCTTATATACCATAAATACACCTTTCTTAACTTAGAAAATCTCCAAAATTCGTCCATAACCTGTCTTTTGGCCCGAAAACTACAGGCCTTAACGACTTACCTAAACTTCTTGATCATGCATTACGGTCAACCTTGCATCAGCTAAAGGCTGCTCATATGCAGTAGTAGATTATCCATACAGGTATGATTCTACTACCGAGAATGAAGGTTACTATAGAGCATGGTAACTATGATGAAGGCTTTAGATTCAATCCAAAATTTAACATTCCAGGTCGATGGAAGGATGGATCACGATGAATTTTGGATTGGCTTAATATGGTGGAGCATGTCTTTAGTATTATGATTCCACAGGCGAAAAAGTGAAGTTGGTGGCTACAAGATGTGCAAGAATGCTTCTATTTGGTGGAGAAAAAACATGAAGAGACAACGTGAAAGAGATGTAAAAGTTCAAACTTGGGGAAAGATGAAGAAAAGAACTAAAAGGAAGTACCTTCCCTTTAACTCACCCAGCGAACATCTACCTCAAATTCGAACTTTAAGCAACGGTTTGAGTGTGGAGGAGTGATCGGCTAAGTTTGTAAACTTGATTATCAAAGGAGACTTACAAGAGGCCGAGGAAATATGCATAGCCCACCACTACATTGCTGGTTGAGATCTGAGGTATTGCTAGAGTTATTTTTTACAACCATATAATAGTCTTCAACATGTGATGAAACTTTGCTTTGAAAGGTTAGGGACTAAAAAAATGTGAAACTCTACTACAACTAAAGTATGGCTAATGAAAGGGTTTGTTGGTTCTAATTCTTGGAATCCTAGTGGTAGAGAAGAAAACTACCCACTGCTCAGTAAAAGTTGAAACCTGACAAGAATTGGCCTTCTAAGTCAAAGACGTGTTTTTAAGTGCCAAGGGTTGGGGCATATTGATTTTGAATGTCCTGTAAAGCGTTTGCCTTAATTGAGGAAGATGAAGCCAAGGAGAATGTTGAACAAGTGATCGAATCTAACCATGTCTAAGAGGCGATGAGGAATAAATCACTTCTTTGTCAAAATCTAAGTTGGATGTTGAAGAAGTAGTCGAATCTAACCATATCCAAGAGATGAGGAGAAAGAGTTCACTACAGTCAATTTGATTTAGAAATAAAGATGTTTCAGATGCGACAACTTTGGTTGTTGAAGAAACGAAAGTGAAAAGGAATTCTCACTGAAACAAAATCAATTATAAATTTGTTGATGTAAGGCTGAAGAAATACCACGGTTTTTCCACCTATGAGGAATTCAACATCAAATAGGCCTCATACCAGGTTTGGTTTTCCGTAATAAGCAAGCCTCTATAATGAGCCCTAAGAAGCATGAAGAGCTTAAAACACAAGTTGATGATTTGCTTGACAAAGGGCTTGTTCAAGAACGTGAAAGTTCTTATGTGGTTCCTACTGTGTTGGTGCATGAAAAAGATGGATCTTAGAGAATATGTTTTGATTGCCAAGCTTTCAATAACTTTTTTATTCATGAGAATCAAAGATTCAACAAAGGGCAAAGAGTGGAACAATATGAAAGACAAGCATATGAAGAAGGTTATCAGAGTGAGTATTTTTTGGATAATTAAATTTATTGCAAAGGAACCCAACGAAAAACAACAGAAACTAGACGTAGAAAGCGGCAGGAAGCAGCACCTCCTAAAAACAAGGGAAAGGAGACCTTGACCTTAGCAGAGGCACACGATAAACAACAACACAATCATGAAACTAAAGCCCACATCACGAGGCGGGGAAAGAAAACAACACGAAAAGTTAGCCACAACAACGCTCAAACAAGCGAGATGGGCAAACAAACATACAAGCTCAAGCCCAAAAAACAAACAACAAAGCCAAAATCCCACATCCCGGGACCAGGAACCGACACCAACGCACAATGGCGAGAACGCGCCTACGCGGTAAGCTCGAAAACACCTGGGCGAGGCCTCCGATATAACCGAGAGGCAGCTCCGTCTCTCGCCTGAATCTCTGACCATTTTGCCGGCCACATTATAAACTTGGATCTAAGCGGCGTCATTACAAATTATTTGATGTCGGGGATAGATTCGGTTACACATGATAAAGAGGTGTTCAAGTTATTGCACAAGAATAGATGGTTCTTCAAGATTGATAAGAAGATCATAAAGAAGAATGCTTACAGGTTAAATTGCCAGTGACTCACAATATCTTGCCTACATTCAAGGTTAGGATTTGAGGCCCCTTATCTGGTGAGGCCAAGGGACAAGTCTTTTTCCAACTATGGGGGTTTGATGCAGGAGCTTCTATAAACACACGAACGATAGGGTCGGTCCTAGTAGTGAAGAATTGGATTGGGAAGGTCAAGACGCATTGAATACATGTGAAAACTCCTTTTTTTGGACCTCATTTTGGCCTTGGAAGGCAAAAAACGTGATCAGACTTGGAAAAACCCCTGATGTGGAGCTGCCATATTTATTTTAGGAAGATTTGCTTTATTTATTTTAGAAAGTTTGCTTTATTTATTTTAGAAAGTTTGCTTTTAAGAGTTGCTTTTTGTAATTTAGAAACCATCTTTTCTATTAAAGTAGGAGTTTCTTTGTTGATTTAGAAAGTAAGAGGGGCTATATATACCCCATAATGTAGTCTTTTGAAAAAATGGGTTCAAGTTTGTAATAATATTTTGAGATTTCTCTTTTAAGAGTTCTCTCTTGTTCTCTTATCTCTTCAGGTGGATTCCCTTGAGGAACTTAAGTTCGTGGCTTCTCATACCCTAGGTGGATTTCCTTGGTAGCCAGAAGTGTTTGTCCGAAGCTATCCAATCAACCAGTCCATAGTTGATTGTGGCGCGCCGCTCCGTCATCTATCTTGTGTGGATCTTTCGAGTAACCAGTAAAAGCTAACTACTCTTGTGCAAACTCTACTCTCCCTACTTCATCTCATCTTTTCTCTAAACTTTCCATAACCAAATTTTCAACCTCAACCCAGAAACCATTCAAAATCTTGTTCCATACTACTAAAACCTTCCTAAATACCCCTTTCCCTTATATACCATAAATACACCTTTCTTAACTTAGAAAATCTCAAATTTCGTCCACCAACCTATTTGGCCAAAAAACTGCCAAACCCATATTTTGACTTACCTAAACTTCTTGATCATCCATCACGGTCCCAACCTTGCATCACAATGACTAAAGCAAATATTGAAGAAGATCGAGAGGCTACAATGGCGAGGTTTTTGGTAGGTTTAAATAGGCAGATTCAAAATGTGGTGGAATTGCAACATTAGTTAGAGTTGGAGAATATGGTGCATATGGCTATCAAGATCGAGAATCAAGTCAAGATGAGGGACAGTACCAACACACGTTCTGAACCCTAAGTCCATTTCATCTCTGCTTGAAATCGAATCAATGGAGGAAGGAAGAGAAACCACCGTTGCCAAACTGGCAGAACTAAAAGCAATGAAGGGACCCGGCAGGATATCAAGATAATGAGTTGGGTTGTGATTCTATGCCATCCTTAGAGGATGTCGATGATGAGGAGTACGCTGTCCAAGGAGAGCTAATGGTGGCCAGGAGGGCCTTAAGTGTGTAATCTAAGGAAGATGACGAGATGCAACGAGATAACATTTTTCACACTAGTTGCCACAACCCGAGAAACAAGGTATGTAATTATTGATCATTGGTAGGGAGATTGCACTAATGTCATTAGCACAACCATGGTGGAGAAACTAAATGCAAACAATTCTGATGCAAGCGGGGCACTTGTTAGGAAGACCATAACGTTGATAGGAAAGTTAAGCATAGCGACTTCACCAAATAGTACTAGATGATGCCGCAACCAATGAATGAGTCATTCTTGTTTCTTTGACACCAAGTCAAGTTTATGAAGATCAAGTGAGGTTGCAAAAAGAGATTGGACAAAAGAAAAAGAGTGAAAAGGAGAGTGAACAAATGAAAATGAGTGAAAAAGAGAGTGAACAAAAGGAAAAGTGTGAAAAAGAGAGTGAGCAAAAGAAAGAGAGTGACAAAAAGCAAGTGACTGAAAATTTGAGAGAAAAGGAGAGAAAAACCAATTTCTGGAAAGTGAGGTTAAAGAGCAATTGTTCTTAACAAACTCATGATTGTACTTTGGCCTGGGGCGACACCAAAACAACCAACTTGACGCGCTTTGCTGGTTCTATTGTCTCTTTTGCGAATTTGTGAAGATGTCTTTCGAAATTCCCGAAGGGTTACCTCTATCAGGGATCGAACATCAAAATTGATTTTGTCCACAGTGCTACCATTCGAATCGACCGGCACTTATGGAGTAATCCGAGGAGACAAAAGGAACTCAACGAGTTAGTGAATTGATGAAGGATATGTGAGAGAGCTTGAGTCCATGCGTCGTTCCATTGATTTTAGTTCCCGACATTATGGTGGGTCGAGGGACGAATCTTTTTAAGGGGAATGATGAGAATCGAGCACAAAAGGTGATCCGTGTTGCCCTAAGGCGATGGTCCTTTCAGGGTCCCTCGAGCGCATCAATGACAATGCATACAAGCTAATTTTCCCAATGAGTGTGGACAGCTTGAAGTCCCCTTGGACCACATGACCACGAGCCAAGACTAAAAGATTCAAAAGCCCTTCTTTTGTCCAAAGATGCCGTGGGGAATAGCTGGGTGTGTTAAACCCAAAAAAAAGAAACATAGATGGTCCACATTATCAAATTAAATCGGGACTTGGACTAAAAGCCAGAGTTGTTTGACTTGTTGATTTGCTTCTATTTTAAAAGCCGATTCTTTGTAAATTTGGTGTTGATTCTTTGATATTTAAATGCCCGATTTACTGTGAATTTGGTGATGATTCGCTACTATTTTCGAGCTAATCTGATCATGGGTCTCCTCACAAGTTGACGAGGTTCGTATCATTTGGTTCTGATATGTTCCTGATTTGCTACTATTTTAGAGCTTATTTGGTGTTGATTTGTTCACATTTCTTCTTGAATTTATTTTGATTCTTTGTTATTTAGTCTTGATTCTTTATTATTTTAGTCTTGAATTCTTCGTAGATTTATTCAGTGCAGCTGATTTGATTCTCATGCCTTAGCCTAGAATGATCTAGTTTCCTTTTTTTTGCTTCCCCTCATGGACATTTTTTGTGTGTTAATTTAGGAAAAAGTATGTTAGTTTCCTTTCTTGTTTTTGGCCAAATATTTACTTTACTTTCGGCTTTGCCCTTTTGGAAATAAATTCTTAATTATCCAAAAAAAAATATATTTACTTTCCTTGTTGCCAAATATTTAGTTTCTATTCTTCATATTTTTTGGGCCTATTTAAAGGCTTGTTATCCCTACATTCTATAAGTTTTAAGCATTAATAAAATTGAGAGTTGAAATTTCAAAAAAAAAATAAATAAATAACAAATAAAAAATTATATCCGATCAAGAATGAAGAAAATCTGACTTGGGATGGAGTAGATAATAGATTATGAATGAAATTAGGGTTGAACGGACTTTAGAAGGAATGGAGGGAAAGTGGTGACTAAAGATGGTTGACCAAAAAGAAAAAAGTAATAATAAAGATAGGCAAACCCCCGGAAAATAGAACTTGTTGCTCACATTCACCAAATAATCCCGAACCTCGTCAACTTGTGAGGCCCAGGGATCATAAACAAGCTCGAAAATAGTAGCAAATCAACACAAAATATCACGATAAATCGAGCTCAATGAGAAGCAAATCAACAAGTCAAAAAACTCCTTGGCTTTTAGTCCAAGTCCGAATTTAATTTGATGATGTGGACCATCTATGTTTCCTTTTTGGGGTTGAACACACGAGCTTATTCCACGTGGGCATCTCGGATTAAAACATGAAGGGCTTCTTTTGAATCCTCTTAGTCGGCTCGTGTCATAGGATTGATGGGACTTGGCGGGTGTGTTGGGAAAATCTAGCTTGTATGCTTTGTCATTGATGCGCTGAGGACTTGAAAGGACCCATGCCCAGCAGGAACAACATGGATCGCCTTTGTGCTTTGATTCTCATCACCGATGACAACCAAAGATTTGTTCTTAGTCTTTTCACATTTTCACTTACAACCATGCGCCTATTTGTGGGTAATGGATTTCTGGTTTCGCACCAACGGGCTCCATAAACCTAGACACTTTTACGGCCCTTCACCGTTGGGGACTATGTCTGAGCATAATTGATGGGTCTTTCACCCTAGGGGGAATCTATCCCAACTTGCTGATACCCCGCACATAATTTTCCTTTACCATTTCCTTAACCAATGCGACTCATTTGGACTTTGTCCCAATAACCGAGCCCACTAATCAACACCATACGCAGTGTAGATCCACAACCATGTACCCATGACACTCCATCGAACACCTAACACATTAGCCGATCCCCAGCACCACTCACACCCTTATCCATACGATGTTTTTGTGCATATGCGCGATACAATCATGCGATGCATTTTCCTTCATGTTACATATATATGAGTGCTACATGAACATTTACATACCATGGATAATTATAATTGATACAAGTAACATCCATATATAACCCATGTTAATAATTCAATAGCATACATTAACATGCCATATTCACACCGCACGTTATTCATATAAGCAATAACACACAACCAGGTCACAATCTTGGACCCATCCAACAGGGTGCCTCACGGCCCCTTAACAAACATGAACCAGTTTGGTTCCAATCATCCATATAACATCAAACAACGAAAACCTAGGAAACTTTTTAGTTTTCTAGGTTTCAAACAACCCACCGCGATCTTGGGTTGTGTGAAGCTAGTCATAAATCCTCATCCTTGATCCCAAGTTGTTGGAGCAAACCTTATGGCCTCTCATGGCCTCCCATAGACAACCCATACCATTTAAAGCCTTTGAGCTTTAAAATAAATCAGAAATGAGAGGAAAATCCCTACCCAGCCCCGCGCCTACAACATGCCATGCAATGGTCATGTCACAACCCGACTATTTAAATTGACAAAACCAAGCAACCTGCACACTTGGTGCAAAACATAGGTTTTCAGCAATGTTATGGTCATCAACTATCCTCCACAGGAACATGGATCGAATCATGACTCAATGGGCTTTCCAAAGAGTCCAAGAACACCCAAAACGGAGTTCGGACGAAGAAGTTATGACCTTCCAAAGTTGGAGGTCACACATGAGTAACCAGCCCTTCCCAAGGTGACCTACCGACACATCGCGGCGGCGCCTGCCCTAAGCGCCCCGACCATCCCCAGCACCGCCCCATCCACAAGCACATGGCTGGAATCTTGACTCAATGGGCTTTCCATCGAGTCCAAGAACACCCGAAACGGAGTTCGGACGAAGAAGTTATGACTTTCCGAAGTTGGAGGTCATGCATGAGTAGCCAGCCCTACCTGAGCTGACCTACCCGACCTATCCTGGCCGACCTTCCCTAGACAGCCTGCCCCAGAACCCACTGCCATCCACAAGCACATGGCTGGAATCTTGACTCAATGGGCTTTCCATAGAGTCCACGAACACCTATAACGGAGTTCGGACGAAGAAGTTATGACCTTCCGAAGTTGGAGGCCATACATGAGTAGGCAGCCCTACCCGAGCTGACCAACCCTACCTATCCTGGACTACCTATCCTAGATGGCCATCCCTAGCACCCACTACCATCCACAGGCACATGTCTGGAATCTTGACTCAATGGGCTTTCCATAGAGTCGAACACAGAAAGGAGTTCGGACAAAGGATTTATGACCTTCAGGAGTTTGGAGGTCATACATGAGTAGAAGCGATACTACTCGAAGCTTACCTACCGACCTGTCCTAGACAATGGCTTCAGCACCCACTACCATCCACATGCACATGGCTAGAATCTTGACTCATTGGGCTTTCCATAGAGTCTAAGAACAGAGTTCGAGACGAAGAGATATGACCTTAGATGTTGGAGGTCACACGTGATCAGAACCAGTGACTGACTGACTGGCCAGGTGACCTCTCTACGGAGCTTACCTCCTAGCCGATTAATTTTAGGGTAAAAGGACATAATTTGGTCTGGAGAGTCAGAATCAAAAGATTCACCAGGCTTTAACATTAATTTCATGATGTGGCTACAATATACTGAAGGACTCATGCCCATTTCCTTTATTTCCTACCGAAACCAGTTCTAAAGGTAAGTTAATGCGTAATATCACAATATGGAAGCTTCCCATGGTTCAAAAAGCAACCAAACATTCTATCCGAAAGCTCAGTTCAGCTACTGCTTACACTTGAGAAAGCTCTTGTGTGAGGAAATACTTTCCCTCTTTGCTTGTGAGAATCGAAGGTCCCGATCATCGAATGCCAGAGAAGGTGAGGCCTCTCTCTCCCAACTCTTCCTCTCAAATTGGTTTGCCTTTCTCTCTCCTTTCCCCTCTCCAACCGGTTGGGGAGAAGATAGAGAGATCAGTAGGAGATGTCCTCTCATTGCCACTTGTCCAATTTTAAGTGGCTCATTGGATTCACCCTTGCTCCTTGTATCCTCTACCTTGGATTTCCACTCGATCATGTGTTGCCACATGTCTCTTGGGTCAGCAGGATCTTTGTTTGACTGACTCTCCACTTGACACGTGTCTCATCTTGAGCCACTTTCAGATCTTGTGAGTGTCGCAATAACTGCTCTCGGTGCCTCGAAGCGTGAAATTAAGTCTATCTTACAAAAATTCGACGTGGGTAGATTTGGTGAGATGATTCAATGGTGGTCAGGTGTCGATCATCAGGATTCAAAAAAGGTCACGAATTTTGATCGAGTGCAGTTTCTTTCTTTTCGTAAATCACGGATCTTTCGGGGTTTCACAGAAACTCTAAAGCCACCAAATTTAGTTAAAGGGATTATAAGCTTTTTGGGACATACTGGATTTTACAGAAGATTTATCAAAGACTTCTAAAAAATTTCCAGATCATTATGCAGACTACTAGAGAAGGATGCCAAGTTTGAATTTGATGACTCTTGCTTGTCTGCATTTAAAGAAATAAAATCCAGATTAGTCATAGCTCCCATCATGGCACCACTAGACTGGAACAACGAGTTTGAAATCATGTGTGATGTCAGTGATTATGCAATGGGAGCAATTTTCGGACAAAGAACAGAGAAAATTTTCAAAGCAATATACTACGCTAGCAAAACCTTTAATAAGGCACAAGAGAACTACTCAACTACAGAAAAGGAGATGCTAGCCATGAGTGTTTGCTTATGAAAACTTAGACCATATATATTAAGGGTCTCGAGGTCATCATACACAGCGTCATGCGGCGATTAAGTATCCCAATGGCAGAAGATGCGAACCAAGGCGATCAGGTGGAGTCTTATTCAGCTATGAATTTGATTTAGAAATCAAGGACAAGAAAGGGAATGACAATGTGATAGATGATCACTTGTCAAGATTAGAAAAGCTCACTGAAGAGGAAAGATGGATAGAAATTGAAGAAAATTTCCTTGATGAGCAGCCTTTTCAAGTATCAATCCAATTACCCTAGTATGCTAATATTGTTAATTATTTAGCTTGTGGAATCATGCCACCAGATTTTAGCTACTAGTAGAAAAGAAAGCTAAGAACTGATGCTAGAAGATAAGCAAGGTGGAATTATTGATAAATGTCATGGATCAGCATATGGAGGACACTTTGTAGGAGAAAGAACAACCCAGAAAATTCTCCAATCAAGCTTTTATTGGCTAACCCTATTAAGAGACTGTTCTGAATGGGTTAAACAATGTGATAGATGTTAGAGAATGGGCAACATAAACAGAAGAAATGAAATGCCTCTACAAGGGATCCTGGTGGTGCAAATTTTTTATCTATGGGGGATAGATTTTATGAGACTTTTCCCACCTTCATTTGGAAACCAGTACATTCTCCTAGCTGTAGATTATGTATCAAAATGGGTGAAAGTTATAGCCTGTCCAATAAATGATGCCAACATAGTGGTGGGGTTTATTCAAAGAAATATCTTTAGCAGATTTGGAGTCCTAAGGACAATCATTAGTGATGAGGGAAGTCATTGGTGAAACAAGCATTTGCGAAAATTGATTAAGCGAATATGGAATCAAACATGTTGTAGTTGGCTTATCACCCTCGATGAAATGAATGACCTAAATATCAAATAAGATCCAGCTTATAGAAAACAATAAGCCTGTTGAAATGAGTCAAAACAGATGTTGTGTGAACTGGGATACTGCAAAATCTCATTGGAATGTCCATGGGTTCAGTATTTGGAAAATACCAGTCCATCTCCTTCTTGAATACTGATATAAAAGCTATGTGGGCGATAAAGAAAGCGACTGTAATTTCACGGCTTGCTAAAGAAGAGATTAGTCTAAATGAATGAAGCGGAAAGTTCGAAATGGAAAGCTTATGATAATGCTAGAATCTCTGAAGATAAGACTAAAAGTGGCATGATTAGAAGATTCAGGAAAGAGTTCATATTAGGAGAAATTTGTAGTCATCTTGTATAATTCGAGGGCTCGAGCTTTTCGAGAAAACTCGAGACGAGGTGGAGTGGTCCTTATACGAGTAATAAGCGATTACCCATTTTGGGTATTAGCTAAAAGACCCGATTATGGAGGAGAAGAATTAAAGGTGAATAGTCACAGGTTGAAACATTACCTGGGAGGAAGACAAAATGAAGAACAATCCTAGATTTAAAGAGATAAAAAGAATTGTTGAAAAGAGAACACATTACAGCAAAGTCATGTTAAAGACATAAAAATGAACAGCAACTTGGGAGGCAACCGAAGTAATTTTCATGTTCTTTTAGTGTGATTTTGTTTAATTCAATGTATTTGAATAGTTTATTTGTTATAGTAGTTTTGTTAAATTTTATTTGCGACCTATGTAATCCAATTTTATTAAACTCCGGGATAATGAAGCTGCAAGGAGATGTGAAAGTCATTTTTGAAGCACTTCCAACCAAAATGAGTTATGCAGAGTTGACTACAAAGGGAAATCTACTTCCATTACTTGTTCTTTGAAAATGATGCATATACTAAGTTTAGGGGAGTGTAATTTATTTGAGTTAGAAATTACATAGTAAAAGCCATTTGTTATTTGTTGCATAGTTATTTGTGTGATAATTTACGCATCTGATGAATATATGTTGAGTTTACTCAGTGAAAATCCCGAGATATTCTTGTTCATACATAAATTGAGATTCCTTAGTATTAATAGATTTCTAACTGAGTTTGTAGAAATAAAATTGGGTAAACAAGTAAAAATTTTCTGAAACAAGAAAACTCCTTTCCAATGCCTCGACATTGACAGCAATGTTGCGACACCGGCTCCAAAAATTCCCCCAATGTCGTGTCATTATTAACATTTGTTGGAATCGGCGATAAGAAACACAGTGGGAAATAAAAAAATTTACTTATTTGAGCCCCACGCCGAGATCAAGCGGTTTGATGAAACTAAGCAATGAATCAAAGGAAATCCGGATCTTACTCTTGTAGGCCCATCAAGATCGCTTTTCGGCTAGTCTTTGTCTGCTTGATCACACGTTGAAACACAAGCGGAGACTCCTTCTAGAAGCGATCTAGCGACGAAGCGAGAGGCGATGCGGTGTGCGGAGAATACCCACCCTCTGAAGGTATCCACACGAGCGGCTAATGAATGGGATGAGATGTCTTTAGCACCTTATGATAGATCTTTGCCAGTAAAACAAAAACACCTTAGTGTCTTCCAAAGGAAACTCTAAAAAATTCTCTCTAAAAACCGCCAACTTTAGAAGAACCACCTTCTTTTAGATGATAAACCCATTATTACAGACTCTCATATCTGAGACTTTCTCATTGTGATTGTATTTAGCTCTACGCTTGATAAATTGTTAGTCAGGATCCAGGCGTGGACAAGTGGATCGTTATCCTTTGCGGGTAGATTGCAGCTGTTATCTTCAGTGTTGTATAACATTCAAATGTACTGGTGCAGTATGTTCATCATTCCAAAGTACACTATTAATAAAATGAAACAAATTACCGTGACTTTACGTAGTGCAGTAAAGTGGGGAATGCTCGGCGTCTGAATTAGATGGGAATGCGTATGTCTTCAAGGAAGAAGGCGGATTGGAGTGCAACGTCGAGTTAAAGATTCAAATGATGCTAGTGTTATGAAACACATTTGGAATCATTATACGGGGAAGGACTCTTTATGGGTGGCTTGGGTTGAGAGGCTTTATGCGAGACGGGGGTTTATGGTGTGCGAATCCTTGAAATGCTCTGGAGTTAGGCGGAAAATTCTTGACTGGAAGGCAGAGTCAAAACCTTCATAAGACACAAAGGTATTATACTTGATCGCTGGACTTTTCTTATGGCATGATTTCTGGAACCCAATTGGCCCCCTCCTATCTTGCTATGGAGAATGGATTATCTATGATTCTGTATTCATAGGAACGCTCATGTAGCAGAGGTTATTATTGGTGGTAGGTGGAACTAGCCTATTGCAAATTCAGCTGACCTTATTGCTATCAAGAATAGCTGCGGGGATTATCCTCTTGATGATTCTAGAGAGGATATTATTTCTTGGACACTTGCCTAGTGCGGGAGTATTTGCTGTGCTTCGACTTGGAACCAGTTAAACGAGAATACGGTAGTAAAGCGCCTGGTCGATTGTGAAACCCAGTGATAGGAGACATGCTTTTATAGTTTGGTTGGTCATCCATGACAGATTGGATACCCAAGACAAGCTTCTTAAATTGGGTCTTATCAACTCTATGTCCTGTATATTCTGCCGGGCTAATGTTGAAGACAGGAACCACTTGTTCTTCGGCTGCCAATTCACCGCGGGTATTTGGATGAGGATCTTAAGGTTGTGTGGGAACTGCAGAATGCAGAGGCGGGAGGGAATGAATTCTTGTGAGTAATTGGAACCAGGTAAATCTCATCTCTATTACAAAGAGGATTGCGTGGGGATCTACTATGCCTCACTTATGGAACAGCCTTGACGACGGGAAATCCATGAAAAGCGTCTATCTACTTGCGAAGCTATTTTTTCACATCATATGTAATGATGTTAGACTTAGAGTTTCAGGGTTGCAGAAGGTTGATGATAATCACGCTAACGGATCTTTGTCACGAGAGATGGTCTTTCCCTCTTTCTATCTAGGCCGTTGTAATTGATCTCTTGACTTATGATAACTGGCGGTTGGTTTTTGGTTTCTCTTCGCCCGGGGTGTGGGCATGGTGTTTGTTCTTACCTGTCCCAGGTTGTGGCCTGTGTGGTTTTATGTGGGGTTGCTTGGTTCAGTTTGGCGTGGTTGTTCTCGGATTGTGGCCTGCTTGGTGGTTTGGGGTCCTGCTCCCGGGGTGAGGTATAGGGGTTGGTTTGTTTATGTGGCCTATGCCCGGGTTGTGGGCTTTTGGTTTATTTGGGTGTTCTATTTGGAGTTTCGCTTGTGTGGTTTGTGGGTTGTATTGATTTGTTTTTCTTTGTTTTATCGGGTGGTTGTTCGGGTTGTTGCCGCTATGTTTTTAGAGTCTTTGCGGATTTCGTTTTTCTAGTGGCATGTGGCTTCTTGTATTGTTCTTGATTGTTTGTTGGGCTTTGGCCTTTTTTGGAAATAAATTCTTACTTATCCAAAAAAAAAAAAAAAAAACCCCATATTTATATCAAGCCTCCCAAACCCTTTTATTAAAGCAATTTAAACCCAAATTCAAGTAGCTATTAATGGGCTTAGGCTTAGGCTTAATCATGGGCTAAAGAGAGAGCCTTTCTAACATCCCATTATATCTCATTCTTATGTGTGACCATAGATTCACTCGATATTTGGCGGCGAGCCCAGATCATATTCTAAGCCCACAAGTTATAATTGGTCTCTAACGAGACATTATAACTACCCAAATCAAGTGGTCGATATTTCGAAAATCCCCTTACCATAGTATGATATTAGTCCTTTGTCACACGATGTCTCGATTAAACCTGAAGCATAGATGAAGTCATTTTATACAACTTAATCACATTTCTTGATTCTCGAGAAGGCGACTAAACAAATGATATTGATAACTCCTATCAATCTCATTCGAACCTTACGACCATGCATTTCTGAGTCTCACTTATCGAGAGGCGATGGGCATCTCACTTTAATGAAGAAAGGGACAAATTCCTTCACTATCACTCACATTCCTCCACATGATTTCTTTGCATTGCCCAACCCATACTTTGTATTACCATCTTGTTAAAGACAGCATTAAGCTACGTCGAGACATGAAGTTCCTCATGTAGGGAATCCGCTGAGTGGTCGAGTCAAAGGACTCAAATACCACTACTACGATAGTAATTCTTTGATGACATAATCCATAATGAGTATTTCTCATCTTAGGGTCAGTCCAATAACATGAACTTAACATGTATTTATGTTCTGAGTAACATCTTATGTTCATACGACCCGATAAAGCGTGGTCTTTTCTTGAAAACATAATAGTCTTACTTCATTATTATTCCATGATAATGATCGACTATGGGTCTTTATACATCTACGATTTCCACGGTGTGATTTGTATTTTACCATCCCTTTTTTTTTTTTTTTTCATCATGAGTCCTAACATAGAACTCTTTCAAAATTGACACTTTGCATAAGGGGCTGCCACTAGCCACACACACCATATATATCAACTGTATTTCCTCAAAACCTGAGTTCAAAGACTCCACTTTGGGTAATCACACAGCGTAATTAAACTCAACTCCAGGTCTCGAAAACATACTTATATACATATAAATGCTTGAGGTAAGTCCTCTCAATGCACCAGACTATACACTTACACTTGATCAAAATAATATTTACACAAAATCCCAAAACGATCTACAAAGTATACAAACCTTTAATGGCCACAAGCCAAATACAATGACCCGTGATCGATATGAGTATCGAAATATACGGTGTGAGCCATCCGCTGACACTAGATGTTCCACAAATGCATCCAACCACCAACATGCTAAGGCTGGCGCTAGTTCCCCCGACCTCAAACCTGCCCAGTCAAACTCTCGAGTCATGCGGTGGTCTACGTCACACTGCATCTAAGGTGGAGGAATAATGGGGAGTGAGTTAATGACTCGAGTAGTGAATCCCCACAACAAGCCATGCTTATAAAAACATTTCAAAATACAAATAATTCAACACATCTCAAAACATGAACATTTTCAATTAATACGTTGATGTGGAAACAAATGGATGAAATACTACCACCATCTCGACCCTCATGGTGACTCTTTTGGGAAACTTGCCCGGGGAATTTGTAGATCATCCCACGGCAATGTGACTTGCTTTGGGACTTACTACCCCCGGGGATATGCCCCATCCGGGTATAGCGACAAAGTGCGAGACTTACCACCCGGGGATATGCCCATCAGTATATGCGCTGACCTTTGCGGGACTACAGCCCGGGGACCCCAGTCATAGTCAGTGCCATATCGATCGGGACTCTCACACGGTCCCATACGCGTATCATGCTTTAAAACGATTTCTGAAAGCATTCACCCACATGGATATTTAAAACATCATGTACCAGTTAATTGAAGAATTCCATAGATATAAAAATATACACATTTATATATATCATTAGAAAATCACACGGTTCGGCGTGGAGATATAGTACGAATTTCGTCGAACCATGGTATAAGTAGGGAGAAAGGTTACAAGATCCCTACGTTCCTTGGATTCAAAATCCCTGAGTCTCCCGAGGAAGTCAAGCGAAGGGCTACTCCAGAAGAGGATGCAGTGTAGTCATGAATTTCTTAGCCTCGAACAATCAGGGTTACATAAAATTACCCGATTGGTTTATTACTACTTCACCGCTCGAATCACACATATTCTTATACCTACCAACATAAACCTTGATCCTTGAGAGCACTCTCTTTTACATACTAATATCGACATTTAACACCCCTTATTAGGGTAACACAAGCGGCCTACCACAACACTTGTACCTTACCTTGTTTATTCTATCTCAGAGACCCCTTTTTTTTTTCTTTTTTTCTTAGCTACCATTTTGACCAGCCAAACATGTTTTTTGTTTACTTTCATGGTCTTCTGACCAAAGTTCCCCCTATCTCTTAGCTTTCCATAGCCTCTTAAATCAGGTCGATTCGGACCTCGGAATCCAAGAGTTATGGTTTGCACTCGACCTCCCAGAGGCCCCATTTCCTAAGGACCAGAATCACATTGTCCTCACTTCACCCATACTTTGACAGAAATTATGGGAACAAATGAGTCATAATTTTAACCATAATTTCTTCATGAAATTCTGCAGCCCCTATGTGGCTACTTTGAGAAGGATTTTGAATCACTCCATTTGGATCAATATAACTCGACTTATGACTCAAGCGAGGCGCTCCGAACGAGGGACGAGAATGTATCTGACTTCAACCTCAAATTCAAAGAGGGCCTTATGGTAGGGTTTAGTTCTTGGTTGCTTCTAGACGTTGTTCGAAGGGCTAGGTCTTGGAGCCTTCTCTAACTGAAATCATCCAATTCAGAATTCTTTAGGCCAACATGGCCAAAACAACATCATGGGGTCAAGGGGAAAGTTGAATGGCACCTCCCTTGGACACACACACACATGCCATCTTCACAAAGCGGTCTTTTACAATTTAGGGTTCCACCAAACACACCTTTCATCAAATCTAGGGTTATGATGTAATCTGACAAAACCCGAGAATATAACCAAAGTCCATAAAAATACAGCTAAGGCCTCGAGATCATGTTTACATACCTTAGTGAACTTTTTCCAACGAAAACCAAGCTTTCCTTCTAGACTTTTCTCCTCCATCTCTCTAGGTTCTCTGTAGAACTCTCTCACTTTCTAAATTTCCAGAATTTTACACTTCTTAGCAAGAAGTTGAGTGCAGCATCAAAACCAAGAGGGAATTGGTTGCTTGGCACATGCGCGAGCTCTTCTCATGCACTTGCCATGTGTCGAGATCTCTTTACCATGCATATGAGAGTGTCATGCCCTCATGATGCCTCATAGATCACAAGGATATTACACTTTAATTCCCTCTCCACTAACAAGTTTTCAAAGTGGTCCTTCAAGACATGTAATTTCAAACCTAACAAAACCACTAAACTTACCTAATTGCATAATTGACCACATGCCATAAAAATGCAATCTAACACGCCTGCTAATCCTCTAATTAAACCAACCATTAAGATGGCTAATCTTAATCACAATTTAAAATATCATAGGGCATAAGTTGCATTTGCTCCCCAAAAATCCTTACTTGAATATAACAAAACATATACCAGGTGTTACATGTTCGTATTTTGATTTTTCTGGGGGCCTTGGGCTTCTTATATTGTCATTGGTTGTTTGTAGGGCTTTGCCCTTTTTGGAAATAAATTCTTACTTATCCAAAAATAAAAAATAAAAAAAAATAATGATCGACTATGGACTATTTAGAATAGTGTTCTTATGCCTTAAAAGTTTTACTAACTCGAGTCACGTAACGTGAGCATAGAACTGACTATTGAGTTTTACTATCGAGGTTATATCATGTACACATGCCAGTAAGTTTCCATTAGAAGCGTATTTTGACATCCATTTTCCAAATCTCGTAATCATAATATGCAGCGATAGTAGAAGAATCTAATGAACTTTAAGCGCCGACCGGTGAAAGGTCTCATCATAGTCAATACCATGAGTTTGTTTAGGCTGTTTTACCATGAGAATTCGAGACTTGAAGGTCATATCATGTTTGATCTTATGAACCCATTTACAACCAATGACCTTAGCACCCTCGGGTGGATCAGCAAATTCGAGCTTGGTTATCGTACATTGATTGCATCTCAGACTTCATGGCTTGAAGCCATTTTTCAAAATCTGGGCTCATCATTGCCTCATGATAGGTTGTGGGCTGTGGGCTCATCTTGATCCACAAGCTCTATGGTTTTATTGTCAGTTACGAGAAATCCATATCTCTTGGGCTCATGATGAATCTCAGGATACTTACTGGCCTGCCACCACCCAAATGTCACGACTCAACAAGCGGTTGTGGAGTCTTGTAGAAATTTCCATGGAAGGCTCGGTGACGACTTGTGGTTCTTGAACTTCTTAAAGATGTCTTACTACCATTTGAATCTTTTGGGAAATAGACTCTCTTTCAAAAAGAATCCCATTACGACATGAGCACTTTGTTCTCAGATGGGATGTAAAAGTAGTACCCTTTTCTTTCCTTTGGATACCCCACAAATAAGCACTTATCATATTTGGAAGCTAGCTTATCAAAGCACGGTAGCTTTACATAAGCTTCACAACCCAATCATGAGAAAGAGACCCGACCGAGGGCGCTCACAATCCTGACTCATATGGTGTTTTCTCAACTGCTTTCAATGGAATTCTATTCAATAAGAACGCAGTAGTCTCTAATGCATATCCCCAGAAGGATATTCGAAGATCTGTTCGACTCATCAGAAGTCGAACCATACTAATAAAGTTTGATTTCTCCTTTCAGATACACCATTCCATTGTGGTGTTCCAGGTGGAGTGAGTTGTGAGACAATCCCAAATCCTTAAGATGATCATCGAAATTTTGGCTTAAATATTCACATGGCCCAAACGACAATGCCAAAAGTAGGTTGGATTCAAGTCATTGGACTTGAACTTCTTAGTATCGATGTTATAGATAAGGCAGGTTTGTTCGAGTTTAAACGATAGAGACCATTTGATAAATAGGCATTCCAAAAAAAAATGTTTGCATTATAGATGGAGAAAATATTATTCTTAATAATAAAATTAGAAATCCATCACGTCTAAACAAGAAACTAAAATAATGTTTAACTCACGGCGGAAACACATGTCTCCGATTCTTTAATTGGAAAGCGAGTCAGCTCAGAGCGTGAATCATAAGCTCCTACGGCTAATGCAGCAACTCTTGCTCCATTCCCACTCGTAGGTCCGCCGCCTTTAGCCAATGATCTAGTGCCCGCTGAAGCCTTTACACATTTACACAAATGTGAGATCATCAGTATCTAATGCCCGTGAAGCGGTAGGCCGAGTTGACATAACACTCCGTACGAAGTGGTAGCCTCGTTACTCTTCTTTTTCTTCAGATCTTCCAAGTAGAGCTTACAATTCCTCTTCCAATGACCTTGTTCATTATAGAAGAAGCAAACCCCCTCCCTAGGCGGCTTTGGCTTCTTAGCCTTAGGCTTGGATTGTCCTTTGCCTTTCTTGGCCTTATTGCGGCTGCCATTTCATGCAACTTCATGCATACTTCCCGAACCATAAGCACTAGATTTGTCTTTTGAATGTTCGTCTCAACATTCTTTAACATTCCATGTAACTCAGCAATAGATTTCTCCATATGGTGCATATTGTAGTTCATAACAAATTGATCATAAGATTCGAACGTGAACTTTAGAATCGGTCATTAGTAACTCATGACTAATATGAGCACCAAACATCAAGGCGATTGATGAGACCCTTCATCTTTAGCACATGTGCGCCATTGAAGTGCCAGGAGTCATCTTGCATGCATTCAATGCTTTGGTGGTTGTAAACCTTTCTTGGCGTGCTTGCTCTTGGAACATTCCCTTGAGATGCACCTTTCATATCAAATGCCTCCATTTCCTCAAATTTCTTCTGAAGCTCAGAGTTCATGGTTGTGAGCATAAGATAGGTTACATCCATAGAGTCATTAAAATGCTTACTATAAGCATCCCTTTCGGCTCATGGGGCATTGTTAGTAGAGGTTCACTAGGGATTTCATTATCAAGAACATACAGGCTGATAATGTGTTGTTTGATGCCATTAGTCTACATACAAAAATATGCAAAGATTTTAATAAATAAGGTCTTTAATACTCCCACTAAAATTAACAACTCTTTAATTAACACAGAAACAATCTTATAGTTTCTTAGTGGGTGAAAATCCACGTTTGACTTAAATTCAAGCTTAGCTTTGGCATAACACTTAAGCTAACTAGGTAGAAAACTCTTTCCTTTTATGCCCTAAGGCCCAAAACTGTTATGATGGCCTAGTGAAGTCTAACCATATTCTTTTCTTTTTTTTTTTTGACAAGTAAGAATTTATTATCAAAAGCGAACCCGCTGGCTTGACAAACGTCTGACAAATGCAAGCTAGATGGTATTAGATGACAATCGAGACGACATCTCCCTTAAAAACAAAGGAAAATTTCTGACCGTCTGAAGACCCACCTAATAAAACGCATAAATAATGAACCATCGGCCCATCCCGGGCATGGGGCGTCTGAAGCGACAGGAAAGCGACATGATAACAAAGGGAAGCGTTCCAGCATCGAGAACGAGGAAGCTTGACAACCACGATCGGCCCGGCTATCGAGCTCATTCATACCCGACTCGCTCGTAATCAAGCATCCGGGACCTTAAGATAGCAAAGGGAAAAAGTCATCACTTAGCGTAGATCATTAGCGGTTAGCCGGCCACGATACGAAAGCTTGTGATTACGAGAACGACATCATTGCAAATAAGAGAAAAGATAGAATCATCGAGTAGTAAAAGGTTATCATGGACTCGCATTTATTTGTCTCACGGGTGATAAATCGCAGCTCCCAAGCGATCCTCTTAGTGGCCGAGCAAAAGCAGATTACCCTTACACCTAGTCATGACGAATTCATTCTCCATGGCGGTAACCTGGATTGCCCGCACTGACCTAAGAACCCTCATCCATATTAGGGTGTAGCGGCATTCAAAGAATAAGTGGTTCCTAATATCTTGACATTGGCGAGCAAAAAACACGGGACATAGAGTTTGACACCCGTTTAAGGAGTTTGTCTTGAGTGGATAATGCATCTTGGATAACCGGGTTATGAAGGCATTTAATAGCTGAGAGGGTGAGCAACTACGTACTAGTGCACGAGGGCTATGGTCGATGGGGTTCGAATGAGGCCCGACAAATAAAAACACCTGCGACGGGGACCAAGATATAACATACTCTACAGAGAGGTATCGAGAGGGTAGTTGAAATGCAATTTGTTCTTGAGTCTTTATGAGATTCGTGAGACCGATGTGGAAACGATTCCATCTTGTGCCTTCCATGGTAGTGTAAGACTGAGCTTACAGAACATTGGAATTCAGCCCTAATTATTGAAGAATTGGATTAGAGGAGGTCAAGGCGCGTGGTATGTAAGCTCTTTTTTGGACCTCGTTTGGGCCTTAGAAGGGAAAAAAACGTAAGTGGAACCAGACAAACCCCTTGATGTGGAGCGCGCTGTGATTTTAGAAAGATTTACTTAGTAGGATCTTACGGAGGATTTGTTTTATGATTACAACTGTATTTCTTTTAAGATTTTCTCTGATATTTTTATTCTATCCTGCACCCCAGGAGGATTTGCTTTATTTTATTTTAAGAAAGTTTTCTTTTGGGAGTTGCTTTGTAATTTAGAAAGTTTAGTTTCCTAGTTAAAAGTAGAGTTGCTTTATTTGATTTAGAAAGTGAGACTATACCTTACCCCACCCCAATGTAGTCTTTTAAGAGTTCGAGTTTAATAATATTTTAGATTTCTCTTTTAGAGTTCTCTTTTTGGTCACATTATCTCTTGGGTGGATTCCTTGAGGACAAGTTAGGTGGCTTCTCATACCTAGGTGGATTTACTTGGTGTGAAGTCTTTGTCAAACTTATCCCAGTCGACCAGTCCATAGTTGATTGTGGCACCTTCGCTCAATTTATCTATCTTGTGATGGATTCGTTTACATTAACCCGATAAGTAACCACTCTTGTCTGGCTTCTACTCTCGCCCCATCTCATCTTATATTTCGCTTTCCATAACCAATTTTCAACCTCTACCCCGAAACTTTCCATATCTTGTTCCATCTTGCTAAAACATTCTAAATACCATTTTCCCCTTATACACCCTGAATACACATTCCACAACTTAGAAAATCTCATAAACTCGTCCATAACCTGTTTTGGCCCTAGAAAACTACCCCAAACCCATATTTTGACTTACCAAAACTTCTAGATCATCCATCATGGTCCCAACCTTGCATCAGGGTTCGTATCATTTGGTATCAGAGCAACAAGTTCTATTTTCTGGTTTGCCTATCTTTTACGCTTTCTTCTTTTCTTCTTTGTCCGAACCCAATTTAGTCTGCTTCCATTAGTTCCTTCTAAATTTTTGTTCAATCCTACATTTTAGTCACAACCTAATATCTCTCCATCCCAATCCAGATTTTCTTCATTCTTTATCGAATATAACTTTTGTTTGTTTCCTTTTTTTTTAGCAGTCCATTCGTAACAAAAATAAAATAAAAAATAAAAAATCTTGAAGTCAAAAAAAAAAAAAAATCCTATAAGTTTATCATCATTCTAGTTGTTGGCAATCAATCCGCGTAGTATAAAAAAATAAAAATAAATAAAGCTTGAATATTAGTTAACGCCACCAACCTGTCCTTTGATAGGTCTTTGATTGAATTTGAGGAAAAATCTGATTGGAAATTCTAAGTGATCTGAGTGGAAAAAAAAAGGCAAGAGTGGTCAGATTATTAGAGTGAGAAAAAGCCAAATATATTGTGTGAAAACACAAGCGAACTAAGTGAATCATTCTTCGAGTGAAAACACGTGAGGCGAGTGATAATATGAGATCCACTTTTTCTGTAGCCATGTTTTCGGCTATGTCAAACAACAAACGCATCTGAGGTGTAGGCGGGAGGGAGTTGACATGAAGTTCTGCGATGATATATTTACATTTACTTGAAGGAAATGTGACCAGTGTATAAATTACTATGGATGAGCTGACAAAGTTCGAGGCTTTCTCGAGAATGCAAGTGAATAAGCAAAAGAGTGTTGTGTTCTTGGCAGGGATTGATGACAGTGTTAAAGCTACTATCCTTAACATGACAGGGTTTAGTCTGGGGAGTCTGCGTATGGAAATCTTGGGGGTTCCATATCTCATCAATTTGTCTGCTCCCGATTGCCAACCTCTTCTTGATAAGATTATGGCCAGGATTCAATCGTGGACTTGTAGATCCCTATCCTTTGCGGGTAGGTTGCAGCTTATATCCTCAATTCTCTATAGCATTTAAACGTATTGGTGTGTAATTTCATCATCCACACAAGTTTACATGTTATAAGATTGAACAGATTTTTAGCGGGTTTATATGGTCGGGCAAGGATGTGAATGCCCGGAGAGCTAAGGTGGGCTGGAAGTCTCTGCACCTTTATTCCTGGGAGGGGAGGGTGGGCTTGGACTTCGTCGTGTTAAGAGTTGGAATGATCTTTTAAGCTATCATGAAACACATATGGAATTTGTTCTATAGGAATGACTCATTTAGGTGGCAGGTTGGGGAGAGTTGCAGAGGCAGGCCGGTGTACGGAACACCAGGATTCCCTCCAGATGTTCTTGGAGCTAGCGGAAGATTCTTCAATTGAGGGATAGGGTGAGACCCTTTATCAGGCATAGAGTGTGGAATGGTGTCGGAACCTTCTTATGACATGATTTTTGGAACCCCTTGGGTCCCGATCCTTTTGGATTCTGTATGACTCCGCCATTCATAGGAATGCATGTGTTGTTTCTATCATGGATGGTACTAGGTGGAATTAGCATGTTAGTATCTCAGCTGATCTTATAGCACTTAAGAACAGTTGTGCTGGCTACCTTCTTGATACCTCTAGAGAGGATGTTATATCTTGGTCACAGTCTCGGCCGGTGTTTTCTTTATTAGCTCTGCCGGAACAATTAGACCACATGGGCCTCATGTACCGCGGTATGCGGTTGTGTGGTTCTCTCGGGCTATTAAACACTCCTTCATAGCCCTGGCGCTAGTTATCTGAGACCAGGCCCATCCACTCGAGACAAGCTCTGAAATGGGGCCTGTCGGTCCCATCTCTTGTGTTTTTACATTTGGAGCCCAATGTTGAAGATAGGAACCATTTATTCTTTAAATGCGGTTAGTGGAATCTGGATGAGGTTCTTAGGGTGTAATGGGCAATACAGTTCACAGGGATGTGGGAGGAACGAGATTTCGTTGGGTGGCGGGTGTAAGGGTAATTCCGCTTTGCTCACATCACTAAGAAGGATTGGCAGGGAGCTACCGTTTATCACTTGTGGAGACAGCGTAATGCTAGAGTCCATGACAACCATTTTATTTCTGTTGATTCTATTTTCTCTCTCATTTGTAATGATGTCGAGACTCCCGAAATCCTGAGAAGCCACAGAATGTGGTAATGACCCTTGAATAGAGCTTTGTGCGAGAGATGGTCTTTTCCCCTTACTATCTTGAGGTCCACTGGATATGCTTGAGCTTGGAGTGATGTCGTTCTTGTGCCCTGATGTGGGTTGTTGGGTGATGCCGTTTCCTAGTCCCGGGATGTGGGTAGTGCCTCCATTGGTTTGATGTTTAGACTTTTTGTGGCTTTGGTGTGGCCTGTGCCCGGGATGTGGGCTGTTGGTTCTTGTTTGTGTTGTGCTATTTGGTGGTTTTTGTATCGGGCGGATGCCCCTTTTCCCTTGGTTTTAGGGGGGGTGCTGTCCGTTTTTCGTTTGATCTGGTGTCCCTTGGCTTTCTTGGTTGTTTGTTGTGCACTTCTCAGAATCTCAAGCTTTCAGAATGTAGCTGGCATCCCTGCGAATTGATCTTTGTGCGTGCGCCCCTTAGTTCTTGGAGGTCCTCCGTGGTTGATTGAGTTTGGAGTGTTGGTTGCCTTAGCTCGGTTTGGTTGTTGTCTTTTCCTGCCCCGTGCTGTGGGAAGTGCCTCCGTTTTATGCTGTTTGTCTATTTGATGTTGTGTGGCCTGTGCCCGGGTTGTGGGCTGTTGTTTCTAGTGTGTGATGTTTTATCAGGTGGTTTTTGTTTCGGGTTGTTTGCCCCTTTCCTATGTTTCTAGGGGAGGTGATGTCGGATTTTTCGTTTTAAGTGGCTGTGGCTTGCACATGTGTTCTTGGTTGTTTGTTGGGCTTTATCCCATGATTGTCAATTTTTCAATCAATGGAGAGGCAAACATCAGCTCTAAAATGTAAGATTGTCTTTCTCATAAACAAAAGCATGGAGTTTTGTTTTTAAGAGAAAAGCAGCATGGAGTGGAGTAGTCCGTGAGAATTAGATCCACGGTAATTTCAATTTTACGTAGATGGAAACTCGAGGTGATCTTTGTATCGATTTTTGGGGATATAATGGCTACATATTAGGTTGCATCCAATACTTTTATCCTTGTTCATCAGGATAAATATGAATTACGATATGATTTAGATAAAACTGATGCAGCCAAGACCTGAATTTAGAGTTTCCATGAATAGTAAATTTTGTTTTCGATCAATTAGGTATTTGACTAGAAACAGTCGAATGAATAGTAATTTTCGAAAACAAAAGCCCCCCAAAAAAATGTTCATAATAATGTATTAAGTCTAAAGAAGCTGAAATAGATTAAAACGAAATTATGTTAAGGGGTGAAAATGCAATTTTTCTGAAAAAGGGCAAAACGGTAATTTGCCATAGAAAAATCTGAAATTTTTCTAGATCTCGGATGATGAAATGGACTTCCATAGATTGAATTCGTCTTTGCGAAATCTCAGTTGCAGAGTAAAATTTAATTTGTGAATGAGACGGTCGAATTTTAAAAGTCGAGGCGATGACGTCGAGGACCTAGAAAAGCGAGATTTTAGAAAAATCCCGAAAAATGTCAAATATTTAAAGAATTTCCATTTAAGATAGATGGAACTGAAATCATGACAAAATAAATTGTTTAGGAGCGAAAACAGAACCGAAAAAGTGTGGACACGTGGCGCGACGTGGGCCATGTGTCCACTCTATAAATATCCTAAAAAAAATCTAAAGCTCTCATTTGGTCACCGACCAAACTGTAGAGAAAGTAAGAGAGAGAGAGAAAAACAATCATCTCTCTTCGAGTTCACGGGATTTAAATCGGTCGGATCTCGTTAGATTAGAATTAAAGCTGATCTACGCGACGAGGGTTACGCGTGGATACCAGAATCACAAGACTCTAACAAGGTCAAAGGTTTGGGTTTTCACGAAAACCGAGAAAAGGCGGTGTCCCGGGAAAGTACGCCATTTGAGGTAGAGTTTTTCTCCTACTCGGGTTAATTTCAGTCTCAGGGTATGTGTGTGTCCAAGGAGATGATGTCCAGTTTTTTTTCGCCAACCCTATGACTGTATTTTGGTCATAACTTGGTCATCACTCATCTGAATTGAGTGATTCAAATTTCTAAGTAAACTAGACTAATGGGAGAACATTTCTCTTTGAAATGAGTACATCTAAATTGAACCTATTTGGACTCGAAATTCATTGAAATGGAGTTATGTTAGGAGTTTTTACGATACATTTTCACGACTCCATGTTGTATTTTAGCCATAACTTGGCCATTGCTCATCAGATTGAGTGATTCTAATTGCCTAAGTAAACTAGTGATAGGAGAACATTTCTCCTTGAAATAGGTCAATCAATTCGACGATTTGGACTCGAAAATGCATTTAAGGGGCTATGTTCAAAAAGTTTAAGTTTACATTTGTCAGGTAATCGATTGTTTAGGATATATCTTGAGTTTCGGTGATCCGATTTGGGTGATTCCAGTTGGAGAAGAACCCTAAAAACCGTATCTCAAAATGAGTACAAAGAAAAAGTGTCAAATTATGGATTAAGACCCCTGAAATCTGGTATCACAGACTGTTTCCAGTGTAAACAGAGTAAATTGACCAATTGTGAATGAAAATGCCTTAACTTCTTCGTCCATTTCCGTTTGGGTGTTAGACTAATGGAGCTCATTGAGTCAATATTCTATCCATATTCTTGTAGAGTACAGGGGATGATCAGAACATGGCTGAAAATTTATGTTTTGCACCAAGTGTGCAGGTTGCTTGGTTATATTGATGTGAATAGCCGGGTTTTGGCATGACCATTTCATGGCATGTTGTGGGCCATTGTATGGGGTAGTAGTAGTAATTTCCATGAGTTAGCATAAGAAAATCATGAGAACAAAAGAGGTTGAGTTCAATTGATTTTAATCAATTGGAAGTGATTAAATGTAGGGTTGTGAAAAGTATAGTATAGTTAATGGTTTAATTGAAACGAATTAAGGTATGGAT
Organism: Tetrastigma voinierianum; assembly: GCA_016808115.1. Taxonomy (NCBI): domain Eukaryota; kingdom Viridiplantae; phylum Streptophyta; class Magnoliopsida; order Vitales; family Vitaceae; genus Tetrastigma; species Tetrastigma voinierianum. The sequence continues at coordinate 228,548 of JAEQBH010002293.1, read as the reverse complement.
ATTTAATGGATTTTATGGATAATGTGACTTGTAGGAGGAAGGTAATAAGGACAAGGGTGGAGGTGGAAAGTTTGTTTAAAGGAAGAAAAAAAAGGGTTTAAATAACTAAGGTGAGGGAAAATGTAAATGTTTATGAAAATATATATATATATATATATATATATATATATATATATATATATATATATATATATATATACTATATATATATATATATATATATATATATTAATGTTTATCAACATATATGTTTTCATATCTATGTTACAAATGTTCAAATGAAAAAAAGAAATGTGGTTTTCTTGACTTTAAATTATGTTGAGAATATATGAAATGATTATGGTTTCCATAATTTTATAAAGCATGATTTATGGTTTCTATATGAAATGAAATGTTTATGAATGTATATTTTATATATACATGTTTATATGAAAATATTTGAATCCATGGTTAACCTATGTTACAAAGATAAAGTTTAAAGGAAAGTTGACTAAAGTACTTTACGTGTGCATGGTACATGGGAAAGGGTTTGGATTTTTTATAGAGGGAAGGGAAGAGTGATGTATATTGCCATACACGTGTAAAGTACGAAAAGTTTACCAACGCATAATGTGATTTATTCCATAGTGCAATGGTATTTAAAAGAAAGACACGATTTATCGGAGGTTCCTTTTTGGGCCATCGGTAATCGTAAGATTGTTTCCTCGTAGGTTCTTTCATGGACCAACGGTGGTTAACGGTATGACACGATTTCTCGGAGGTTCCTTTTTAGGCCATCGGTGATTGTAAGACTATTTCCTCGGAGGTTCTTTCATGGACCAATGATGGTTAACAGTATGCGGGTTCCATTGGATATGACGGATTCAAAAAGGAAAGAAAGTATATTGAAAAGATATGTTGATACAATTGTTTTACACATTGTATTTGATCTATATGGAAAAGAAAGTAAAGCAAATGTTTATGGAAATGATATGTTTATACAATTGTTTTACACATTGTATGAAATGGAAAAGAAAGTAAAGTAAATGTTTATAAGTAAGAGATCTCTTGATGCGGAGTTGGGGCAAGTGATGGATGATCGAAGTTTAGGTAAGTCAAAATATGGGTTTGGGGTAGTTTTCTTGGGCCAAAATAGGTTATGGACGAATTTTGGAGATTTTCTAAGTTAAGAAAGGTGAATTTATGGTATATAAGGGGAAAGGGGTATTTAGGAAGGTTTTAGTTGTCACACCCCGAATTCCACCGGTGTGATTTATGTTACTATTTTACCACTTGATTTTTTTTTTCACAACTTGAGTCTAAACTCCACTTGGGTAATCTGCACAGAAAAGTAAATAAGAGCACCTACTCGGAGTCTCTCCCGAACATACACACATATCGATCTGAGTTAATTTCTCAAATGTACCCCGAGAAACTATACACTTACACTTGATCAAAATAACATTTTACAAAATTCCCAAAACTAGTGGCTACCTGAAGCCAAATATACAATGATCCACAAAAATATATAAATTGTCCCGAATATACGAGTGTGAATATCCACATAACGCGAATATCTATCAAAATGTAACTTTCCCGACCGCAGCGAAGCTAAGGTTGGCATACAAACTTCGATCCTCGAAAACCACTGCGAGTGCGACTTTTATGTCCTTGCGTGGTCTCGTATCATCTAAGGTGGAGAAAATAATGGGGAGTGAGTTAGACAACTCATTAGTGAATCCATGAAGCCATGCTCACTTAAAAACATTTCAATTTATACATAATTCAAAATATCTCAAAACATGAGCATTTCTGAATAATGATTTTGATGATGGAAACACATGAATGCAATACTACCACCATCTCAACCCCTCATCAGTGACTCTTTTGGGCTTTCACCCAAGGACTAGCCGATCATCCCAGAACAACGACAAATGGTTGGGACTTACCACCTAGGGATATGCCCACATCAGTATCTATGACCTTTAAGGACTGACCCGGAGACTAGTCATCGTCCGTGTCCCTTTACATCAATCAGGACTCTCACAGTCATACCCATGTCATGCTTTAAAACAATTTCACAAAGCATTCCAACAACCACATGGATATTTAAAAACATCATGTACCAGGTTAATTCAAAGATTTCCATATATATAAAAATATACATTTTATATCAGCTGAAAATCACACAGTCAGCAGATAGTGCAGAATTCCCTGACCATCAAGCCCAGCGTCTGACGAGGAGAGGTTATAAGATCCCCTACCTTCCTTGGATTCAAAAATCCGCAAGTCTCCCGAGAAGTCAAGAGCAGAGCTACTCGAAGGATGCAAATAACAAGTCATAAGATTCATAGCCTCTCACACCAATCGATTATCCATCAAAAAATTGCACCGAGTGGTGCATTACTTTATCACCACTCGACTCACATATATTCCTTATACCTTCCAACATAAACCTTGATCCCCCAAGTGCACTCTCTTACACTTACTAGGATCAACATTTAACACCCTTATTAGGGTAACACAAGCGGCTGACCTTGTACCACTTTTTTTTCAGCTATCTCGAAGACCCTTTTTTTTTCTCGACTACTATTTTTACCAGCCATACATGATTTTGTTCCTTTGTTGTCTTCGACCAAAAGTTCCCTATCTCTTATCTTTCTGGCCTCTTAAATGAGGTCATTCGGACCTCAAAATCAGGATTATGGTTTTACACTCTGACCTCCTAGAAATTATTTCCTAGGGACATAATACGTGCCCTCTCTTCACCCCTTACTTTGACGAAATTATGGGAACAAATGAGCCATGGTATCCTTCACGAAGTTACTCCCCTATGTGGCTACTTTGAGAAGGTTTTGAATCACTCATTTGGATCAATCCGCTCAACTTATGACTCAAAAGCGAGGCTTGCTCTAGAACATGGGACTGAATCTGTATCTGACTTTCAACCTCAAATTCAAAAGGGTCTCTTATGGTAGGGTTTAGTTCTTGGTTGCTTCACAGAACATTTGAAGGAGGCTAGGTCTTGGGCTTCTTCTCAGGCTGGAATCATCCAGTTCCGGAGTTCTTTAAGAACAACTTATGGCTAAAACACTGTCATGGGGTCAAGGGAAAGTTTGGAATGACACCTCCCTTGGACACACACACACACGATACCATCTTCACAAAGCGGTCTTTTTTACAATTTAAGTTTCTGAAACTCACCCCTTTCATCAAATAGGGTTAGGATGAAATCCCAACAAAACCCTAGAATATAGCAAAGTCCAATAGAAATACAACGAGGCCTCAAGATCATGTTTACATACCTTAGTGAACTTTTTTCCACCAAAACCAAGCTTTCCTTGTGACCTTTTCTCCTCCCTTCTCTCTAAGCTTCTCCTCTAGAACTCTCTCTCACTTTATGGAAATTCCAAATTTTCCACTTCCTAGCAAGTTGGTCTAGCATCCAAAACCTAGAGGAATTTGGTTTGCTTGGCACATGGCAAGCTCTTCTCATGCACTTGCCATGGGTCGAGACTCTACCTTGCATATAAGGGTGGCATGCCCTCATATTGCCACATAGCTCAAGCATGACTTGCACTTCTCCTCTCCACTAACAAGTTTTCAAAGTGGTCCTTCAAGACATACTTAATTACAAATCCTAACAAAACCACTAAACTTACCTAATTGCATAATTGACCCACATGCCATAAAATGCAATCTAACGCACTTTGCTAATCCTCACAATTAAAAACCCCGACCATTAAGATTGCTAATTTTAATCACAATATAAAATATCATAGGGCATAAGTTGCATTTGCTCCCAATCCCTTACACAGATATAACAAAACATATATTAATATCTAGGTGTTACATTATTAGTATGGAGCAGATTTGGAAAGTTTTGGGTAGAGGTTGAAAATTGGTTATGGAAAGTTTAAGAGAAGATGAGATGGTGAGGAGAGTAGAGTTTGCACAAGAGTGGTGCCTAGGGTTAATGAAGCGATCCACACACAAGATAGATGATGGGTAAGTCACCTGACTCCAACTATGGAGCCGGGTTGATTGATAAAGTCGAATGAAAGACTTCGCCACGAGTCCACCTAAGTATGAGAAGCCACTGAACTCGGTCAAGGGAATCCACCCGATAGATAAGAGGAAACAGAGAACTCTTAAAAGAAATGCGAAATATTATTAAACTTGAACTGATTTTTTTCAAAAGACTACATTATGGGGGGTATATATAGTCCCATACTTTCTAAATCAAATAAAGCAACTTCTACTTTAACTAGGAAAAGAAACTTTCTAAATTACATAAAGAAACTCTTAAAAGAAAACTTTCTAAATTAAATAAAGCAAACTTTCTAAAATAAATAAAGCAAATCTTCCTAAAAGGGATAAAACAAAATCTTGAGCAAATCTCATTGCAAATCTTTCTAAAATCAATATGGCAGCTCCACATCAGGGGTTTGTCAAGTCGACCACGTTTTGCGCTGAGAGCCTAAATGAGGTCGAAAAGGAGTTTTCACATGTATTGATGTGCCAGCCTCCCCAATCCAATTCTTCAATAATTAGGGCTGAATTCTCAATGTTTGGTGTGTTTATAGAAGCTCCTGCATCAAACCCCTATAGTTGGAAAAAAAAAAAAGACTTGTTCTCAAGTCTTCACCATGATAAGGCCTCAAATCCTTAACTTTGAATCATAAGCGAATGTGCGATCCTTGGCAATTTAACCTTGCCAGCATTCTTTATGATCTTATAGCCATCTTGGAAGAACTTCATCTATTCTTGTGCACAACTTGGGAACACATAAATCATGTGTAATTGAATCCATCCTCCTGGATCGAATCTGGTAGTTGATAACCTTCATATGCTTGTCTTTCATATTGTTCCAGCACTTTTGCCCTTTGTTGAATCTTGCTTCCTCATGAATAAAAATGTTGTTGAAAGCTTGGCAATCAAAACACATACTCCGATATCCATCTTTTCATGCACCTGACATAGTGGAACCACATAGGAACTCCTCTCTTGAACAAGCCCTTTGTCGAAAATCATAAACTTGTGTTTTAAACTCTTCATTCTCCTTATGGCTCTTCATAGAGGCTAGCTTATTAGGAAAAACCAAACCTGAGTATGAGAGTCTTATTGTTGATGTTAGATACCCCTCGCTAGGAGGAAGAAAACCGTGTGGTATTTCTTTAGGCATTACATCAACAAATCCTAGAATCGGTTTCACTTCTTGCGAGAGAATCCCTTTTCACTTTCGGTTTCTTCAACAACCAAAGTCATCGCATCGGAAACATCTTTGATTTCTAAATCAAAATTTGTGATGATGAGAACTCTTCTCCTCATCTTCTTGGATATCAATGGTTAGATTATTACTTCTTCAGCATCCAACTTAGATTTTTAGCCGAGCGAGTGATTTATTCTCATCGTCTTCTTAGACATGGTTAGATTCGATCACTTGTTCAACATCTTCTTCAGCAGCTTCATCTTCCCTCGATTAAAAATGACGGCTTTTTGGTTAGGACATTCGAGAATCGATATGCTGACCCTTGGCACTTAAAACACGTCTTTGACTTAGAAGCCAATTCTTGTTGTGCTTCACTCTTTACTTGAGTGGGTGCAGTTTTCGTACCACTAGGATTCCAAGAATTAGAACCCTCAACAAACCCTTCATTAGCCACACTCTTAGTTGTAGTAGAGTTTCCATGCTTTTTTTAGTCGACCTTGAAAGCAAGTTTCATCACATCTTAGAAGACTATTATATGGTTGCAAAAAATAACTCTAGAAATGCGGATCTCAAACCTGGCAAGGTAGTGGTGGGCTATGCATATTTCCTCGGCCTCTTGCAAGTCTCCTTTGATAATCAAGGGTTTACAAACTTAGCCGAATACTCCTGCGCTCGAATCCTCGTTGCTTAAAGTTAGGAATTTTGAGGTAGATATCTTGCGATAGTTAAAGGAAGGTACTTCCTTTTTAGTTCTTTCTTCATCTTTCCCCCGAGTTTGAATCTTCTTTACCATCTCTTTCACGTTGTCTCTTCATGTTTTCCACCAAATAAAAGCATTCTTGCACATCTTTGTAGCCACCAACTTCACTTTTTCACGTTTAGGAATCATAATACTGAGACATGCTCCACCATATTAAGCCAATCAAAAATTCATCGGGATCCGTCCTTCCATCGAAGATACGGAATGTTAAATTTTGGATTGAATCTAAAGCCTTCATCATAGTACCATGCCTCTTATAGTAATCTTCATTACGGTAGTAGTAATCATACCTCCCGTGATAATCATAGTCTAAATGCATTACATACCTTTAGCTTTCTTGTGCCCCGAAACCTTGAGTTGACAAGAACATAGCTCTTCATAAAGGCATATTTTTTCCTCCTTGGCTGATGAGCGACTCAAGCCTTAGGTATCTAGAGATCTTGTCTCTGGCATCAAGCACACCGTTCGGTTGCGATCGACCATCAATCCATGAGCTACGATACCACTTTGATCACGAGGTTGGGGCCGAAGTGATGGATGATCTAGGGTTAGGTAAAGTCAAAATATGGGTTTGGGAGTAGTTTTCTTGGGCGAAATAGGTTATGGACAAATTTTGGGAATTTTCTAAGTTAGAAGGTGAATTTATGGTATATAAGGGGAAAGGAATTGTTTAGGAAGATTTTAGTAGTATAGACGAATTTGGAGAAAGTTTGGGTAGAGGTTGAAAAATTGGTTATGGAAAGTTTAAAGAGAACATGAGATGGTGAGGGAGAGTAGAGTTTGCCGCAGTGGTTACTTAGGGTTAATGAAACAATCCACACAAGATAGATGATGGAGTGAGAGGCGCCACGATCAGGCGTATGGACGGGTTGATTGATAAACGGCGAAAGACCGCCACGAGGAATCGCGACTGAGTATGAGAAGCCACGAACTCGTCCCCCGAGGAATCCGCGAGATAAGAGGAAACGAGATAACTCTTAAAAGAAATCTGAAAATATTATTAAACTTGAATGATTTTTCAAAGACTACATTGGGGGTATATATAGTCCCATACTTTAAATCAAATAAAGCGGCTTACACTTTAACTAGGAAAAGAAACTTCTAAATTACATAAAAACTCTTAAAAACAAACTCTAAAATAAATAAACAAACTTTCATAAGTAAATAAGAAAATCTTCCTAAAAGGGATAAAACAAAATCTTGGAGCAAATCTCATAGCAAATCTTTCTAAAATCAATATGGCAGCTCCACATTAGGGTTTTTTTTTTTTTTTTTTTTATACCTAGGGTGATCCCGTTAAAACGCATCCCATGTAATCCCACCCCAGGGGCCGGAGAACCAGCCGGAGTTAAGTGCTGATGGCTGGGAAATTCCCGATGTCCGGGAGCATTTGAACTGGGACCTCGCCTTTGTGAGAAGCGGGGCAGGCGTGGGCTCCTGTGAGGGATCACATTGAGGGGTTTGTCGAGTGCGACCACGTTTTTTGCCTTCCAAGGCCCCGAATGAGGTGAGGAGTTTTTCACGCATGTGTTGATACGTCTTGACCTCCTGATCAATTCTTTAATAATTAGGGCTGAATTCCCAATGTTTGGTGTGTTTATAGAAACTCATGCATCATCTCTATACAATTGTTTTTCTGGTAATATTTAAATAGAAAGAAAAGAATGCAAAGTAAATGTTTATAAAATGAGATCTATACGATTGTTTTATACATTGTATTTGGACTATATCTGGAAACATTATTTTCCTATGAACTGTATTCTCATTGAGCTCCTTTAGCTAACCCTTTTTCCAAATGTTTTATAAAATGTTTTCAGGGGCAGAGACTAACGTGGAGTTTGAGCATCCTCCGGGCCAGTGACACTCCGCCTCACATGACGACCACCTTTTTAAAAATGTATAGTTTTTATTGTAAATAACTACTTGTACACCTTTATTTTGTAATGTATGTAGGTTTTAAAAGATCATTTATATATCTATAATGTTCAGAAAATGATTTTAAAGTTTGATTTGAAATTGGTTGTGGTGGACTTGATGTCCATTGTTGGATGTGGATTAAATTAATTGTTTTTATTACGGGTGTTGTAAATTGGGACATGTCCAGAAAAGCAGGAAACTGCCAGATTTTCTCAGGGTTTAATGTTTTTTAAAAAAAAATTGTCCCACCTTGTTTCATAAGATTTTAAAGGAAAACGTAATTGTATAAATGGGTTCGCTCCACGGATTAACTTTTAAAAAGGTTTAAAAGAAATGAAATGTTTTTAGTCGAGTAAGTCTTTGGGAGGGTCCCAGAGTTAGGAAAGAGGCTTCGATTTAGATCCCTTTAACATGTTATCAAAGCCAAGGTTTGAAAATGTTTTGGTGTTTTGAAAGTCTCGGCGTCCTGGAATGATTTAATGTTTTATTTAAAGGTGCACGAGTTATTTTAATAATTTAAATGTCCTATGAACTTTATAACATATGATATGTTTAAATGTTACAGAAAATGCATCGTCGATGCGAATTACATGAAGGAGAGTTCTGCGAGTTATGCTCGGTGAGAACATATAGATGAAATACATTAATGTTCCTATTCCACCTCCTGTTCCTTGAGCCTTCCCGCGGGGCGGGACCATCACATCCTCGAGCCGGTGGGAGTGAATGTCGGCTTGATCGGATGAAACCGATTTTGGCTCCGCGGCGTTTCGTCGACCAGTGGTCGATGAGTGTCCATTGAGAGAGCGAAAGGAAATTAGGGGCAGAAGGTATAATGGCGGAATGGGGATCCACGAAGAAGCCATGGTCGTGGCTGGGAGGGTAATGAGAGGGTTTTGATGTTGTGGGATGCCTCGGAGTAATTAGACGGTGACATATTTTGCTTTCCTATTCGAGGCAAGCACTTGACTAGTGGAGAAGCGGTCTGAGGCGATTTCAGGAGGGTGTCTTTGGACTCGATTTAAGAGGAGTTTCTAGAGAAATTCTACTCACGGTTTATAAAGATCGAAGAAAATTGAAGAATTTTCAAGCGACGAGGACCATCGGTGTGGATTATGAAAAGAAGTTCTCGGAACTAGTCACGACATTTCCTCATTTTGTGACCATGAGGTACGAGAAAAGTAGAGGTTTGTAGTGGGCCCCCGAGAAAAGTCGAGAGCATTTTGGTGTCGATTCTCCTTTTCGGTATGTGAATAGTGGTTGAGGAGTACGCCATTAGGATAGAGAAGGAGTTTGGGATTAGCTCCTCCCGGATTACCGCAGTTATAGGTAAGGGAGCGGATCTACTTGGACTCGAGGGGTGGATCCAGTAAAAGTCGAAAGAAGGGAGGAAAACCACCATGGGTATTTGGTAAGACAAGTCGAGGCGGCCGATCGTCCGGTCAGTTCAATAAAACCAGCAGTTGGAACTTCTTCGACCCCCGAGACGGCCCGATGTAGTAAGTGTGGAAGGTTTCATAGAGGGGAGTGCGAGATGGGAGATGCAGATGTTTATTATGTGGGCGGTCGCGGGACATTTGCAAAGGAGATGTCACGGGTTAATACTCCGGTGAGTGAATTGACTACGGTGGCACCGGTATAGAGGCCGTTTGACTGTAGAGTCGGGATCGGAGGGGCACCGAGTGGGGGTTACTCCTTCCTAGTAGACCTAGTGTATTGCGAGGTGAGGTCGGCCACCCGAGGAGGACCTCAGTAGGCCACATGACCCGGGCGGGGTGTTGCGGTTACCGACGGGATCTTGTCTGCTCCGATGTTGTGACATGTATAATTTTAGTCTTTGTGAAGTGATGCTCATATTCTTATAGACCAGGAAACACACGTTCTTTTTATTTCTATGGGGTTTAATTCAAATGTTAATGTGTAGGTCGACTTTATGAAGCTATGACATATCGATCTATACGGGGATTCACGCGGTTAGCGAAGGCGTTTATATGGATAAGCGGGGTGATTATTGGAGGCGGAGTTTAGCGAGACTTAATATTATTAGACATCCATGACTTTGATGTGCATCTAGGCATGGATTGGCTATCTAGACATCATGCTACGGGTGGATTGTTATAGAAAAGGAGTTAGGTTACGCGAGACCCGAGCGAAACGAGAGGTTGTGTTCTATGGGTTCACGGAAGACCTTTACCTAACGATATAATGGCAGCTATGAAGGCTAGTAAGATGCTCAGGAAGTCATATCGAGAATTTTTAGCTTATGCGTTGAGGTGAGGGATAGTGGTAGTGGAGCTTGAAGATATTCCAGGTAGTCGGAGAATTTGGGAATGTATTTCTAGAGGATCTTCCCGGGTATGCCTCTAGATAGAGATTGATTTTCAGTTGAATTGGCCACTGGGAATGGGAACCCGATCTCTAAGGCACCTTCACGGGATGGCTCCTTTAGAGTTGAAAGAATTGAAAGTACGGATGGAAGAGCTTGTGAGTAGGGTTTGTCGGTAGAGTACTTAAGCCTTAAGGGCTCACATTTACTTGTTTGTGAAGAAAAAATGATGGAAGTTTGAGATTTGTATTAATTACAGGGTTGAATAAAGAGTGGCCAATCCCTAAGGGAAATCAATACCTGCTTCCACGGATTAATGATCTTTTTGATCAATTACAAGGAGCAAGGGTATTTTCGAAAATTGATCGAGGTCGAGGTTACCCATCAATTAAAGATCAGTAGAGGATGTTCCCAAGAGCCGGCTTTTGGAGCACGGTATGGGCATTCTGAGTTCACGAATCACGCGTTGGGTAACTAATGCGAATTTGTTTTATGGATCTTATGAATAGGATCTTTCGACCTTGTTGAATGGGTTTGTATAGTATTCGTGATGACATTTTGATCTATTCGAGGCGATGGGGAAGATCATGAGGAGCATCGAGTTGTTTCACCCAGTTACAGGGAAAATCAATTGTATGCGAATTTAGTAAATGCCGGTTAAGCAGACGGTGTTGCCTTTACAGGGCGTGTGATTTTAGTAGAGGATTTCTGTTGATCCTCAGATTAGAGCAATTGTGGCGGAAACCACCTACGAATGTGGCGGAGATCACGAAGTTTTAAGGGTTTGGCGATGCCTTATGCGAAAGTTTGTTAAGGGGTTTTTGAAGTTAGTGGCTCCTTTGGCTAAATTGTGAGAAGAGGAAGAGTTTGTATAATTGAAGCATGTCAGCAAAGCTTCGATGAACAAAGCGGAAGTGGCCTACGTCGATTCTTACACTTCCATGGCCCGGGATGGATATACGATTGTATTGTGATGCACTCCCCAGGCGGGAGCTTAGGGTGTGTGTTCATGCGAGCTTGAAATGTATTAGCATATGCCTCGAGACAATTGAAGAAATGGGGCGAATTATCAGACCTGCGACCTAGAGTAGGTGATGTAGCTTTGCTTTATGGATATGGAGGCATTACTTATGTGAGGTTCCCGTGCGAGTACTACGGATCACGAGAGCACCATGATATTTTATTCACCTGAAGGAGTTAAATATGAGACAAAGGAGATGGGTTGAGCTCATTAAGGATTATGAGTGCACTATTGAGTACCATCCGGGAAAGGCTAATGTGGTAGTCGATGCTCTCAGTAGGAAATCTACAAGTTCTATATCTCACTTAAGGGTACAGCCGCCTCCCACTAGACTTGTGGAGTGGGAGTCTTTAGGTGTGAGACTGAGTTAACGAGATCGTGGGCTTACTAGATACATTTCATGTTAGTCAGATACTAATAGAAAGGATAAGGGTACCTGAGCTAAGATAAAAGCTATGATTAAGTTAGTTGAAAAGGGAAGGCAGGAGTTTATGGAAACGGCTAAAGGATTTTAGTGCACGACGGATGAATGGAATGATGATGGAGTCACGGGTTATTATCTTTGGATGTGGGAGAATTAAAGAAAGAGATTATGGAAGAGGCTCATATTACGCATATCTGATACATCAGAGCACTAAAATGTATCATACCACGAGGAACTTATTGATGGAGGGTATGAAGAAAGATGTTGTAGAGTTTGTCTTCGGATGTAATATAATTTGTCGTGAGTCAAGGGTGAGCATCGAAGACTGCGAGGCTCGTCTGGGTTTCTTAGATCCTCGTGGAAATGGGAGAAATCCGCGATGGATTTTGTGGTAAGGGCTGTGCGTTGCGGAGTAGTTGCTATATGTGCTGATGGGTGATTGTTGATAAGATTAATGAAATGACCCATTTCCTACCTATGAAAAATAGTGACTGTTCAGAAGTTAGGTGAGTTGTGTATAAAAGAGATTATGCGACTTCATGATAATGGAGTGTCGATGGTATCAGACCTTGAATCGGGTTTTACTTCGGGTCTGGCCCGGCTCTGAGGAGGCTCTGGGTGCTAGGTTACATTTGATGCGGCTTTCCGTCACTCATCACGGATGGCGATCTGAAGAGCATAGGACATTGGAAGATATACTCGGGAGCTTGTGTGTTAGAGTTTAAAGGAAGGTAGGATAGATATCTACCATTAATGGGTTGCCTACAACAATGAGTTATCAGATAAAAGCATTGAAATGGCGCCTTACGAGGCCTTATATGGAAGGAAGTGTAGAACTCCTTATACGAGGCCTTGTACGGTCTATGATTCATTGGCAGCATTGTGATTTGAAGTTATTGTTGAAGGTGGGTGGAATTGGCTACTTATTGGTCGGGTGACCTTATTGCTATCAAACGAGTTGTATTTGATTATCATCTGGACGTCTCTAGAGAGGATGTTATTTCTTGGACTCCATCTCCTTCGGGGGTTTTCTGCATTAGCTACACTGCAGGTCACTTTAAGGCTGAAAGGTCGGTTGTTGCTTGCACTTTCGATTTGGTTTCCCCAAGCTATCAGGAGACATGCTTTTATTGTTTGGTTGGCCATTCGGAATGATTAGTTACCCAGATATGAAAACTTCTCAAGTGGGGTCTTGACTCATGTCTTGTGTATTATGTCGAGCTAGTATCGAAGACAGGAACCACTTGTTGTGGTTTACTTGATTCACGGTACGATATTTAACAGTTTGAGAGTTTAAGTTGTGTGGGCGCTCTAGAATCTTAGAGAAATTGGGAGGCAATTTCTTATGGGTAATTGCCAAAGGAAAGTGGCCACGCTCCGTTACTAAGAAGATTGCGTGGGGTGCTCTTATATACCACTTGTGGGGTCTCGAATAGTAGAATTCGAGAAACGACTTTGCTCTGCGTGCTATTTTCACCTCATGTGATGTTGAGCTACGTATGTCGGGTCTTGAGAGGAGGAAGGTTGTTGATGATCCTGAACGGATCAATGTGGCGGGAGATGAATCCCCTTCCCTCTTAATATTTTATCTTCTGGTGGTTCGGCTGCCTGACTTGTGTTGTTGTGTCCTTATTGCCAGCCACTGGTGTAGGCGGTTTCTTCAGATTGTTCTTTGGGTTATGGGCTTGAGTTTTTAGTGGTTTGGTGTTGTTCGTCAACATTGCCTTTTCCTATATTTATAGGGAGGTGTTATTAGATTTTCACTTTGCCTTGTTTTGCCTTGTTTGTGGCTATGGGCCTTGGTTTATTGTATTCTTTGGTTGGGCGTCGCCCTTTTGGTAATAAATTCTTAATTATCCAAAAAAAAAAAAAAGTGTAGAACTCCATTATGTTGGGATGAGGTAGGTGAGAGAAAATTGTTAGGTCCAGAAATTGTTCAGGTCACGACAGATAATGTTAAGGTTATCAGAGATAGATGAAAGATATGGTCGACCAAAAGTTATGCTAATAGCAGAAGGAGATCTTTGAATTTCAGGTGGGGGATCAGGTATTTCTGAGGATATCACCCTAGAAAGGGGTGTTGCGATTCGGAAAGAAAGGGAAGTTAAGTCCCGCTATATGGGACCTTATGAGATTGTGGAAAGAATTGGGGAGGTAGCGTATCGGTTAAGGTTGCCACTTAAATTGGCCAGAATACATGATGTCTTTTATGTTTCTATGCTTCGAAATATATAGCAAATCCTTCACATGTATTAAGAGATCAACCGGTTGAATTGAAAGAAGACTTGATTTATGAAGAAAGACTAGTTCAGATTGTTGATCGAAAGGATCAAGTTCTTCGGAACAAAGAGATTCCTTTAGTGAAGGTGTTGTGGATGAATCATGGCAGAGAGGAAGCAACATGGGAACGTGAAGATCAAATGCAAACTCAGTATCCACACCTATTTTAGTCAGGTACAATATTTAAATTTCGAGACGAAGTACACATAAAGGTAAGGGTGATTTGTAAGACCACAATTTGCAAGTTTCCATAAATAAGTAAATATCGTTTCGATCGATTAGGTATTTGACTAGAAACTTGATCAAATGAATAGTAATTTTAAGCCGAAAAAATGTTCATAATAATGTATTGAGTCTAAAGAAAAAATAGATTAAAACGAAATTATGTTAAGGTGAAAATGCAATTTTTTTTAAAAGGCTAACTTGATAGTGGCCACATAAAAATCTGAAATTTTTCTAAATCTCGGATGATGAAATGGACTTCATCGTTGAATTCGTCTCGCGAAATCTAGTTACCCAATCAAATTTCGTTGAATTCCGAGATAGTCGGATTTTCACGAAATTCAAGGCGACGGGCGTCGAGTGGACCCCGAAAACGAGATTTTTAGAAAATCCGAAAAATGTCAAATATTTAAAGAATTTCCATTTAAGATAGATGGGCGGCGGGACGAAATAAATTGTTTAGGAGCGCAGGCGAAAAAGTGTGACACGTGTACGGCCGTGGGCTAAGTGTCCACCTTATAAATATCTACAAAAAATCCTAAAGCTCTCATTTTTTGGTCTCAGCCAAGCGTAAGAGAAGAGTAAGAGAGAGAGAGAGAGAGAAAGCGATCTTCTGCGATTCACGGGATTTCGTTGATCGGATCTCGTTAAGTCGAAATTAAAAGTTGATCTCGTGACGAGGGTTGCAGCGTGGGTACGAGTCACAGATTATGCGAGGTCAGGGTTGCGGTTTGAGAGCGAGAAGGTGGTATCAGGAAAGCACGCCATTTAAGGTGGGAGTTTTCTCCTACTCCATATTTGTATTTTGGTCATAACTTGGTCATCAACATTCGAATTGAGTGATTGAATTTAAGTAAACTAGGCGATAGGAGAACATTTCTCCTTGAAATAGGTCATCGAGTCGGAACCCATTTGGACTCAAAAATTCATTGAAAGTGGAGTTATGTTGATGAGTTTTCTAATGCATTTTACGACTCCATGACTGTATTTTGGCCATAACTTGGCCATCACTCATCCAAATTAAGTAATTTTAATTGATGAGTAAACTAGACTGATAAGAGAACATTTCTCCTTGAAATAGGTCAATCAATCTGAGCGATTTGGACTGTCATTCAAATGAGGCTATGTTCGAACAGGTTTTAAGTTATGTTTGGCAAAAGTAATCCGGAGTTTTTAGGATATATCTTGAGTTTCGGTGATCCGATTTGGGTGATTCAGGTTGGAGAAGAACCACAAAATCCGATATCTCAAAATGAGTACGAAAAAGTGTCAGTATGATTAAGACCACGATGAGACATCATATGTTCCCAGTGAAGGGAAGAGTGATGCATATTGCCATACGTGTAAAAGTCACGAAAAGTTTACCAGCATATTGATTTATTCCATAGTGCAATGGTATTTAAAAGAAAGACACGATTTATCAGAGGTTCCTTTTTGGGCCATCGGTGATCGTAAGACTGTTTCCTCGTAGGTTCTTTCATGGGCCAACGGTGGTTAACGGTATGGCACGATTTCTCGGAGGTTCCTTTTTGGGCCATCGGTGATCGTAAGACTATTTCCTCGGAGGTTCTTTCATGGACCAATGGTGGTTAACGGTATGCAGGTTCCATTGGATATGACATATTCAAAAAGGAAAGAAAGTATATTGAAAAGATATGTTGATACAATTGTTTTACACATTGTATTTGATCTATATGGAAAAGAAAGTAAAACAAATGTTTATGGAAATTATATGTTTATACAATTGTTTTACACATTGTATGATATGGAAAAGAAAGTAAAGTAAATGTTTAGAAATGAGATCTCTATACAATTGTTTTACACGTTGTATTTAAATAGAAAGGAAAAGAATGCAAAGTAAATGTTTATGGAAATGAGATCTCTATACAATTGTTTTACACATTGTATTTGAACTATATCTGGAAACATTGTATTTTTCATATGAGCTATCTTTCTCGTTGAGCTCCTTTAGCTAACCCTTTTTCCAAATGTTTTATAAAATGTTTTTAAGGGCAGAGACTGATGTGCAGTTCGAGCATCCTCCGGGCCAATGACACTCCGCCTCACGTGACGACCACCTTTTTTAAAATGTATAGTTTTTATTGTAAATAACTACTTGTACACCTTTATTTTGTAATGTATATAGGTTTTAAAAGATTGTTTATATATCTATAATGTTTAGAAAATGATTTTAAAGTTTGATTTGAAATTGGTTGTGGTGGACTTGATGTCCCATTGTTGGATGTGGATTAAATTAAATTGTTTTATTACAGGTGTTGTAAATTGAGACATGTTCAAAAAACAGAGGAAACTCTACCTGATTTTCTATAAAGGGTTTAATGTTTAAAAAAAAAAAATTGTCCCACCATGTTTCATAAGATTTTAATGGATAACGTAACTATATAAATAGGTTCACTCCCGCAGTTAACTTTTAAAAGGTTTAAAAAGAAATGGGTTTTTTTAGAATCAGAGTAGGAGTCTTGGGAGGGTCCCCCGAGTTAGGAAAAGGAAACTCGGGTTAGGTCCCTTCAAATTCAGTTTACCTAGTCTGATATTAAAGTCAAGTTAGATGTCCTCTGTGTGGGTACCATGGGCCCAGGTTCGGTTCCCCTAGCCGGTAGGCCCGACTAGAGCTCCCGATGGGGCTAGGCCCAGCTGGCCCAGACCTAGGAGCGCCACATCGATCTCGCCGGGTACCCAGGGTAGGCCCCAAGCCAGCTGGCCCGAGGCAGCTCGGTCGATCCTCCTTTGGGTGCGGGCGCCTCTTATCCGGATGCCTTTTGAGGTGCTTAAACTTCCGATCGACTCCACTGACGAGCGCTAGCAGGCTCTTCATGATATGAGGTGTAGGTTTCTCCCATAAAGCAGGCCCCTCGTCTCAATAGAATAGGCACTCCTAGTAGCGGCCGATTGGGAGTAGTTACGTAAAGGAAGAGCAGGTCATCCTTCCCCAAAGGAAATAAAAAGCCACCTTCCCACTATCTTTATGGGAAGAAATCGTCCATTTATTTAGGAAAGATGGATCCTCTTTCTCCTCCCACACATAAAGAAGCAAATCACAACAAATGAAATTAAAGATTCTTAATCGAGATAAGCTACTTTGCTCTAAGCTCGAGTCTTCGAGAAAAGATTAACTTTGCCATGGCGGAGGAGGGAGCGGAACACCCTGCGTCGTCTTCTTATTTGTTTTGCGAGGTTGCGGCCCGGTGGTGAATGGTCAGACGATCCCACTTTGACTCACGAGGAATTCCACGAGACTACATTTGGGCGCCGTTTGTGAATCCCAGGCCAAAAAGTTTCTGCGATTGGCAAGAGCGTCGATCGTCGGTAGCCCTCAGTCGCCTTGGAGCTTGGTCGATCCCCATTCCACATCGGTCGTCGGGCGTCGCGATGCCGTGCCGACCCGATACGTGGCTGATCGTCGAGGAAAATCAATTCTTCCATTAGCGTCGGGACATGGAGAAAGCAAGAGAACGAGCAAGAAAGATGGAGTTCTGAGAGTCATGTTGAAGGCTCACGGTGAAATAATGACTGATACGCGGACTCGGTCGGAGAAAGTCGCTGAACCTGGAAGGTATTATCAATAAAGCTTTCTTTAAAGCATTCTCTATCCCGATCTTTGCAATAGCCCACTTAAAAGCCGGATGATGCGATGGCCCGACCTATCAGGCCCGAGGCGTAGATAACCTCTAGGCGGTGAATAAAAAGTCGGATGAGGCGCGATCAAAGGCGGCCTATCGGCCTGCGTAGATAACCTCTGGCGGTCGAATTCAAAGTCTGGATAGTGCGATAAAACTAACCTATCGAGCCCGACGTAGATAACCTTTAGTTGGTCAAATTCAAAGTCGGATGCTTCGATGCGGCTGTCGGCTAGGCATAGATAACCTCTAATTTGGTAGATTTAAAAGTCGGATGGCGCGATAAAGCGACCTATAGGCCGGCGTAGATAACCTCCTAGTTTAGTCAGGTGAATCCGGATGGCGCGATAAAGGCGACCTATCGGCCGGGCATAGATAATCTCCTAGGTGGTCAAGATTCAAAGTCCCGGACGGCGCGATAAAATGACATGTCCTACCGGCTATAAGATCATGACTAGTCAAATGCAAAATCCCGGGATGAAGCAGTCAAATGAGCCTATCAGTGACATAAATTACTTCCAGTACGATCAAATGAGCCGGATGACTGAAACGACTATCAGAGAGCGACCTGGCTCAAGCCGGCCCATCCGGCTCAATACCTATGATTTCTAGCAGACGCGCTCGAATGGTGCAAAAATCGATGCAAACTCGGATGACGCAATATCAAAACATTCAGCAGGATATTGAACGAAAATTAACGAAAAAGAAGAAGAGGAAGTAAATTGTTTGGTACAACCACTGAACAGTATAAGTCTCGTCTCATAAAAGCATTAAAACCACTAGTTGACATGGCATCCTCGACCGCCGTCAGACGAGGCGGGGACCCGTCGAGAGAATCAGCTTCCTCTCACAGCCTTGATGGTATTCTCGGGACCTCCTCTTTGCTAGCTGTTTACGGATCCGGGGCTGGGCGGTGGCGAGACGAGGGCGTGGGGGGGTTAGCAAAGAACTCTGGAGTTAACGGGGTCGAAGGATCCGACATTCCATCCAGGATCTGAAGCTTGCTCCCATAAATGTTGTGGCAAAAAGCGCGTGACCATAGCCCGTAGTTGAATAAGCGTGTCGCCACTTGCATCGAACTCATTATAGCCGTCTCTTGCTCGGCGACAACCTTCCTCCGGAAGGCGGCAAGTCATCCTTTATAGTCTCGAGCTCCGGCGACCCGAGGCAAGTCTCGTCATGACAGCCCCATTCTCTTCTTCCGCTTCCCTCTGAAGCTTCCCCGTATGACGTACCTCTTGAAGCAACTCAGCTCGGACTCGCCTTGAGGGCGAGCATTTTCGCGCTACGGCCCAAGGCACACACGTTGGACTGGCGGCTGTTCTACTGTGCTCGGGTATTACTGACCCCCCTTGATGCGCAGCTTGGCCATCGCCGCCTCATGACGCGCCGCATCCCTCTCAGCCTCTGCCCGGGCGGCCCTTTCAGCTGATTCCTTAGCCTCCAGCTCCAGGCGACGACACGTCAACTCGGCCTCTTTTAATGATGCGCTCTGCGTCTCCCGCTCGGCCATCCCCGACTGGACATATATTCATGGCCAGTTTAGCATCCCATAGCGTGATGTCGAAGAGCCATACCAATAACAAAGAACTAGCCGCATGAAACCCAGCGTTAGGGCGTACGTAAACTGCCAGGTGTTAATATCACAATGAAACTCACTAGCTACCAGCCTAATCGATTTGGAACATAGTTACTTAAGTGACAGATCCCATCATCGATGATTCGCTTCACGCTCCTGTGTCTCTCATTGAACGCTCACCGAGTAGTCCCGCTAAAAACTCCATGCCCCGTGAAACCACCAAGATCCGAAGCATATGCGGATATAAATTGTTCATCCGGTTAGCCGCAGCCTCTCCACGGTGGAAAGGCTCCCAGCTACGCATGATGAGCTTCACCTCGTCTGCCCCGAGCGCCTAATACCTCCACTCTCGGAGGCTCTGGCCCGCGCGGTGGAGCATAAGAGTTGGTTATGATCCGCTCCTAAACGGGGCCTGGGGGCAAGCCTAGGATCGCATGAACTCGACCGCTGTAGCCGACCCCACCCAAGCGGTGAATAAACCCTCGAAGAGCACTTCTGAACCCGGCCGACCTCCTCACCTGCTAGGTTGAATTCCCCCACCGCTCCGCTTGATCTCGTGGCTCCCGCCTGGGAGAACTGTGTGGATCACAATGGCTTGCATCTCCGATCCCCCCTCAGCGACAATCTCCTCAGGTACTACATCAACAAATTCCCGCCGTAATTAGCCTACTTCTTTCGGGGATCTTCTTCTCACTTCTACTTCAATAGCAACCAAGGCCATCACATCCGAACCAATTTCTCGATTTCTTTCTCCAACCTGATTCGACAACAAAGAATTCCCGCTCTCGTCGTTCGAGGTCGGAGCAATCGCCTAGCTTCAACTGCTAAGACAATTTTTGCGCCTATCCTCGCGAATGTGTAAGCTCTTCTCGCCATCATAAATGACCCGCCTATCATATCGCCATGGCCTCCTGGCAGCAAGTGATAAACATCCATTGGAACAATATCACACCATACCTCGTCTCGTAGTGCTTTCCAATTGTAAAAGAGACAAGGCACCTATGTTTAATTCGATATCACTACCTTCTCAAGCCAACTAAGTTTCTATGTGGCTTCAATGTGGATCCATCTTCAAATCAAGCTGACCATCTCCAAGGAAACACAATTTCGAAGCTCCCACTATAAATAACACAACCAAACAAACCCCTCGTCCTTAGACGCGCACTTTGCAGAAAGACATTGGGACCGTAACTCAATTTCTCCTTCACTAGCACCGCCTCATCTTAAGACTCCTTCAACAACCATGAAGTCCCATGGTCACACAAGAAGCTCCATCCCATCTCATGGCTCCATTCAATTGCCTCTAGACATCTTCTTCCCGCTCATATTCTTCAACTAGGGCAATCCACCGTCTGCTAGGACATTCAGAAGGCTTATATGCCCAAACTGCAGACAAAGCAATCGCCGACTCAGAGGTAGACTCGTTGTGGCTTCGTGCACCCACCTTTACTGGGGAGGCTTCAAGGGTGGTTTTAGCAAGACAGGACCCCTAGAAGTCGAATTCCTTTTATAAATCCTTCTTTAATCCGATTCAGAGTAAAACCCCATACTTCATAGAGCCTCAACTTTTAAGGCAAGCTTTATCACATCTTCAAGAGTGCTATAGCTGCAATCGAACATTTTTAGAAATTTCGAACCTCAAACCACGGCTGGACTCCATCCTACTCAGAAGTCTCCTTTCGATCATCAGCCTCAAACTCACCAATAATTCCTCCACTCAGATTCGTCGCTTCAAATTTTTAATTTTGAAGAAGATATCTTGGAGATAGTGGAAGGAAAAGATACTTTTAGCTTATTTCTTCATCTTTCCTGTTTCACCTTCTTCATCTCTCTCGATGTTGCCTCTTTAAATTTTCCCACCAAAAGAAGCATTTCCTTACAAGATTCGATACCACCAACTTCACCTTTTGCCTCTCGGGGGGATCACAATATTCAAAGCATATCACTGACCAGATATGCCAATCCAAGAAGTCATCAGCATGCATTCTTCCTTCTAATCTTAATATCAAACTTGATCGAATATGGAACTTTCATCATTATTACGCTTTCATAGTAATCATCATCACAGACGATCTTCATACCTTCCTCCTCCATAATCATATTCTCAATGCTTGTCTCAGTTTCTCAGGCCTCAAGGAATTTTTTAACTTGGCTAGGCGTACGCTCCTCGTCAAATCTCATCACCTTCATCTTCCAATGAAGGTCTTTGTCGCCATAGATCATCATTGATACCATCTCACAGACGCCGAACCACGATTCAAGATCAAGAATGCGCTTTTGTAATGGGGATTGAGAACCACTGGAACTATGATTAGACTCTATTCCAACCAAGAATACCTTTAGCTTATGACGCCCATCAATCCGAGCTCGATACCACTTCTCGATGCAAGGTCAGGACCATGACGGATAATCTATAAGTTTCGTAAGTCAAAATACGGTCAGCGGTTTGGAATGCTCTCTGTAAGTGTGCCCTAGCGTTGAGATTCGCATTGAAAGCAATGTAATGACTATGGTGGTCGGTTGTCAGGTGGGGTTTCACCACGCTGACCGCCCCATACCATAAACCGCTTTCCCTTCCCTGTAAAAAGGAAGGCCATCACGGATGTCCACTCGCCTAGGTTTTCGAGATGCTCATCGCCGAATCGGTCTCCCCAACAAGGGTGTGGTTCATGCGTCAATCGCCGATGCAGACTCCATTGATCATGATGGCGCTGGAAAAACCAGTAAAGCCGATGCCAAATCGCCAAGAACATCCCCGCCAGACTTCCAAATGGCTGATAACGACCTGGCTTCTAAGGACACCTAACCGACCGTCACGAATTGATTATTCGAGAGAACACTCCTTTCTCGACGGCAGTAAAGGGAATGCCATCCACCTCAATGCAGACCGCGGTAACGTTGTCACAATGCTCTATTCGTCTTCCAGCGATAGCGCCTGGCGGGATAATGGCGGCCGGCCGCCGAATTAATCGCTTAAAGCACGTCGACGAGATGAAGACTGATCTACAGGGGATGGTTACGGCTGGAAATGGGTATGACTCCTTATGTCATATTCCCATCTAAGAAGGATACTGCCAAGATATGGTGCAATCAGAACCCGCATCTACTTCCAGCTTGGTATTCTGGAGAAGACTGATGCTCCCGAGGTGGTCGAGGCTGGGAAGGGGTACCCATGTGAGCAGAGTCTCGTTCCCAACTTCGGCAGTGGTATCAAGGAAGGCCGAGGAAATGGTTTGGGTGGAAATAATGGGGATAGAAAGGGTGAGTCGTCACCAGTGAAATCATGGAAGACTCTTTTATTAGTGCCTGCTAAAACAAGTGGTTCGCTGCTGTTCTCCAGGCCTCATAGAACTTATGGGAAGCTTGTGGTCAAACCTCCTGTGGAGGCGGTGGTGGAAGGTATTGATATGTGGAAGGGGTGTTTGGTTGGTCAATTCTTGGATAAACAACTTCCATTCCCTTGCAAAGGTTTTCGGTTGACAAATCAGGTGGCAAGAAGGAGATGCCCGATATATCCACGACCGAGAATGGATTGTATTTTTTAGATTTAAGGACCCTGATGCCCGAGATCAAGTTATGGAATCCGACCATGGCATCTCACACAAACCTTTATTTTACGTGCATGGCAACCAGACATGGATATGCTCAACATTCAGCTCACCTCTATTCCAATCTGGGTTAAGTTCTATAATATACCTTTGGAATATTGGACTAACACAAGCCTTGGGTATATTGCAAGTGTTGTAGGTAATCCGCTCCATCTTGATTCACTCCACTCGAGAACTACCAGTTATCCTTACTAGGATACGTGATAGAGCGGGGTCGACTATGAATTCCCAGTCTGCTCTCTGACACGGGTAATGGCAAGTATTCCACGATAAGAATTGAATACCCTACGGGCTCCACAAGGTCGCTCCAACCGTAGTTTTCATTCGCCATAACCCGGTACATCAAGCATATTATGAAGGGACAAACAAGAAAACCCGACACCACAAAAACTGGGAACAAAGTAGGAATGAGGTCTCGAAGAGGTTATTCGCTGATGCACCCAAGGCCTACAGATACCTGGGCCGGCTCTAGAAGGATTCGCCGGTGTTACCCTTGTTAATGCCACTAACATGTTTATCGATGCGATTGTAGACCGTAGGGTGCAAACAAACTTACCGCTACATGCACCGCGCATAGCTGATGCGACCACCGGTGTCGACGACCACCCCCAAGTTACTGCACACCTTCGAATGTCTCGCCTAAAGTGAGGAAGAATGTCCAAGTGAGGCAGCAAAGAATCTTGACACATCCAGTTCGACCCAACATTAGTGTTGATTTCTCCGATACTTCCTCCTACTTTTGGACACATTCAAGCATATGTGTTAGAATCGACGTTAGACTATGTTCCTGCCCATTCAAGAAGAAGCTCAAGAAATTGAAAAAACAAAACCAAGCTCCTAAGCAGTAATCTTATAGTGGTTCATCCACCTTCCAATGGTTAAATTCCGCCATCGAACATAGGGATTGAACGACCCTTAAGCAAAAAGAAGCCTGCCTGTTTCAGGTGTCCCATGCCTTGATTTTGTTTCAGATTGGAAACTCAAAAGGCTTCTAATATGACACTTTCAACTCTACTCCTGTCAGACTATTTCATAACTATGATCATGCTCGCTGGTAGAATTTGGATACGTGGGTAACCCCGAAGGTCAAGATCGGGATGTTGTCCATTCTACGGACTAAGCTATGCTAAGGTCACACATGTACCTCAAGGACAACTATTCCTTTCGTGTCTCTACTATATATGCTCGAACAACTACATCGATGTGAAGAGTGCTCACGCCATCTTCTCCGGTGTGAACCTACGGTGGGCCAAAACCTCGGGGTTTGTGTTGAGCGATTTCAACACCACTGTGCTCGGCGGTAACATGATGTATGACACTCGCCATGATCGATCTTCACGAATGTCCGTTCAACTCAATTAGCTGGGATATACCATTCGGGGCCTATATTTACGTGGATGAACCGCCGGAGGGGGCGTGATCATACCTAGGAAGTCGGGACCGATGTCTCCAAATGAGGCCGCTTCGATGTGTTCCAACGCGCCGACGAAAGTCCTTCATCTCGTCATACTGATCACGCCTCCTGTTACTGCCCTTAATTTTAGCCTGATCCCGGCGCAAGAATTTTACCCCCTTCAAATTTTTAACTTTCGGGTCGACTCACCCCGCTTCGAGCTAGTAAAGGATGCGTGGAAAAGTGATGTGTATGGCACACCTATGTATAGATTGACCTGCAAACTAAAAAGTGTGAAGGCTATCCTTAAGGCCTTTAACTTCCACCCTTTCAAGAAAAGTCATGAGCGAAGTCAGGACGCAGGAGACCCTAAACCAGCCCGCCTACATTACCGAACAACCGAATGATCCCCTTCGTGGATAATGAGAAGAGGTGTTCAAGATTTTCCATGACTTAAATTTCCGCGAGGAGGGGTTCCTACAAAATTCAGAATCGAGTGGCTTAAACTAGAGAGCAGAACACTAGTTTCTTTCACAAAGCCATCAAAGCAAGGAATGCTCGGAATGTTATATAAGTCATTACTTTGGCGAATGGGTGCAGAATTGAAGACCCCGAGGCTATCAAACAGGAAGTCGTCGCCCACTTCCAAAATGTAATGTGTTCTGATGGACCATCTACTGACCATGATGATTATTTAGATAACCTAGATGGTTTCACTTGGTCTCCTCAGCACCTGGACACTTTAAACAGTATGATAACCCATGAAGAGATCAAGAATGCCATATTCTCTATGAATGACTCCAAAGCCTCGGGCCCAGATGGTTTCTCATCTCTATTTTTCAAGAAAGCCCGAGTATTTGGTTGTAGTGATGTAGTTGAAGTGAAGGAATCCTTTTCAACTCCTGCCGTTTGTTTTGTGAAATTAATTTGCACATATTATCAGCCTACAACCCTAACCCTGCATCTATGCATGATTATAAGCACTCCTATCAGAATACTATATACAAGTGCATCACGTAAGATCATTGCCATGAGGATTGCATCAAAGGTTCTCGAGATTATTAGTCCATCACAAACTCACTTTTGTACAAGGCTCCGAGTATCACATAATGTCCTCATTACCCGTGATCTTACGATCACTATCATCGTGATAATGGTCAACCTGTGTGTGCACTAAAATCACATCACAAAGGTCATGAATCAACTTACGTGAAATGCATCATTGATATCCTTCCAAGATGGGTAAATTCGCTTACTCCATCGAGATGTATAAAAGGCGCAGCATCACTACTCCTTCCTTCTCCGTATCTCAGAACGGTGAGTTTAAGTGGTTCTTTTCATAGCAAACAAGGGTTAAGGCAAGGGGACCCCTTATCCCCTATGTTGTTCATCATCGCAATGGAAGCCTTCTCTAGGTCCTTATCTGTGGCCGTCCAAAGGCAAGAGTCTAAGTTTCATCCTAAATGTGAAGAAGTCAAACTGCACCTAATTCTATACTTACGATGATATTCTTTTATTCATCGGGTGGACGCCTTCCAAAGGTCCAAGTTATTACTGATGAGTTAAACAAGTTCGAGAACTTTCTGCCCAGCGAACAAGCGTAAGAGTGCTATATTCCTTGCAAGGGTTAATGATGATGTCAAAAATGATATCTTGAACATTACTAATTTATTGTCTGGGAGTTTACCTATGAAATACCAGAGTTCCAGGCTCACTTCTAAGCAAGACTCTCTCATCAGATCGATACCGCTTCGATAAACTCGCCGATCCAAGCGTGGGATGCGATCGCTATCATCCTATGCGTAGATCGTTAACCGATATCTTTAGTGTTGTATAATATTCAAATGTACAGGTGCAGTATGTTCATCATTCCAAAGTACAATATTACTAAGATCGAGTAAATTTTCAACAGCTCCGTGGTCCGTAAATTCAGAATGCCTCGCTGTGCTAAGGCTAGGATGGGAGTCCGTGTGTCTTTCAAGGAGGAGGGCTGATTGGTCTCAAGGCCGTGTTAAAGATTCAATGATGCTATGTTATGAAACACATTTGGAATCAGGCTATAGAAGGCACTCCTTACGGGTCTGGTGCGAGGCTTTATCTCGAGATGTGGAGTCTCTGTGGTGTGCAAAGATCCCTTCGAATTGCCTCCCCGGAGTTGCAAATCCTTCGCCCGCAGACGTGATCGACCTTCATAAGACACAAGGTGTGTAATCTGCCGACATTCTTATGGCATGATTTGTGGAACCCGTTTGGCCCCCTCCTACCATGCTTTGGAGAATGGATTATATATGATTCTGCTATTCATAGGAACGCTCATGTAGCAAAGGCTATTGGTGGTGGTAGGTGGAACTGGCCTATCGCTAATTCAGCTGACCTTATCGCTATCAAGAATAGTTATGGAATATCCTCATGACTCTAGAGAGATATTATTTCATGGACACTAGCACCTGGGAATTTATCGTTACCACTGGAACCATATTAGACGAGTACGCCACAGAACTCCGCACTATACTAGCATGGTTTCCCCAAGCTATTAGAAGACATGCATTTATAGTATGGTTGGTCATCCATGACAGATTGAATACCCAAGACAAGCTTCTCAAATGGGGCTTTATCAACTCTATGTCCTATGTCTTATGCCCGCTAGCGCCAAGATAGAACTACATGTTCTTCTACGCCAATTCACCACCGAATTTGGATGAGGATTTTAAGGTCAGGTGGGGAACTTCTGTAATGTAGGAACCGAGAATGAATTCTTGTGGGTAATCGAACCAAGGGTGTCCTTCAGCCTATCACTAAGAGGATCAGGTGGGGTGCTACTTATATATCACTCAGGGAGACAAATCGAATAAAGAGAATCTAAGGAAAACATCTATCTCTCCCGCAGATGCTATTTTTCACCCTATATGTAATGATGTTAGACTTAAAGCATCAGGTTTGTATATTGATGATAATCCAGAAATGTAACTATGTGCGAGATGTCTTTCCTCTTACTATCCTAGTTCGTGGATCTACCATGACTCAGGGCCTTTAGTCGTCTTTCGTTACTGCGTTTCCTAAGCCAGGTCGTGATGTTGTTTCAGGTCATTCTAGGCCGTGGACTATGTGGGTTTGGTGTGTGTTCATTTCTTCCTTATCGCTTCCTTCATTGGTGTGTCAGTCATGTGGCTTGCCTCAAAGTGGGTTTTAAATAAGTATTCTCAGGGTTTAATAAGTCCTGCGGGTGTTTCAAGTGTCGGGCGCCTAAGCTCGATCATGGGTCAGATCGTGGTGTGTCGCCTCCGCTCCCGTTGTGGGATGTGCTTCGTGATTTTTACCGACATTGTTTTCTTTTCGTCAGGTGGCCCGCCAGTCGCGAGTCGCTGCTTATAGTCGTGTTGCTACCGCGGTTTTGCAGTCGGCCGATGCCCTTCCTATGTTTTGGGAGCAGCCGTCGCTTTTCGCTTTCTTTCCGTCGCCTTCTACTTCTTGTATTGTTCTTGTTTTTCGGGCTTTTCCCCTCGTATAAATCTACTTATCCAAAAAAAAAAAGGGTTTAGGGTAGTTTTCTAGGTTCAAAACAGGTTATGGACGATTTTATGAGATTTTCTAAATTAGGGAATGTGTCTTTGTGGTATAGAAGGGAAAAATGGTATTTAGGAATGTTTTAGTAGTATGGAACAAGATATGGAAAGTTTCTGCAGATGCTGAAATATCAAGGCGAAAAGTTTGAAGAGGCATGAGACGGTGAGGAGAGTAGAGCCTGCAGACAAGAGCTGGTTACTTACCCGGTTAATGAAACGATCCACACAAGATAGATGACTCGAGGAAGGCGCCACAATCAACTATGGACGAGTCAATGATAAGTCTGACAAAGACTCCCCGCCACTCAAGGAATCCAATTGAAAAGGAGAAGCCACGAACTCGTCCCTATGAATCCACTCCAAGAGATAAGAGAACAAAGAGACAACTCTTAAAAAAAGAGAAATCTAAAATATTATTAAACTTGAATCGCTCTTAAAAGACTATAATAGGGTATATATAGTCTCATACTTTCTAAATCAAATAAAGAAACTTCTACTTTAACTAGAAAATGAAACTTTCTAAATTACAAAAAGCAACTCCTAAAAGAAAACTTTCTAAAATAAATAAAGCAAATCTTTCTAAAAGTGATAGAATAAAATATTGGTTTAAATCTTTCAAAATGTAGATCAGGAACCATCTCCCTGGGCTTAACTAACCCCTTCCGCCAACCCTCAAGAGGTAAAGGAGAAACGAGAGATCGAGAACTGTGAGAGATCAGTGAACCTGGTCTTAATGGCTGAGACAATTTGTCAGATTCAGATTGCCTCTCTCTCCCAATGGTTCTAAGAAGGGTGGCTCTTCTGAAAAGCCGTGTGACCGCCGTTACGCGTCTAAATTCCCCAAGCCAGACATCGCGCCGCCTATTTTCTACCAACAGTGGTCCGGGGACACCCGTGAGCTGTGAGTAACGGCCAAAGTGAAGCCAGGTAAAAGCCCAAATCTGGGACCCATCTTAGAAATCGATCTAATTGATCTCATTCGCCTGGGGGATCTAGTCGAGGCGGTTAAAGGAGACAATGCGTCTAGTCCGGGTTTCCACTAAAGGCTGAAGGGCTGGAATCCACATCCAAATGAGGTCGGCTCCCACTGGACCTGCGACTACCGGGTCTCATGGGATGTTCGACTACTGGTCCGAATCTCTGGGTTCCAGATCCAAATGTAGGTTTAGGTAAGGCGCTATCGGACGATTGCGGTTCGTTCCCCTGGAGGAGACAAGGGCCTGGGTGACCCAAGACATCTGCAGTAGACTGCAATACCGGGTAAGTCCCCAGCCTGCTGGGTATGTCCCTGTTCGACCAGGTCAAGATGGTGAACGCATTCTCGTCCCAAGGCCTACCGTGGCGGAAGGCCAGGGCTCTTAGATTCAATCCCGTGCATCCTGGGCTCCACTACCGGTGGGCCGACGGCCGTAATGAGCAAACCAGCCAGAGCATCAAGGGAATTCGTATCGAACAAGTACAGAACAGCCGGGTGCTAGTAGCTTTGAGCCGAGTCGACTTTCCGTCGCCCGATCGCTTTTGGTCTCGCAGCCATTGACCTGGCTCATTTGAACTACTGATGCCAACTGCCGATCTACTAATTTTCGCCGTAAGAGCTCAACCGGCTCGCTCTCGGTCGCCGACCCACGGCAAGCTCGCTACGTCGTGGACGTGGTGTGCAAACATCCCTATTTACTTCATCGTCCGCCTCGTTCGTAAAAGTGGACCTCGCGATGCTTGGGGACCAAAATCCTTCAGAGGAAGTCGTTACGATCGATCTGGGTCAAGGGTTCTCTGAAGAGAGAGGTTCCGGGGGATGTTGTCGGGGGTAGATTGTTCTATTTGGGTATCGCCGCCATTGTCCACCACTCTGGTTTTTAGGACTGGTTTTTCCCTCCGATTTCTTCCCCAACTGGTTCGTCAATTACAGTGGGTCTAAGGTATCCCCGCTGTGTTTTGTCCATGTTCGATCCGACGTGACGACCGACCACGCGGTTTCACGTTTCGCCTTCGCTGATCCGGCGTCGATTTAAGGTCACAAGTCGCTCACGGCCGTGGGAATCGCTTGTCGGGCCGCCGGCTCGCTCACCTGGGGTTACTTTTCGTACTCATCCGAGAGTGCAACTAGACTATGGATGTTCCCTGGCCCACCGTGTCAACGCTAGGTCGCTGCGCCCGGCCGTGGGTCAGGTGGTTTCCTCGGCCGTCTCCCTGGTCAGGGTTTGCTGCTCAGGCCCGCCGCGGGTCTTGCTCCTCAGATCCCCGCTGCCTATGCCCGCCGTGGGCTGGGCTTTGGCTCGTCTCTCCTTCGCCTCGGTGTGGGCCTGATTTTATTTGGCCGGGTTCATCGTCAGTCTCGTGATGTGGTCCGGCTTGCTTATTCTCCTTCGCCTCCGGGTGTGGGCTTGGTTTTATTTGGTTGGCTCGTCAAGCAGCATCCGGTGGTTTCAGATCGGGGCCGATGCCCCTTCTTATGTTTATAAGGAAGGTAGCCAGCCCGCTTTTCGCTTTCTCCGTGGCCTCGGGCTTCTAATATTCTTCTCGTTGTCGCTTCATGGCTTTAATAAATTCTTAATTATCAAAAAAAAAAAAAAATCTTTCTAAAAGAAATACAAGAGAATTACAAAACAAACTTCCAAAAGATCTTCGCAAATCTTTCTAAAATCAATACGGCGCTCCACATCGTGGGTTTGTCCAAGTCCGACCACGTTTTTTCGCTTCCAAGGCCCAAACAGGTCCAAAAAAGGAGTTTACATGTATTCAATGTGTCTCAATTCTCCCCAATCCACCCTCCTTCAATTAGGGTCGAATTCCCAATATTTGGTGTGTTTATAGAAGCTCCTGCATCATTTTGCTCACATATTTCTCTCTCATTTCCTCCCCTCTCTCTGACAAAACCCTAGAAATCGATTACATAGCTTCAATCTTCACTCGGGCTACACATTGGATTTCACATCCACGCTGATACTTCCGCTACTCTGCCGCTTTGCTCAATCATGCGTAAAACCGCTCTTCCGCTTTTCGTAAGGTTTTGTTTCATTTTCGTTTCATTCAACTCGTTTTGGGTTTGCTTGGTGTTTTTCCCTTAATTTGATGGTTTAGTTGTCAGTAGTTAGCCGTGATCCAACCTCAAGCCAGACGGGGTTTACCGCATTGTGCCTATTTGAGTCTCCACTCAGACCTTTCTAAGACCTTCCATTAGGACTGCTTGACCTGCTTTGATGTCTTCTGGCTCTAGCCTACCCTATCGCTTTCGCTCGAAGCAAACTTTGCAAATTGTCGCATTCGTCAGCTCTACAAAATCGATTCCACTGCATTCCATCGTTGTCAGTACTTTCGGATGTACCCTTTTAAAATGGTAAGACTACTTTTAGAGTCCCACTGATACTCTCAAACTAGGAAATAATTCTAAGACATGCTCCTATTTTAGATTAACTTTGGAATATACTACTTTTGATAGTGATTTTGCACTTTTTATTGGTCTTTTCCAAAAATACTATTGTAGGCCTGTTATTTCAGTGTGAATGACATTTGGAATGACATTTCAGTATATTTTCCACCTTGTAATGGCATTTCGTATTGGAATTTTTGCTTTTGTTCTCTATGGCAACAATTGGTTTGGATTGACAATTCTAAATTGGGTATTTTTTGTTCCATTTTCTGGTTCAACTTAAAAGTTCAAAATTTAATGTGTTTCTTCCTCATACTCTTTAGAGCCTTTCCTAGGACTCTTCCTCATTCGATGCTTCATTTTTCCCAAAATTGATTTAGGTTTGTTTAGTCTGGGATTTCATACACTACGACACCTAGACGCGAGTTTGCTTCTACATAAGCCCGGGCAAATGCCCCACAAATCCTAAGACTGAGGCAAAGCCTGCATGTGTGTGAGAGGGGAGCTTAAAAGCGCGAGCTGGTATGAGCCTATTCGAATCACCCACAGAGCATTAGTGCTACTGTTTTGACTTTTTCCAGTGGAAGGTCATTGTGGGTCTCGACATCAACTTCTCCTCGCTAGAGGGATCTTGCATTGAGGCTCTCTTCTCAAATATGGGGTGGCTCCCACTCGTCTCGCTTCATGACCTAGTTTACCCCACCTTAGTTAAAGTGTTCTTTACTCGGGCTCAAATCTTTGGTTCAAGGATCGCTGGCATGCTCCAAGGAGTAGAGTTTGATATTGGCGCCTCCGAGCTATGTCATCTCCTCTCCATTCTGAGTACAGTGTTCGCATCTCAGTCGAAGACTCCTCGTCTCAGTTGACCTAGCTGACCACGTAATAGTTCGACGCCTCACGGATCCACCACTTATGGTGCTGGCCGCCATAGCTAGTAGGTGTCTTACCTCGAGGCCTGCCTACTTCACTAAATCATTTGACGATGTATACTTCCCCACAATGGTCACTGGAACGAGGTGTCTTACCTCAATGCCTTCCTTCTGGATTCTATCCTAGTTGAGAGACCAGATGATCTTTGTCAATTGATGATTCAACATATGATCCGGTTTCATAGTGTGGTTGGTCGTTCCAATTTTCAAACGGACGCCTTCACCCGCCTTTTCAATCTTCACGACTCGATCTCACTAATCAAATCTGACCACAGAGATCTAGCTAATAATGAGACACATTCACCGCATCTGGGCCTCTCGTCAGACAGTGGATTCCTACCCAGAGTACAACCTATGGCCTCGCAGGAAGAGGATGAGAGCAAGGGTATGGAGGCCAAAGTTGATTCTCCTAACCAGATGGAGGATGATCTTCACATCCCTCATCTTCAGACTGAGTATCCGCCATCTTACAGTGTGCCTCGCTTTGATTTGATTGCATATCCGTTAGAGCCACCACCCATGCCCTCATACACCCAACCGCCTACAGTGAGCATTTTGTGGAGTGTACCCCTTTAGCTTCGAGCAAAATTTCTCTACTATTTTCCATTCCCCGATCCTCATTATACTCCACTTCCTAAGCAGCCCTCTCTACATGAGCTTTAGGCCGAGTTTCATGCTCTATGCAAGGACATTCACGAGATGCGAGATGATCTTACTAGCCTATGCAAGATTTGGCCGAGAAGAGCCTCGATATCTATACATAGATAAGATCTCTTCATCACCACATCCGATGCAAGTGTCAGACCGCGATGGATGATCTGTGGTTTGTGTAAGTCAAAATATGGGCTCGGGGTAAGCTTTCGCCAAAATAAAGTTATGGACTAATTTCGAGATTTTCTAAGTTAAGAAAGGTGAATTTATGGTATATAAGAGGAAAGGGTATTTAGGAAGGTTTTAGTAGTATGGAACAAGATTTGGAAAGTTTCAATGAGGTTGGAAAATTCGTTATGGAAAGTTTAAAGAGAAGATGAGACGCGAGGAGAGTAGAGCTCAGACAAGAGTGGTTACTTAACGGTTAATGAAACGATCCACACAAGATAGACGACGGAGTGAAGGCGCCCACAATCAACTATAATCTTATTGATCGATAAGCCAACAAAGACTTCGCCACCAAGGAATCCACCTAGGTATGAGAAGCCACCTAACTCGTTCTCATTTTAATCCACCCAAGAGATAAGAGAACAAGAGAGAACTCTTAAAAAGAGAAATCTGAAAATATTATTAAACTTGAACTGATTTTAAAAGACTACATTATGGGGGTATATATAGTCCCATACTTTCTAAATCAAATAAAGCAACTTCTACTTTAACTAGGAAAAGAAACTTTCTAAATTACATAAAGCAACTCTTAAAAGCAAACTTTCTAAAATAAATAAAGCAAATTTTCTAAAATAAATAAAGCAAATCTTCCTAAAAGGGATAAACAAAATTCGAAAGAATCTCAGCAGCAAATCTTTCTAAAATCAATATGGCAGCTCCACATCGTGGCTCATCTAAGTCCGACCACGTTTTTTGCCTTCCAAGGCCCAAATGAGGTCCAAAAGGAGTTTTACATGTATTCAATGCTATCTGACCTCTCCAATCCAATTCTTCAATAATTAATGACCAATGTTCGTGTGTTTATAAGCTTTTGCATCAATTATCACTCTAAGATGATGACCACACTCGATCTCCAATTCATGTCTATAGAGACCCGCTGAGATGATCTTGAGATTCGTCCACGACACGACATGCAGCACTTCCATTAGTTTAGATCGTCATGGACGAGCGATTCTCTCTGATGATGGCGTCTCAACCATGTGGACTAATATGATGATGACTTTGTCGGGTTACGGCAGAATATCCAACTGGGTCAGGAACACAATGCATTTAATTTAAAATTTTTATCCCTTAACCTACCAAGGATCACATGCTTTCAATAAACCGAAGGAAGGGTAAACAAAACTTACCTCTCGTAGACGATTCACAAGCCTTCAAAGTCTCAAGGCTCTCGTTTATTCGATCTTCAGCAGCTGCCTTTCCAAAGCTTCGACCACCACCCCCTCACGCATCCACACACGAACAACATTGAATGATCTCTGGCTGAATGCTAGTTCAGTTCGCCTCTCAAAACGAAATTGTGTGGTATCTCCTGCCAGTTGCTCTGTGGCAAAAGACTTTACCAAAAACATCTATAAGTCTCCTAGTATTTTAATAAAAGGAATTTTATATTATTATTATATATTTAAAATCTTTAAATAATAACAATTTAAATTCAAATCCTTATCGATATGAAACAATTTTATATTATTATATATTGAAATTCTTTTTAAATAATAAAATTTAAATCAACTCATCGTGAGAAGGAAACGAATTTATTTATATTAATATATATTGAAACTATTTTAAATAATAAACAATTTAAATTCAAATCGACGATAAGGGAAACAATGATGAGATAAATATATATTTAAAACCTTTAAATAATAACAATTTAGTTCAAATCCTTACGATATGAAACAAATTTATATTATTATATATTTAAAAATCTTTAAATACACAATTTTAACCAAATCCTTATCGATAAGGAAATGAATTTATTTGATATTAATATCTATTTAAAACTCCTTTTAAAAACCCTTTACGATTATTTCCTATCCAATAAGAAAATATAATAAATTAATTATTAGCTATAATTTAAATCACTCGAATTTAAACTTTCAAATTAAATTCGAATTTAAATAACAACTAAATTGTTATTTGTAATTTAAAATAATCTCATCATTTTAAATTACTACAAGAGAGTGAAAAACCATAAATCGTTATTATTCGTTCTTAATGTAAAAGTGACCTATAGGTTCAATTAACATCGCAGTAGCCCAAATCACATTTTGATCCTACAAGTCATAAAGTGGCCTCAGCAAGACATTATGACTACCCAAGTTAAAATGAAAAGCCTATGATCCGACAACCTTAATATAACTAATGACATAACTTTTTATCTCATGATACGCCTGATAGAATATACGCATGGGCAAAGTCAACCTTATATCGCTTTTATCTTTGAATACTTAAACCCAATTAGACTGACTAAAACAAATGACATTGATCTCCATCAATTCATTTGAGCACTCCGCCCATGCATTTCGCCTCAATTGTCGAGGACCTGCATATCTCTCTTTATAACAAGAGGACAAATTTAATCTTAATCGCTTTCATATCTCACTACATAATTTTATCAGGTTCAAGTATAACCTTTATAAATAAATTCGATTAAAGACAACGCTTGATTATATCAAAACACAATATTCCTTATGTTGAGAACTATGCCGATTCTGTCAAAGGATTTAATGATTGAGCCAACTATTGGGAGATTAACTTATGACTCTCGATCCATGTATTGACCTCAATATTTGTCCGTCCAATATTTTGTTTCAACAAATAGATATAAATTTGATTTAAATCTCATACAAATATTCACACATTGGGCCTACGGGCTCGCCTCGGTTGTGGGCGGTTCTGTGTTGCTCTTTTTTGCCCTGGATTGTACTCAGGTCTTTGTCAAGTGGCTCCGTGTCGTCGGCCGTCAGCTCGCCTCCTATATTTATAGGAGGTGTCAGTCCGCTTTTTTCTATTGCCAGGCCTCGCCTCCGCTCTATGTATTTCTTTGTCAAGGCCGCCCATTTGGTAATAAATTCTTAATTATCCAAAAATAATAATAATAATAATATTCATCCCATGAATATCAATCAAACTTTATACTAATCTTAATTCATTGTTATTCCCATAACAATAACCGACAGTGGGACATTTAGAATAATTAATAACATTATTCAAGGACATTATATATAATAAACATGCAAATCATCATAATAATAAATTCTCATAAATAGTCAAAATATCATGTCCATACAATAAAGCCTAGGCATCATTACTAACAACTCCCACTCATACAGCTCCATTCATCAACGATCTAATACCTATGAACCTAGCATGACGATCATGCTTTCACAGGGTAAGAGGCTTACCAATGGATCAACAACATTATCATCCTGGCTTGAACTCGCATATCTTAACGTCACCTCTCTCAATGATTTAACTGAGATGATAACGCCTAAGAATGTTTGATCGATGATCTAGTTCCTTTCAGGCAATATAACACCATTATTGTCACAATAAACATCAATGTGGATTCGTTATGCTGTGAACCACCGCAAGGTCGTAAGTAATGGAACTTCGATCCAAATCGCCTTTGCGTGATCGATGTCGCGAATGTATTCAAATTTCGCCAGGGACCGCAAATAAAGCCGCTTTGAACTTTTCGGGCCTAACTCCGCACCACCATTTAAATAAACATATATCCTGATCGCGATCAAATCATTCACAGGACAGCTCAGATCTCGTGTAACCATTTACAACCGCATCATCTTCCATCCGCCTATACACCAAGAACATAGCCTAGACCTTCTCAGATACTTAAGAATGTTTCGATACCGCCCTGACTCTCACGGATCCCCGACCGGGTATCTACTGCTATGCTTAAAGCGTAAGATACATCCGGGCTCCAGCGCACAACACGGCATACATGATATCCACATCGAGGCATAAGGGAATCTTACTCATCCTCTCGCTCATCTTTGTATGCTAGACACCTAGATTCGCGAAGAGTAATACCATGAGACACGGGCATCCTCTTGAATTCGCATACCGAACCGTTTCAAGACTTGCCTATGTAAGCACTTTGACTTCTGCACTCAATCAGCCTCTAGATCTATCTCT
The DNA here is from genome assembly GCA_016808115.1 of Tetrastigma voinierianum. Classification (NCBI taxonomy): domain Eukaryota; kingdom Viridiplantae; phylum Streptophyta; class Magnoliopsida; order Vitales; family Vitaceae; genus Tetrastigma; species Tetrastigma voinierianum. Next base: position 191,512 of record JAEQBH010002293.1, on the reverse strand, counting down.
ATGATCTTTATCCCTGTGGATATGCTTCGCTAAGTCTTTCATCGAGAAACACTTCCCTAACCAAGACTTGACATTCTCGCGCGTGGATATCATTCCCAATGAGTAAAATGTCATCACCATATAAGACCAAAATACACCAAGGCTCCCACTAATTTTCTTATAAAACACAAGGCTCATCTTCATTTTCTCGACAACCAGAAACCTTTGATTGATTCATCAAAACGAAGATTCCAACTCCGAGAGGCCTACTTCAAACCATAAATGGATCTTTGAAGCTTCGTGATACTTTACCGTAATTTTAGGGTCAGACAAACCCTCAGCCAGGTCATGTACACATCCTCAAGCAAGTTTCCATTAAGAAACACGCTTTTTTAATAATCCATTTGCCAAATCTCATAATCATGATATGTAGCAATGGCAATAAGAATTCTCGATAGACTTAAGCATAGCTATTGTGAAAAAGTTTCATCATAGTCTATACCATGAGTTTGTTTAAACCTTTGCAACTAAATTTCTGCTTTGTGGCATGCACTTTGCCATCCATGTCGCTTTTCTTTTAAAACCCATTTCAGATCCAATGGTTCAGACCTTCAGCTGTCAACCAAGGTCCATACCCGATTATCATACATGGATCAATTTCGACTCACGGCCTCTAACCATTTCTCGTAGTTCGATCCAACATAGCCTCTTGATAGGTAGTGGGTTCATTTTAATCCACCAACAATACATCATGGTTATCAGTCACAAGAAATCCATATCTCTCGAGCTCATGACGTATCCTATCAGATCTACGTAAATTTTGTGCTATAAGAGGTGTGTCAACAATAGTTTGTTGACTATGAGTATCCACAGGCAGTTCAATGTTATCTCATGGTTCTCGAACTTCTTCAGTCAGACTACTCCCACTCGGGTCCTTTAGAAATAAATTCCCTTTCTGTGAAGACACCATTCCGAGCAACAAACACGACTTTGTTCTCTATCGATCAGAAGTAGTAATCCCTTAGTCTCTTGGGGATACCCCACAAAAGACATTTATCGGGATTAGCTCCGCTATTTGAAACTTAACGCTTTACATAAGCCTCACAACCCCAAATCTTAAGAAAATACAACCGGGCCTTTTACCATTCACATCTCATACGCTGCCTTTTTCAACCGCTCGATGAAACTCGATTAGTGTGAACGCACTGCTTCAAGTGCATAACCCCAAAAGGTAAATGGAAGATCTGGCTGACTCCATCATAGATCGAACCATATCTAATAAAGTTCGATTCCTCCTCTCAGACAATACCCATTCCATCGCGGGTGTTCCAGGGGGAGTTACACCAGAAACGATTCCACAAGTTCTAAGATGGTCATCAAATTCTCGCACAATATTCGCCCACCTCGACCGGGATCGGCGTCTTGATCGTTTTGCCGTTGGTTTTGTACTTCATTTGAAAAGATTCAACATTTCAAATGATCTCGTATTTATGTCTCATCAAGTAGACATAACCATATCTCGCCGAAGTCATTAGTAAATAATGAAGTACTTGTAACCTCCTAAAGATCTCGAACTTAATGTCCACATACATCCGTATGTATGAGATCCATTAATTCATTGGCCCTTTCACTGTGTCCAAAGAAAGGATCCTTTGTCATCTTACCCATTAGACAAGATTCACATGTATCATATGATTCAAAATCAAATGAATCTGGGGCAAGTCCAACTTGATGGAGTTTCTCAGATGCGCTTCATTTATACGGCCAAGGCGACAATGTCAAGATAGGCTGAATTTAAATCACAACTTAAATTTCTTAGTAGTTATGTTATAGACATGAGAATTGTTGGATTTTCAAGGTTCATAACATAAAGACCATCCGTAAATAAAGCATTTGCATAGAACATGTCTTTATGAAATCGGAGCAATTATTATTCTTAATAATAAAAGAAACCATCATTATCCAAACAAGAAACTGAAATAATATTCCTACATATCAGAGGAACATAATAGCAATTCGTCCAAAACTAACAAAAGCCCACCGGGCAAAGTAAGTTCCTATAACTTCCTACAGCCTAAATACAACTCGCCCATCGCTTCACTCAGAGATCAACTCGCCATTCTTCGCCTGTCTACCCAGCCCCGCAGACATTTGTACAAATGGAGAGTCCATCCAAGATCTAATACCTGTGAACTAGGAAGGAGAAAAAATTAATTCAGATAACATAAATACCAAGAACTAGTCTCACCAGCCTTTCTTCTTCTTCTTCTTAGATCCTCTAAACAACTTCGCAGCTTTCTCTTCCACGACCATGTTCATCGCAAAAGAAACAAACACCATCCTTCAAGCTTTAGCCTGGCCTGGGTCCTGGGCCGAGCATCGGACTTTCCTTCGCCCTTCGCCCTCGTCTCTCGCCCTTGCCTCGCCCCTTGTTCCCGTCCCTTTCCTTGTAACCATCGTAACATGGCCAAAGCTCGATTTAATATTCGCTGCTTTTTGGGCATCATACGCAGCCGTAGAGATAGATTTCATTCCATTTCATTCATGTTATAGTTCGCGACAACCGGCTATAACTATCAGAAGTGAATCGCAGATCAAATCAGCTTGCCAACTCTTACCAATGGAATTCCAAGCCTACTAAGGTGCTCAATATAGCCTTTCATTTTTTAACACGAGCACTAATCAAGCACCTCCTCACCCATTTTGCAAGAATGCAGTAAGTCTTGGTAGTCTCATACCTTTCTCATTTTGCTTCGTTGTTGGAACATTTTTAAGATTGAAGATTATATCATAAGCTTCCATATTTTCCAAATCCTTCTTAAGTTCCTAACTCATGGTAGCCAGCATCAAGCATGCAACATCAATAGTCATTATGATGCTTCATAAGATTCTTTTCAAACTTCTGGGAACACTATCAGTCGGTTCTCTTCAGGAGAGGTTCATCCAGACATAAAGCTTCCTTTCTTGTTTGAGAACAATTTCACCAAACCAAATACAGTTAGTCCCAAAGTAGTTTATCCTAAGGACTGATCGCAGTGACATAAAGAGAATTGTTGCTGTTATTGTCGCCATCTACAATGAATGCAAAGTTCGATAAGTATTTTGATTATGAAAGATTCTCACTAAATTAACAACCTCAAGAATAATCATATTAATCTAGTGAGCTAAGATCCATATTTTACTCAACTATAAGTCACTTTCTGCATGACACTTAAAATTGCTATTTGTGTAGGCAGCTTCTTACCAATTACATCTCATCAACTCTTAGATATTTAAGGATTTTGATCATATGTCCCAAGCATGTTTAAATCTCATCTAATGCCATTAGGCCCAAAACCTGCTTTTTGATAACCTAATAAAGTTAAACTATTTTTTAAACATATGGGTAGCACTGATTACTCATCTTGTTTCACTAATGTAACCTAGTACTTCTACTTACTCAGAACCCACATTAAGGTGATGTGCTGTTTGATATGTTTAAATATGGATGGCATGTTAACTTTAAATTTTATGTGAGGGATCTGATTGATTTTAATTTTTAATTAATAGATCTCACTATACATCTAAGATCGTCATAACATAAAACATGGGATCACATACACAGATTCATATGCATATAATAAACGTGTCACAATATGGCCTTAATCTAGATTGATCTCCATAAGCCAATATGAAGATCAACAGTCATTCCTAGGTAGTAATAAGCACCCACGATGTCGATTACCACCAACTCATGTATAGACACCTAGCCCTCCATCATCATGGTTTGATCGTATGATACTCAAATGCACAGATTGCCTCTCGCTTTATTACAATAAATTAAATAAATACTACTAATAGTAAAATAAAATTACAATAACAAAACTAAGATGCAAGCCGCATTTAATAATTACAACCCTTGTAAAACAATAATAACCCGCCAAAACACATCGGGTCTAAAAGGCCATATCAGGCACCATGAAGCACACAACATGCAAAATATATCATATTATCATATAGCATAAACAATTTGCATTAAAAAAATAAATAAATTATAATAGGCGTGTGTGTTTAAACCAATTAAATTCATGGGCGCTACACCGAGTCGTTATTTCTGGTTCCGCTTAGCCTAAGCATGGGACGGTCGAGGGGGCCACCGCAGGTCCGCGCGCCCGAAATTTTTTTTTCTTCAAAAACAATAGAGTTTCGTTTCAAAATTAAATTTATCGATCTCATCAATACCAATGTCGAAGCCATCAAAATCACATTAAAACAAAGATATTATGTAATCTCATTACACATAGGTTTATTTTCGCACTAACCATAATATCACATATATTCAAAAACGCAAATCATGCCGTAATCATATACATCACATACATACGATCAAACATGGTATTATCGATTTTTGCGAAAACACAAGTGGCTCGATACCACCGTCGGGTTACGCGTAATATCCAACTGTCGAACATAAATGCAAATAAATTAAAAATTTTTATCCCTTAACCCACCAAGGATCACATGTGTTTCATAAAACCGAAGGAAAGGTAAACTAAACTTACCTCTCAGATCGATTCGCAAGCCTTCAAAGTCTCAAGGCCTCGGGTTTATTCCTGATCTTCAAAGGTGTCGCTTTCGAAAAGCTGACCACTTACAAGTATCCACACACGAACAAATAATGAACGATCTTGTTGAATGCTAGTCTCAGTTCGTCTCTCTCAAAACGAAATTAAGGTCTCTCCGCTTTGGCTTGTTCTGTAAAGAAGACTCCACCACAAAAAAAAATATCTATATAAGTCTCCTAGGGTTTTTAGTCAAAAAGGAATTTGATATTATTATATATTTAAAAATCTTTTAAATAATAACAATTTAATTAATCCTTATCGATAAGGAACTAATTTATATTATTATATATTTAAAATTCTTTTAAATACAACAATTTAAATTCAAATCCTTATCGTGATAAGGAAACGAATTTATTTATATTAATATATATTTAAAACTCTTTAAATAATAACTATTTAAATTCAAACTTTATCGATAAGGAAACGAATTTATTTATATTAATATATTTAAAACTCTTTAAATAATACCAATTTAAATTCAAATCATTATCGATGTGTTTAAACAAATTTATATTATTATATATTTAAAACTCTTTTAAATAATAACAATTTAAATTCAAATCCTTACTCATATAAGGAAACGAATTTATTTATATTAATATCTATTTAAAACTCCTTTTAAAAACTCCTTTGGCGTATTATTTCCTTATCTAATAAGAAATATTCAACAAATTAATTATTTGTTATAATTTAAACTCCGAATTCTAAACTTTCAAATTAAATTCAATTTAAATAACAACTATCAGCATTGTAATTTAAAATAATCTCATCATTTTAAATTACTACGTAGAGCGAAACCATAAACTTATTATTCGTTCTTAATGCGCGACTTATGTGTTCAATTAACATTAAGCAAACAGCCTAAATCACATTGATCCTACAAGTCATACCTGCCTCTAAAGCAGCATTACGACCACCCAAGCTTAAAACGAAAAGTTCCAGCATCCTGCATAACCTTAACATGTTTAATGACATAATCCTTTCGTCTTCATGATATTTCGATGTAATATAAGGCATGGACAAATAACCTTATATCGTTTCTATCTTCGATACCTCGAACCCAATTAGATCGACTAAACAAACGACATCGGGACCTCCATCAATTCATTCGGCACCCGCTACGCATTTCGCCCCGATTTGTCGAGGGACCCGTGAGATATCTCTTTATAATAAAGAGTGGACAAATTCCATCTTAATCGCTTCTCATATCTCACTTACATACTCTTATAATTCAAGCATAACCTTATAGTCAATCGACAAAGACAACGTTTGATTATATCAAACACAATATTCTTATGTTGAGAACTATAGCGATCTCAGTCAAAGGATTTAATGACACAACTATTAGAGACAACTTATGACTTTCGATCCATGTATTAATCTCAATATAGGTCTCATTCCAATATTCGTTCTCAACAGATATAAATTTGATTTATCTCATACACATATTCATCCCATGAATATCAATCATACTTTATAATTATCTTAATTCATCATATATTCCCATAACAATAACCGATTGTGTGGACATTTAGAATAATTAATAATATTATTCAAGGACATTATATATAATAAATATGTAAATCATCATAATAATAAATTCTCATAAATAGTCAAAATATCATGTCCATACAATGTGCCTAGAAAGACTATTACTACCGTAATTTCATCTCTTAACTACTGCTCTCCTTCGACACCTTAGACTATCATTTTTTTCTATTTTTGGGTGCACCCTCTTTTGTTCCTTTTTGTTGTTGCCAAAGATATTCACATACACGTTTATTAATTTTTGCTTATCTTTTGGATGGTCAAATCTTGCACTCTTTGGTTATGATATATACATGCTTATGATTTCATCATGAGCTCTATGCTTAATCATAATTCACAATTGCATGTTTCTTATTGACTTATTGATGGGTTATTGGTTTGAGGGAGAGCATCGCTCCTCTTAAATAACCTAGGTTTGTCATTATAAAAAATGGGGAGATTGTTGACCCAAGGGTACCTCTAATTAAGGTTTTGATGATGACAAACCAAAGTAATTTGTTACTAATGATTTACTTGAGATGGGTGACAGATGGCAGGTGTTTATGAACTTAAAGGACTACATCATTCATCCAAGATTTGAATCAAGATCAAGAAGTGAAACCCGAGATTCCAAGTTCAAGCATACCATGAAGACTTTATAAACTTCAGGATCTACGTAAGATGAATGCATTGTTGCACTTTAGGATATATAATCATATACATGCATATTTGTTCATAACTCGATGTTTTGTGTCAAAACTACATATCCTTTGAAAAACAAAAGTTCAAACATAAAACCTTGGGTTTTATAAACCAAATAAGTGCTTCAATGAAATACCCAAAGGTTTAAAAGTGTTTTGAATAAAAAAAACACATAAATTTGAGCATTCAGAGGGTCAATTGGTCAGGTTTACTCAAACTACCAACCAAATGGTCGGGACCGTTGAAAAGGCAGATTCACCAGGTCAACGGCTGAAAATGTCGATCGGCTTGACGTAGTGAACTCATCCGTACTAAGAAGCAGGGAAACATTCTATCAATCGGGCTGACGGCTGGTAACCGTGATGGTGTGTGACTCAACCGATCGATACGCAGAACTCATCCAAAGTCCATAAGATGAAACGATTGTCCCAGGCTGGACAAACATTCAAATCGCAGTCGAATATAAAAAATGTGTTGAACTCAAGAGCAATCGGAACGGCTAGGTGAAACTATTGACCGATTGTGTGAAACCAGCCGATGGGTTCATTTAATGGTCGAATCAGAACGACCATAAAATGGTAAACATACCGCGCACAACGACTAGTTTTTAGCAAACGATCAAATTTGATCGTCGATCGATCGCTTTAATTGTTACCGAAGTTCCACTCTATAACAAAGTCATATATTACTTAACATTATATGAGAATTATCAGATGTATTCTCTCAATCATCATTTCTCTTGATAATCAATTCTAAAATTGCGATTCTTAGTGCATTCATTTCACTTGCATTTTCTAAAGTGCAATTTTATATTCATCAAAAGCTTGAGTTTTATTTTATCCATCTTGAGAGCTAAAAAGAGCCGGGTCTCATCGCGCTTTTACACACACGGGCTTCATATAAATCCCGATTTTTCATTCTCTATCATTATCTCCTTATTTTTCTGGAGGCAGTTAATTTATTTCCAAAAAAGCAAGAGCCCCAACAAACAACCATCGACAATACTGTGCTAGCCTGGGGGCCCCGTAAACCCAAATTCTGGCAAAGATCTCCCTAAAAACTAGAGCGGCATCGCTGAACAAACCTTCCCCTGTATGATGAAGGCAACAACCACACCATAAAAAAACCACCAACATCAAACAAGACCCCACACTCAAGGCCAACAGGTAAACCTACCAAGGAAACCCGAACCCGGGCAAAAGAGAGACAAAAACCAAACCCTGCCCACAACCCGGGCAAAGGCAACCCAAAAATAACAAAAAAATCCCACAACCTGAGCACCGGCACCAACCAACCAAGGGAACAACCCAAGGGAACCATACAACCCACAACCCAGGCACAAGCAACCATACGTTGAAAGAGGCAATCACCACGACAAGGATTGAGCACAAGGAACACAACAACAGCCTGGTTGTCACTCTCGAAAGAGAACAAAACCAGACCACCCTTTGAGAGGGAATCCTCAAGCCAAACCCAACAGCAATCCATGCCACCGCCGGCATAGCATCTTCCGGCGCCCAAACCTAACCAACTGCTCAGTCAATCTCGCCAAGGACAGGAGGGCAATGACGATCCCTCCCAGAACCCCTCGATCACATAATCCTTCCAGGTAGGAAGGCCCAATACCGGTGGCATATCACCAAACTGGCCCCCATAACAACCCCCGGCAGTCCCAGGCAACCAAACCCCTCAAGGGAGCAACCCAGGGAAACCCCACACCAACGGCCCCAACAGCAGATCATCTCACCGCCAGCAAAACACCTTTCCGGCTCCCAAAGAAATGACCAACAAAACACTCCACACCAGAAATCGACCTGAGCGGCCAGCCAACCAACACGTCCAAATCCCGACCATGGATAAAAACCATCCTTCCCGGTCGGAAGGCCCAAAACCGTCGGCATATCACCACATTGGCGCTAACACAAACCCTTCGATCCCCTCTCTTCGAACAGGATCTGAACTTGTAGAAGTAGAAATTGTAAAGTCGGTGAAAAGCCCATCTCGCACAGTCCGAATAGGAACTAAACTTGTAGGAGTAGAAATTTATAAAAACGGTGAAAAGCCCAGATCTGAACCGTATTCGGGACTAGGCCGCTCGTATTCCGGTCTACGGCCATTCCCCAATCCGTACTCCGAACTAGGTTGCAAGTACTAAGGACTCTGGCCGAACCCAGATCCGTATTCCGAGCAAGGCTGCTCATACGCGGGCTTCCGACCGTACCCAGAACCGTATTCCGAACTGGGTTGTTCGCACCCAGGCTATCGTCCATACCCAGATCCGTACTCAACCTGCTCCCCACCAAAACACGGAGGTTTCGGCTGATACCCATACTCGCTATCACCACTTCCTTCGAACCCTCCTTGGCCAGGCGGTGGCCATGTGGTTTCGGCTGATACCCGTTAGAAGTGTGATTTTTGGCCAGATCCGGGACGTTGGTGGAAACTTGAGGGAAAGGGTAGACGATGAAACCCAGTATCGATTTCTTTCCGTAGTCATCAGAAAGGTGTTCCAAAAGCAGAGATCCGAGACCGTGGTCGGTACCGTCGCCGACGAAAGAAACATGTTCCCTTGTACAGGGAACGAAAATCACTGAAGAGAGGTGATTAGCATCGGGAATCCCTTTTCAGGGAAGAGAGAGGGAGACTCCTTCTTCCATTATTTTTATTTTCTTATCTCCTTATTTATTATTCTTGAATTAAGTTGAAGATTTCTTATTTTGCAAAAAGTTTTTGAGAAAACCAATTCACACCCCCACCCTTCCTCTTGGTTAGATTGCTAAATCATATTCAACTTTCAAGCTAGCTAACTGAACCTTACTCCACCAAATTTCAAAAAACATGTTTAACCTCAAGTAGCACACACTAATTAACAAAATCTTAACAAAAAGACATATCACAAACAATTTTTACATAATCATAGTAGGAAATGATATCGTTTGGTTATAAACTAATGCCTTAACATTTTGATGTGAACACACTATATATTATATAATCTAACTTTGACAATATGGTGGCTTTGCAAAGCACACTCTCAAATGGCCAATGTATAGCCAACACCGTAGAAACCATCATCCAATAAAGACCTACAAGATAGAAAGAAATGCATAGCTTAGTAAGACTTGATAAACCTTTGTGGAACTCAAATTTCCAGCTTTTCTCAATGCATCATTGTTTTAAAAATTACTAATACAAACAATCAAGACCTACAAGATAAAAAGAAAGGCATAGCTTAGTAGAACTTGATAACCTTTTGTGGAACCTAAATTTCCAAATTTTTCTCTATGCATCATTGTTTTAACAATTAATAATACAAACAATTATTGAAATTAAAAATAAATACTCATGAATTACTTCTGGAACATATTTCGATGCACATTATGCTTAGAGAATAACATGTTTCCCAAAATCTTAAGCCTATACTTTGACTTTTGGGCATGTAAATAACGACATTAGGTTAATCCAAACATGTTTTATTAGGGTTGCTTTCAAAAATTATCAAACAAATATGTAAGATTATTAAAAATAGTTGCATACCGGATCAATAAAATTCGATAAACCCCCTAAAGTCCAATGCTCCATGAATTTCATCACAAATATTCCACAATCATGTTTGACAAAGTGTTGTTAGATCATCATAATCAATATAACCAAATAAAAGTAAATAAAAGTGTAATTAAAATGCTTACCCATTCCTTTGGGAAGGGACATCAAGCATGATGAAACTAAATCTCTGTAAGTCCAAATCTCTTACTCTCATCTTATACCCTAGCAAACATAACATCACTCCACCAAGAAATTACAAAATATCAGAAGGGATTGTTTGAATGATATTTGCACAAATGAATTATAAATAACACGATGTAAGAGTCATGTACAATCAGAAAAACCCCTAAAATCCGATTTTCCGAGACAAGAAACAAAGAATTTCATAGGTAATCCCGACCTTTCAGATCTCTGATTAAAAACTGACTTCCACCATCAAAATCATCTCAAAAATCCAATACCATGTCACTCTCACGAACTCGGTATCACCCCACTCACATTCTTCTGAAAGACCGAACAATTTGTCGACACTCTAAGACTCCATTGAAATACTCACGTCACCACATGTCAAGCAAGAGACCGTCAAACCCAAGCCCAAGCAGAGCCACGCGCGTCACAAACTAAGACAGGAAAATCCAGTTAGGATTTATAAATGACAAGCAGAATCCAAGGGAGAGCTAATAAGGTAAATGACATTGCTACATTTATGACATCCCACTTAACCCATCTCTGACCTACCCTGGGATGAGAGGAAAATGAGAAGAGAGAAAGAACGAGAGAGCTTTGTTGAGAAGCTCTAATCTTCTCTAGATTTCAACGGATCAATGCTTCAGTCGAGCAAAAGGTGAGTTTCTGACAAACCCAAAGATGTGAGGGGTTTTTCTCCTACTAAGCTTGGGCCTTGGCCAAGAGCCCATCCAGCTGGTTGGTGTTTAAGGTCTCGAATTGTCAGACATTTCAAATTCCGTGACTTTGGGACTAAGTATTGAAAATTCGACTGCTTTACGTCCGACTAAGATTGTTTCGGGGCACCCATGACGCACTTCCGCATTCACTGATTCCGCCCCAGGTGCCGTTTTTGTTATCGCTGAGCGGAATATGATGGTTGCTCGCGGTAAATTATGTTACAGATATGCATGCTTGATATATTATCAATATGAATTGGTACGGAAATGGCATATCAGATTCATATGCACAAAAGGTCTTGTGGTTCAATAGGTGAATGCATGATGATTTCTGAGGGTCAGACCAATAATTATTTATCTGAGTATGCCCACTATAATATATCAAGGGTCATTCCACAAAATTATTTATCTGAGTATGTCCACTATTTTATATCTAAGGGTCGGTCTACAAATAAAACAAATATCTTTGTTTTGGGAATGATTTTGAATAATTGGCACAAGCATGAGCTTAGAGTCTGGGTGAAGACTCGAGGCATGATTTGGCATGTAGACATTCAAGTGTGTGGATATACATGATTTACTCTCAATGTTTGCCTGGGTTCCCATTACATGAACACTTAGGTGAGAGGAACCACGTAGGAGAATTCAATCCATCGGGCATCAAGCCACCCCATCAGGAATAACAATTTTAGGTAATCGAAGGTGCACTGGGATGGAACGTATCCGAGACCTAGTGGTGAAGAAAGGCCAGATTAAATCTCATTTTGTACTAAGTAAATTTATTGGTAGAAACCCGCTAGACCGTAAAGAATAAGGAGTCAGAATTCAAACTCTTTTTTTTTTTTGCATAATAAATACATTTTGGCAAGTTTTCCAGGTTCAAATGACCTTATAGTAATAAGGCTAATTTTTGTTGGTTTTAAGTAGGTATCAAAGGAAAAAAAGTGCAGTGATAAACGGCGGGCTATTGCCCATTTTTCGTTGGTCGCGACACTATACTATGTCAAGGACAAGAGGTGCGACCTACACAATAGGAGGCTCACATACAATAGAAGACGCTACGCGTGGGGCGTGACAGAGGTTGTCGCATGCACTTCCAAGGGTTCTCCGTCGCAACAAAGTTGGCCCTCCTTATGTCGCGATGCGGCTTTGTGGTCGCGACTGTGGTTTGTGTAGCCCGGGATTTTCGTGTTGCGACATATTTTTGTGTCCCGATGTTGGTGTTAAGGTCAAGGGAAGAAATTGTGTCGCGATTACGATTCACAGGTGTCGCGACAATGACGCTTCAAGGTGAGGACTGAGTCTCGCCGCTGCATAGAGCAATATCCGTGTGTCATGACCCGCTGTCAGCGACAAGGCTCCGCCATAGGTGGTGTCGCGATCGAAAGCGCCGCCAGCGCGCCGATGACGCGAGTGCCTGTGGCATGGCCCCAACACGCACAAGGCACGATCGTCATAAGAAGCAGCGCGTGACCGTACATACAACCACTGGGCGCGACGCTGCAATCGTGGTTTGCACTCGCTTTTAGGTCAATTGCTCACTGGCAATCGTTTAAAAAGTACAAAAATGAACCCCGGAATTTGGGGTGTCACATAGATCACTTAAGGTTTGTATATATCATTCCATATCAAATTTTGTTATACCCTATCATTTTTGTTTTCTTACGTCCACCCTCCCATCGAATCTAGTAATTTTATTCGGGTTACATAAATTGAACATTAAAAAGGGTCCAATGGTTTGAAAAGCATTGGTAAAAAAAGACCTAAATCCAAAACAACACATGAGTAATGAAATAATTCGCGAATCGATCACATATCTATCGGTGGTGGTATATCTATTTATGATACCTCGATAGTCAGATCGCATGATATATATATTTCATACAAATGTTGATCAATTAATCGATGATTGAATCCTCGACTAAATATTTAGTCCACTTCTATCACCGCTTTCCTCTCACGCAGAAACAAGTAATTAGGTTAAAGGTGAGAATTAATAATAACCTAGTTATGTCACAACACTAACATAACATCATATGGCAAAAATATTGATGTTTTCTACTCACAACTATGTAAGGGGATATACAAAATTTGGTTCTATTGTTGTCCTCATATCTCAAAATATGTATGCATCCATCACCTGGTTGGAAGATAAAATAAATAAAACTATTCAGACAGTTATGAATTAACTAATAAAATGTAAACTATGTGAAAAAAAAGTGTATATAAGAGATTATAAATAAGATTTACCTCATTTTCTATCCAATTACTACTTTCGAAGCAACCAAAATTACAACATGTAAGGTGTGTCTCATGGATTGAAACAAGTTCCTCATTGATGAGGGGAAAATAATTTAAATTATAATGACCTTCTTCCTTAAGATGTAAGCTAAGAGTTTCAATTGATCAAGTACAATACCTTGGTTCCTTATCATTATTGAAAACTAATGCAATTGCTTCCTTTAAGGACATTGGTATAGTTTATGGACGAGTTTGTGGTTGTGGTATGAAGGGGGACTTTAGTGACTTTGTCATACTTAACTCTATGTGTGCATGCACTCCTATGAGATGGGGGTACAATCATAGCACGTAACAGCATCGCATCCTCAACAATATCATCATCAGCTGCAAGTTGAAGTGAACAATATTTAGTAAAAACATTATAGATATAAGAATGTATTCAATTTTCATGGAGAATTAAAATGGTTAGACATTGCAAATTAGGAATGTTATGTGAAGGCTGACAGTTAGGAGTATGAAACATTGTTTGATGGAAAGAAGATGTACTATGGAAGGCAAAATGGACTGCATGGTTGTCAACCATATCAAATGATGGAGATGATGGGAAACTAGTTGGGTTAAATCCAAATGCATGTGTACTACCCCACTTTCGTGAATGTAATTCCTGCATCACTCGTCTTAGTTTGCCCAATTCCTCATTTATAGTCCTTTGGGAAGCCTCATAATGTTGCCATAATTCCTATGGATTTTAGATAGTGTTATTAGTAACCAATCTAAATTTACTTTGATGAAGTAGTATGTAAAGTGAATATGTATTTGTATAATTAATGTTTTACATCACTATCTTCTGCATCTACATTTACTAGAGGATTGGGCACGTCTTTAATGACCTTTATTGTTGAAAGTGAGAAAATATGTCAATTGAAAGTTATGAAAACAATGTTAATTAATGATATATTCAAATATTTACCTCTCCATGTCCAAATGAGTCACAGTCTTGTAGTTCATCGTCAAGTCTTCTCTTCAACAAGTCATCGGTCCATGCTCTTATAGGAGGACTATAAGCAGCACTTCTACACTAGAGCTTTGGACTTTTAGCACATAAAACAATTACATATAGAATAGAACCATAAGTTGCTATAAGTCCCAAATGGTTAGATGATATGGCTAATGATTAAAGTAAAATTATTAAAATGCCAACCTGTAAAAAAGCAAGATTACCATGTACCTAAAATGTGGGTGATGGTAAAAAACGATGTATTCCACCAACTAGTTCATCCACAATGAACTGAACCCAATTGATGTGATTCCTAAAATCATCCCCATGGAGCATATGCCAAAGATTTTGGCATCCAGCAACACGTGATGTTAGAGCTAGTATTGTAGTACAAGCATAGAAAAGGAATGCCCTCTTGAACTCTTCACCAACTGGAAGGTCATGTAGTCTATCTTTACACTCATGAATGCTCCCAAAAGCATAGTCAGTTGAATTTGAAGGGACTTGTAGAATCCTACCATGCTTAGGCAATCCAAACCGGTCATTAACCATTGTTGGTGTGACTTCTAATTGATGGCCTGAAGAGAGTTGTAGTTTTCTAAGGCCAACGTCAAAATGCTGAATCAGCCATAAACAAAGATTATGTTGCACTTCTTTGCACTTAAAAGATAGCAGTCCCTCAAAATGCATATCATGAACGGCTTGTTGTTTACCATTATCAAGCCTACTACAGAGACGAAAGAATCTAGTTCGTGAACATCCTATCAATAAAGGCCCCCACCTATATGAGAATAACCAAGATAGGGAAAAATTAGACTTTTGATAGAATGATTACATGAATTGAAATTGTAGTTATTGGTACAAACATGATGAAAAAAAATGATGTAAGAATTACAAATATGTATTCACTGAAAAGTATACTGTACTTCTTCGTTGATGCATTTTATAACAGTGTATAAAACCCGCTATCTTCCAGCAACAATATTAAATCAAATGTGGTGAAACATAAGTGGAAGTAAAAAAAAAAAAGTGTAAAAACTAGTAAGTTAGTGAGACCATACTAGTTGGAAAGCATTTTATCAAATAACAATAATAATACAAAACATGAGTTCAAATACATCAACAATAAAAATAATTTCATAATTCAAGCTAATAAAGACAATGGATAGACTAAATGAAAATGAGTTCCTCATGGAAAAGGATTTGTAACGCCCTAAAAATACCCTAGAATTTTTATAATAATTTTATTATATATTTCGGGTATGAATTGAGCCAAACTTGGGTTTTTTTCGAGAAAACTGATAAATTGTTAAATGTGAAATGATTATATGAACATATGATTAAATGTTACATGCTAAAAATAAGAAATTGATTGAACTCGAAAATAAACCTAAGTGTAACAAGGGGCAAATTTGGAATTAGTAAAATGAGGACCTAAGGGTCAAGAATAGAATAAGCTTAAATGCTAAAGTGAATTAAATAATAAATGAGAGTGAAATGAAGACCAAAAAGGAGAAAAATGGGAAATGGAATTTGGGTGTAAGCTAAACATGGCCTTACACTTAAAATGAAGAATAAGACCAAATCGTGTCTGTATTATTATTTCAGGCATTTGTGCCAAAAATGTTTTGAGAGCAAGTGTGGGAGAAAAGCTAGGTTTCAAGAAGAAGTGATTTTGGTAGAGATCATCCTCATTTCGTTTCAAGTGATCAAGCATCTGGGGGTGAAGAAGATTCAAAGGATTTCTAAGGTAAAGAACCAAACCCTGTATTTCTTTAAATGATGCTCACAAAACCCTAATCCATCCAATGGTTTTGTCTGGTTGGTTTATAATGATATTAGGATGTTATCAGAGTGATTCCCATGATTTGCTTGGGATTGAGGATTTTAAGAGAAAATTCAAAAAGCAAAAAACTGGAAATCATTGGGCATATCTAAGCTCCTACACCGCAATGTGTGGGGAGCCCATGTCACAAGATGACCCACGCTAAGGCGTGGGATACCTTGCGGTGGTGAGGTCGAGGTGCCAAAATGGCACCCCTTGGGTACACCAAGGTGTAGCAAAGCTACGCAGCGTAGCTACTATTCACAAAGGGCAAATTTTTGGATTTTTGTTCCGAAAGTCTAGTTTTTGTACACTGATAGTTTAAGGACCCTAATAAATGATCAATGGGGGTTCAATTAAGAATAAAACTAAATAAAAAACGTACCGTACCTCACCACCTCGGCGAATTGTTAAGTGTGAGTAGTGGTAGTTTACTAAATGTATAAGAAAAGCATATTGATTCATTTTAATTGATTTGAGGCAATTGATTGTGAAATGTTTGCATATGAAAATTACATGAGTATTGAAAATGAATTGTTTATACAAATGCACATATTGTATTGTATTTTGCTATAAAGGATTTGAATGCCCTAATGTAATGTTAACCGTTTAATTCAGATTAAGGATAGGGATTGGTATATCAATAAGGGTCAAATTAAATAGTGATCGCAAACAAACGTGACGATGTGTCACTCCGACCGCTGCCCCACGGAAAGTATCCAGAGGTTCACGAATTGATTTTTAATAACCAGTCAGCAACCCAACAATACCGAACTATGTTATAAAACAAATGTTTTTACACCTACTGTAGCCTAAATAAATCAGGCTTGATTCCGAGCATCCTCAGATACCAAACATGTTAAATTCATTAAGGGTATAATCAATTGATTGGTGATTGTTGACATATTGGTATTGAAAAGCATGATTACAAATCAAATGAAAAGAGCATGGCGAAATGCATGATTTGGTTATAAATGGATTTATCAGATATGAAAGTGTATGTTCGAATGATTAATGAACCATAAATGATTGTATATGAAATAAGTATATGTATTGTATTGCATTGTTCATCCAAAAGATTTGAAAGTTTTGTTGGCAAAATTCGATGATTCGACTCAAACCGAAATGTAAGAATGGAATCAGATGTAACCACTAAGCATGAAAATGCTTAGCGTATTGTTTTTATCAATGCACAGGTACCGATTGAACAGGAACGAAAGGAAAGATCGAGGAGCGTCGAGTCATAGAGAAAGATTTGCAGAGTATGCTCTAACATATGCATTCACTCTATTTTTTTGAACATGGATATTTTGTAAAAACAATTTGAACACTAAACATCTATTTTGTAAATCATTTTGAAAATGCTTGATATGCCTTTATAGTAACTGTATTTTTGTATAAATGTAATGTTAATGGGTCTACCCCTTTAAAAAAAAAAAGCTTCCACATATTTGAAAGGGCTTTTATGTAACGACCCGTACCAAATAATACAAGTTTTTAACACGTTTGACCAAGTTTGACCAACAATTAGTATGTAGGCCCAAATTGACTTTTTCAAGGATGAATAATTTTGGGTTAACTAAGACACTATTTTCGTAGCCTCATTGACACGAGTTCATAGACAAAGTCAACGCCAAAATCCGACTCTACATAAAGTTATGACCCTAGGAGTCTAAACAAAGCAGATTTTATCAATGTCCATAAGCTATCCCCACTTTTACCCTAAAACGACCCCAGTCTATATAAACCTAGCTCATACGCCAAATAGAACCCTAGCCCCAAAACACTCATTTTCAGCTCCAAAACCCTATAAAAACTCCTTAAGACCGTGGACCCCGAACTGGGTCGTTTTAACCCGTTTTCAGGCCAATTAGGTTTTGGCCGTGGGAGACGATTCTGGCCACCACCCTTGCACACGCGCCGGCTAGGGAGGAAGATCAAGGCGAGGTGACTCGCTCACCAAATTCACTCCGCCAACCGTCGCTCTGACTGACCCGGGGCCGACGAACGCGGAGGCCGCTACGGTGGTCGGTTTTCGCTTCCTACCATTCTAGGTCGATCCACATACCTCCTCCCATTGGACCCTAAACTCATTCCCGTGGTCCTTTTTCGGCGCATTCCTCACCGCTTCAAAGATAATGGCGAAAGGGAAGTTCGCCGACTCGCTGATCGCTCACCACCACATCAACTCGACCAAGGTAAGGTACTTTCGTGCTTCGGCCCTCGGCTTTCCGCTGATATAAAGTTTGTAAATTTCTGACGCCGCTTTTTCATTTTGGGTCATTTAGGTACTACCGAAAAGGCTCGGATCAAATTAGGTACCCAAAATGGTCAATTAGGAAAATCAAGATGGATTATGAAATTTGGATATTTTTATGATTTATCGAGGGTTCACTCAAAATTAGCCTTCGTAAAAGCCCAATACTGGGTACCGGGCTCAGAGCAAGACACCCGTATAATCGACCTCGCGCGAGTCCAATTTGGGATAGTTTCATAACTCAAAACTATTCTAAGACATTCGGGGTATCCCTATCTGGCTCGCTTATTTGGAGCCTAAATGCTATTTTTATTATATTACGTGCACTCACGCTGGAAAGCTTGAGAGACAATCCTATTGCGGGAGGAGGACTCAAAAGAGACCGTAGTCTGTGAGTGATTTATATGCTTTAAATGCTTGGGGTATTATTATGATATAAACAGGTAAATTATTTTATATATATTATTTGATCGAATGGTTGGTTATGCATAAATATAATTATCTCGTTTTTACAGGAACAAGTTATCATTTCATGTGAATTTTGTCAACATTTTAAATATTTGAAATTTTATCGAGTTCATGGATACCCCAGTAGATTTAAACATTTTGCATACTTATCGGCGCTTTAAAACCACTTTGAAAAATTTATTGATTTAAGAAATGATTTTGAGATTGTGAAATGATTATAATACAGCATCGTTTGAAAGGTATATGCGAGTAAGGATAACAGGTTGGTTGTTATAAGTCGATGTACCAAATAGTACCAGAGGTCCGATTCAATATTTATATTATAAATAAGACCGAAGCCATTACTTCGTGTCAAGGAGGTTGGTTTCATCCAACTACTATATATTATTTCCACGGCCGTGGAGGCTCCGTTTACCCGACTCCGCCATATTACTGTATTCGCTTACCTGTCGTGAGGTTGGTTTCATCCAATCACATATTATTATTACCGCGACACCTTCGATGTCAGTCTGAAATGCAATACCTCACTACATGGGCGATATATATGGTATGGTACATCATATTTCGAGTAAGTTATAACCATTTTAATATTTACGGTTATCAGATTTTCATGATTATTTTACGATGATTATGTTTATACATTTTATGCTCAATTTTTTTATGTTGTGAATAAATTCAGTTATAATTTTCTTAATAGCCAATTTCTTGCTAAATTTCGAGCATGAATTTCATATCGTTGACTCGGGTATAAGTTCGGGGTTTTCGTGAAATGATTTCAAACTGGGAACCTCACAGCGGGAGCCGGACGTGAGGCCTCGAGATAAGGGGAATTTCAAAATAAAAACATTATTTTCCCCTTATAAATTATGCTACTCACTCGAGATTTATTATCTCAATGCTTTATTGTTTTAAATCCGCTTCCTAGTCCAGTAGTTCGTAGAGACCTACCTCGTGCCAGCCTCTACATCACTCTTCTACCTAATACCGGCAAAGATTCTATCTTATTTATCCGTCTTTATCTGGACTTATTTATTTTTCATTTGTATCCCTAAATCTCGCAAACACTCTTAGAATGCTCTTATCTAAAAGATTGGGAACTCCTCGTATGAGTCTTTATTATGTGTATTTAGGTTACGACTACATTAAGATAGCCTACTGTGGGATATGAGCCGCATGGATCTTTATATATATAATCGAGGTATTATATTAATGCAATGTATTTATTTTCTTTCTAAAGTTTGGCCCACCTGGATATTCCCTAGATCGTACATCGACTTCACTAGCGGACCACCCAGAATCCTAAGATGTATCCTGCCTGGCCCTGTCACTGGCACGTGTTCCAGTTTCTAAATTCTTTGGGTCAGGCATTGTCAACTCATCCAAAGGTTTTATGCCTTCCTAACCTTATCCTTGAAATTTATTCTATTTCATTTATTCTTGGAAACAATTCTTCTTCCTGATGGCGCACAGAGGTAGACGTAGGTTCCAGTAGGCTTCGGTGGAAATTTAAGATGCACCTACTTATGAGGAGAATCTTGTCGAGCGCCCGGCCTGACCACCGAGAGGTGCCGGGCTTAATCGGTGTTACCGCTGATTAGGCTCATGTGACTGGAGTGGGTCTCGATGGCTCCACGGGATCCCATGGTGGCTTTATCCTCGCTGGGGATGACACCGAAGATTTCGGGACGCATAGTATGCAGGTCCTGGATGAGGACACAGTCGGATACCGTTTTCTCGCTGGGGGTAGTGCAAGGAAGTGGTGGGCGATGAGAGGACTAGGAAACGCCACACTCGGGCACGCCTGCAGATTGCCACACCGAAGCTCATCCCTCCCCAAATCTTTCATGATACTAAGAGGCTAGGAGCTCAGACGCTCACCAGGAAGCATGACAGCTCGAGTACGAGCGTAGGTTCAAAGAGGCCATCTGATTCATTCCACCTGTCACATGAGGCCTGCAAACAGAGTTATGAGGTTTCGATGGATCGAGCCAGCCTGATAAATTGAGCCTCTCAGTCTCCGATCATTCCACGTATCAATACGAGACGCGCCCAGAGGTGGAGAGAGACGCACCCGATATGCCGTACTCAAGCGATCACGATGGATTGTCTTGGGCCCTACTAGATCATCTAAGAGGTAGTTTCACCCGGATCTCTGGCGCCAGAGATCCAAAGGGGGACAGACGGGTGCCACGCAGAAAGTGTGTTTCGTAGAGGTGGACATACACAGGTTCTCGATTTCCCACCGCTGAATAAAGGGTGAGCCATTTTCAGAGATCCGCAGCCGAGGGCTGGGCTGTCGACCAGGCGTTACGAAGATTCACGACGATCATGCCAATGGGATAATGTATGCTTTCAGTGCAGGCAGACAAAACATTTCAAGAGGGACTCGCTTCCTTATCGATCCACAGACTAGAGTCTCGAATCAAAGCCTGGGCCTACCGGCTAGCCTGGCATTTCTGAGGATCGGATACACAGACAAGGCATACTGAGTGGTTCCTTTGAAGACGACAAATAGCCCGCACTCACCGCTGTGAGTAAGGTGGGACAGAGAGGACTACCTCACCGCGAGGCGCAGTTTATGCTAAGTGACCAGCAGGAGGCAATGTGCTACCCTCGACATTATGATGTGTACATTATCTATTTTTCGTGACGATGCACGGTAATCACGAATCTGGGGGCTGGCACACTCTTTATTTCACGCGAGTATGTTACACGAGTCTAATGACCCAGCCTGGGATGTGGATCGAGGATCGCCACACCCACAAGAGCAGTCTCGGCCTACCGATGCTTAAGTAGCTCGTTTTCTATCGAGGGCCAAGTTGGCTGGAGTAGATTTGATATTAATGTATCTCAAGGGGTCGATGTGGACTTCGATGGATCAAGCCGCTTTCAAACTATGCATCAATGGATTGTTTCCTCAAGGAGGTGATATTTTAGACGACGGGACTACCAAGAGTGGGTTTCTGCATGAGAGCGAAGGCGAGCACCTTAGGTTTGATTTCGCCATTTCTCGCTGGGGATGTTTACTTCAAAAGTGTCAGAAGTGGGTATCTACTACGTAGCTTGACACTGCAAGAATGGGGCTGAGATTAGAGGATGTACCAAAGAGCGGACTTTCGGATGTGTTTCCCCGACGATCTTCCAGTTTACCTCCCGTAACGAGAAATGATTCTATCGATGGCCTCGGGTACGCCTCATTTCTTGCCACCTTATGTGACGGCAATCGGCCGAGTCAAAAGAGTCAAGACCGGGCCTACAAGAGCCGTGGATGAGGATTTATTAGGCCTTATTTCACCTCGGGAGCGCTCTGTTATTTGCGGAAGAAGAAGGGATGGTACTGAGGTCATGTGATAAGATCACAAAAGTAATCGAATAAGGTCACCATTAGTAACAAATAATATCCTCACGGATTGATGATTCATTTGATCGCCAGTGGTGCAAAAGTGTTCTCCAAGATCGACTTCGCAGGTCGTGGTACCATTGTTAAGGATTAGGGAATCTGACATTCCCAAGATGACATTCTCAGGATTCCAGATAATGTGGCATTAAGTGAGTTTCTAAATACGCTTTGACTCACCAACGCCTGCGCCAGCCTTTCATGCATTCATGAATCGAGTCTTCCGTCCATACTTGGGATCGACTTGTCATCAGTTTTCATCGACGAGATCTCGTGTACTCGAGAGCGAGTCAGAGCATAAGAGACATCTGGGTTTGCGTCAAGCAGACTTTAAGGCTGTGATCATTGTAAGGTCAAGTTCAAGAATGAGCTTTCTGGGTTTAGCAGAGTGATTTCTGACATGTGGTTTCATTGATGGCATTTATGTGGATCCTCATAAAGTGTATGGCAATTGTGAACAAACTAACTACTGCAGGATGTATGTGGAGTTTCAGATTAACTAGACATCGTTTAACAGATTCATGAAGGGTTCTCAAAGATAAAGTGTGGACCACTCTACTGTTTCGATCAGAAAGGAGTTAAGTTTGAGTGGGATAGACCAAAGGTGAGGAAAGCTTCCAAACACCGAAGGAAAGGTCACGCTATCTCCCCTGCTTTGATGGCAATGCAGGGCAACGAGGGGTTCGAGGTTTACAAATGCATGCTTCATGTGCCGTTTGTGTCAAGGCGGCTTCGATGCAACATAGAGAGTCAGGGCGACGCCCAGATCGCTAAAGAAACACGAGCCGAATTATCCTACTCATGACTTTGGAACTTGGCCGCGGTAATTTCTCGCTGAAGACTGGAGACATTACTTGTAATGGAGCGATTTGTCGATATTTAATGACCATAAGAGCCTTAAATATTCGCTTACCTGTATGAGTTAAACTTAAGGCAAAATAGGATGGAATTACTTGCTGATTATGATCGCGACTATCGACCACCTCATCCGTGTAAGGCAAATGTAGTGGCGATGCCTCGGAGCAAGTGAAGTTCACAGTTCTTCGGGCTTATATGCGCATAAATACAACTTCCATCGATGGTCGAGTCATGAGTCGCGTCGAGTCGAGGATACATGTCAGAGCACTTTTCAGCCTAACTACGAATCGATACTAGATCAGATTCCTCGAGGCACAAACTAGAAGATCCCCATTCACGAAAGCATGAGAAAGAAAGTCGAGGAAGGAGAACAACTTGATTTTGCTATTAGAGACGACTGCCTCGTGATCGGGTTCTAGTTTCAGGTTCCAAAGAATCAAGAGTTAAAAAGGCAAATATCGATAAGCCTGGTTAGCTCTCGCTTTTATGCTATGCACCCCGGTAGTACCAAGATGTATCATACACTGAAGGAATATTATCGGTGGTCAGGGATGAAAAGGGAAGTTACCGAGTATGTATCCAAGTGTTTCATCTGTCAACAAGTGAAGGCAGAGAGACAAAAGCCTTCCTCGACTTCTCAGCACTCTACCATCCTGCATCGGAAACGGAGCGCATTACAATGGATTTTGTATTCAAACTCCCTCCCACAGTTCAGAGACATGACGACATTTGGGTAGTAGTTGATCAACTCACCAAGTCCGCGCATTTCATACCTATTCGTGAAAAGTTTTCCTTGCCAATGAATCCTTAGAATCATAGCGAAGCTCAGATGGGGTGCCAGTGTCGATCATCTCTAATGTAGATCCAATGACCACTTCGAGGTTTTGAAGGGATTGATGAACTAGGTGTCAAGTTGAATTTGAGTACCGCTTCACTCAGACCGACGGACAACTTTCGCTGCAGGACTATCTCAGAATCCTGTGAGGATATGTCGGTACATGCGTACCGCACCAAAGGACATTGAATGAACATTCACCGCAGAGTTCACTTATAACAATGTGCCTATCACTCAAGCATCGAGATGTCACCTTACGAGGCATTGTATGGAAACAATGTCGCACTCCATTATGTTGGAAATGAGATCAAGGAAAGGAAATTACTAGGTCCTGAGATTGTACAAACGACAATGGACAAGGTTAATGTTATACGTGTCAGGTTGAAAGCAGCTCAAGATAGGCAAAAGAGCTATGCGGACAAGCGTAGAAAGGATCTTGAGTTTGAGGCTGAAGATCGAGTATTCTTAAAGCTCTCTCGAAGGGCATGGTACGCTTTCAAGCGAGCTAAGTCCTCGCTACATTGACCTTTGAGATCATGGAGAGGATAGGTCCAATGGCTTATATATTAGATCACGTGAGTAGCTTTCAGTCCATAATAAGCTTTTCCACATTCCATGCTATGCAGATATCTTAGATCCCTCACGTGTCGAGACACCGTGAGATCGAAATGAGGATGACTTATCCTATGAGGAGCAAATATAGTGCAGATTCCGGTGAGAAGATATGAGCTTTCGCAACAAGACAATATCCTTACCAATAGTCATCTGGAGAAACCACCTACCGAGGAGTGCGCGACCTGGGGCTGGAGGGACCTCACCGCAAAGCTGGCGACCCTCATCTCTTCCATGAACAGTACTAATTCCCGTGGATCGAAATTCTTCTTGCCAGGGTAGGTCAGAATCGACCCGCACTAAATAATACAAGTTTTAACACACTGCGCTCACTAACACCAGTATGTGCACAAGTTGACTTTTTCAAGGATGAATAATTTGGGTCGACTAAGACACCATTTCCTCGTAGCCTCGCTGACATGAGTTCATAGACTGGCTGAACGCCAAAACTGACTTACTTGACAAAAAGTTATGACCCTGGGGAGTTCAAACAAACAAGATTTTATCGTTGTCCAAGGTCAGCCCTCATTTTTTACCCAAAAGACCCTAGGCTCTATATAAACCTACGGCGGCCAAATAGAACCCTAGCCCCAAAAAACACCTATTTTCAAACAAACCCTGTAAAACTCCCTAAGACCGTGGCCGGGATTCCCGAATCGGGTCGTTCAACCTGCTGTGCCAACCCGGCTGGGCCGTGGAGACGATTCTGGCCACCACCCTTGCACACTCACTGGCTAGGGAGGAAGATCAAGGCGAGGCGACCTTGCCGGCCAAATTTCACGTACCAACCGCACGGACGTGTTCGATCAGCCACTGACCGCACACACGCTACTGGTTGCCGCTTTCTTCATTTTTCAGCCATTCCAAGCCCACCCATACCTCCCTCCCCCCATTTTTGGACCCTCTGAACTCATTCCCATGGTCGTTTTTCACAGATTCCTCACCGTTTGAAAGATACGACGAAATGAAGTTTGGTCGATGGTCGATCGCGCTCGCCACCACAAAGAACTTTGACCAAGGTAAGGGCACTTCGTGTTCCCGGGTCTCGGGCTTTCCGTTGATATAAATTTCAGAAATCTTTGGACGTCATTTGGTTAGTTTTCCATTTTGGGTCATTTAGTTTAATTACCGAAAAGGTTTGGACTAAATCAAGTACCAATTGTCAATTAGGAAAATCAAGATGGATTATGAAATTGGATATTTTATGATTTACCTGAGGGTTCAATTTCAAAATTAGCCCCGTAAAAAGCCCCACTGGGACGGTCTCCAGAGGGCAATAATCGTGAGCACCGACCTCGTGGGAGTCCACTTTAGATAGTTTCATATTCGAAAACTATTCTAAGACATTTTGGGGCATCCCAATGTCTTTGTGGTTTGGTTATTGGAGCCTAAATGCTATTTTTATTATATTACGTGCACTCACGCTTAAGCTGGAGGCAGATCTGAGGAGTAGGGTAGGTATCGTAGTGCGTGAGTAATTTATATGCTTTAAGAAATGCTTTGGGGGTATATTATGATATAAAATGATGGTAAATTATTTTATATATATATTGATCGAATTGTTGGTTATGCATAAATATAATTATCTGTTTTTATATAAACAAGTTATCATTTCATGTGAATTTTGTCGACATTTTAAATATTTGGAAATTTTACTGAGTTCATGGATAAATTTGTGGTATTTAAACATTTTGGTACATGGATTGAGGTTTTAAACCGCTGAAAATTTATTGATTTAAGAAATGGATTTTGAGATTTGTGAAATTATTATAATAGGTATCGTTGGAAAGGTATATGTGAGTAAAGGATCTTTGTGTTGGTTATTTACTGAATTGATGTACCAAATAGTACCGGAGGTCGATTAGGTATTTATATTACAGTGCACTGAGTTTTCCACGGTGTCGTGAGGTTGGTTTCATCCAACGGTTATATATTATTTCTACGGCCGTGAGGTCGGGTTTACCCGACGGTTTACACAGGGTTTGCCACGGTGTCGTGAGGTTGGTTTCATCCAACGGTTACATAATATTTCACGGCGTGAGGTCGGGTTTAAACCGGTTTATTGTGTGTGTCTGTGACGCTTTTCGATGTTGGGGAGTCGTGAGGTGGGAGTAATCCCACCGGTTTATGAAGGATATAATGTATGGTACATTGTTGGTTTATGAGTAAGCTATAACCATTTCAATATTTATGGTTATTGTATTTTCATGATTATTTTTATGACATGATGTTTATACATTTTATGCTCAATTTTTATGTTGTGAATAAATTCAGGTTATAATTTTCTTAATAATAATTTCGGTTAAATTTTGAGCATGAATTTCATATTGTTGACTTGGGTATAAGTTTGGGTTTTGTGAAATGATTTTAATGAGGAGACACCAAAGGAGTGGATGTGAAGAGGCCTTGAGAGGGAAGGAATTTTAGAAAATAAAACATTATTTTGTATAAATTATGTATCGATATTTGAGATTTATTATCTCACGTTTTATTGTTTTAAATCTGTTTCCTAGGTCCAAGCAGTTTGTTGAGACCTACCTCGCGCCAGCTTCTACATCACTCTTTCTGTGATAGCTGCAGTATTCTATCTTATATATCTGTCTTTATTGGCTTATTTATTTTTCATTTGTATCCCTAAATTCGCAAACACTCTTAGAATGCTCTGATCTTAGTATTGAACTCGTATGAGTCTTTATTATGTGTATTTGTGGTTATGACCTACAGTAAGATAGGTCGGTTATGGATATGAGCTGTTGTGGATCTTTATATATATAATTGAGGTACTATATTAATGCATGTGTTTACTTTCTTTCTTAATGTGGGGTTCCATCGGATATTCCCTAGGGATTGTACAGTGGGACTTCACTAGGCGGGATTCACAGGGGAGGAATCTTGGGAGGTATCGGGTCGAATCTTGTCATTTTATGCCAAAGCGAAATGTAACACTTATGCGTTTTTGATAAAGGCGATATAATTGGTAGCAGGCATCCCGAATCCGGTTCGAACATGTCAGTGGAGCAAAAAGGGTGCTATAGGATTAGCACACTTTGACCTATTGTGTCCAACTCTATTGCATCGAGAGCAATGAATAGCCCTCTTATGAGAGAATTGTGACTCAATGTGACGTTGTCGAGGTCTTCCAGGAGGTCATTTCACTGATAGGGTAGGAGGGTAGGATATGAATGGTCTTCTCCATCTTGCAAACTTCCATGAATGAGAAAGTTTAGGCATATTTATATCACGATAGTTAAATTGACTGAATAAATCAAATTATGGTAGAACAACGAAACATGTGTCTACATATTCATAAACATCTTGTTTTGACACTCGTATAATTGCACAAGCATAAGCACATGGCAATCCAGACATTTTCCATGACATGCAAGAACAAGACAGTTTGTTCATGTCGACAACCAAAAAAAACACAATTAATTGAATTTTCCCTATATCTTACCTCAATGTAGACATAGCAGATATCGATCCAGACCTCATAATATTCGCCAAGAGCTTCTCCTCCGTTTATGGTCCAACTAAACTCTTCAACTTTTCAGTGTGAATAATGTGGTTAGTTAACATCCCAACAAGCTTATCCATGTGGTTCAACAATAATGAATATATAGTTTGATGGCGCTCCTTTCTCAACCATGAGTTGAAGGACTCCACAATGTTGGTGATCATTTTATCCCAATTTTAGGGGGCTTTAGACATGTGATGTTCAAGGTTGTTTTTGGTAACCCATTTTCCTAAGTCCTCATTGGATCGAGCAAGTTTCTCAAATGCATCATTGTAGTCTGCCTCCTGATAGGCGTATTTTGTGATGTGTATATAAAATTATGCAGAAAAATATAAAAAGGGCGCCTATTCCGCGCAAGTATACGTTTGCCAAGTAATAAAGTGTACCTAAGTACGGATGTGAATCCACGAGGGAAAATGAGATGCTAAGTACAAAAGAAATTATAATACTTCTCTATCCAAACTAACAATTGTGATAGTAAACAAAATTTAAACTAATGTGAAATTTCTAAATCTAACTAATGAAGATCGCCTTCTAGGGATACCGAGATGATAAATTCTAGGGTACTTGGTGCGAAGCAGACGATCCTCTTGATCTAGTCAAGAACCCTACTACTATTGTTTCATGAAAATGCTTTCCAATGGACTCTTGTCTAGTACAATTATAAACCTCTCTCTCGAGGTGAGAATAACCTACCAACTAACTTACTAGGTCTTTGGCTTCTGGCTCAGCCGACATTAGAGATGCTTTAAGATCCGAAGTCTCACGAGGAGCCTCTAGTGGAAGTAATTTCTACCTTGCCAGGCTAGTGGGATTGATTCATCTATGTCTGATTCTTTACTCCTTCTCGGATCTTGCAAGAACCACTCACCACATTGAGATTAGCAAGAAATCAATATGTAAATAGAGACCAAGTATGAATCAATAGAGGAGTTACTAGACAATAGAAAATGAAACATTGACAAGTAGATATAAAACTCATGTTCAATATACAGCAAAACCCTAGTCTCTGAATTTAAAGCATGATAGAGGTTTGATACATCATAAACAGGATAAAGTATGAGAAAAGAGGAAGAAACTATAATGATCAAATGATGGTGAGTCTCGGATTTTCTTCCACAAATCTCATGATCTTCTCCCAAATCTTCAAAAACAGCTCCTAACCTCCTCCTTGGTCCCAAAGTGTGGACAAAATCCCCTTCTCCGAGCCCTAGCCGCCTCCCCCCCGTCTCTTTCGGGTTTGAGCTTAAAAACCCTCCATTATGGGCTCAAAATGGGCACAAAATCACGAATCAGGCCGAGCGTCGCGGCGTCGTGCGGCAACGTCGCGGCGTCAGGGATGCTTTGTTTATAGCGATCATGGCCGTGGTTTCTCAACGTCGCGACATTCTTCATGATCCTGTTTTCCGACTTAGTAAGACCATAACTTTGTCATACAAACTCCGATTTTGGTGATCTTGGTACCGTTGGAAAGCTCTTGAAGTGTAGAATCCATCCATATATGGATTGATATAATATGAGCTCATATGGTATCTGAAAACTTCAAAATAATGTAGCCTCTCCTGCTGAAGGTGCTGCAATGTTCTTGATTTTCTTCAAGTTTTGGAACTTGCACTTAACTTCTGTTTGAACTCGATTTTGGTGTTCTTGGTATCCCTGGAAAGATCTTGAAGTGTAGAAATTCATACATATATGGATTGATGCAATAAGACTCATGATGTCTAAAAATGTCAAAATTCAGTAGCTCTCCTAGCCTTTACATGTGATTTTCCACCAATTTTGCACAATTCCACCAAATCGATGACCTGATCATAAGTGTAGAAACTTTAGAGTAGGGCACTTATTTAACATAAAAATCCTAGAAAAACTAACTAAAGCATAGGGATAAAAAATGAGTATTTAAGATACTCATCACACCCCAAACTTAAGTTCTTGTCCCTGACAGAGACCGACTCAAAACAAAACAAAATTGAAAATGACATGAACTAAAAATAATGGGGATGAGTATGATAACATGATTCCAAATGGAAGAATCACTATGAACACAATTGCTTAATATTAGTCTTTTCAACTAAAAATTTAGGATCCTTAAACTTTTAAGCTTTCTAAGGAACATGGCAAAGCAACGGTAAGCAAAGCAAATCAACCCCCAGAGTCATGAGTGACCTTTCCCAGTAACTAAGTATAGGTGATAGCATGATCTTCAGTGTATAGCAAGGTCTTAGCACCCCCAAACTTAAGCTCAACTCACCTATTTGGAAGAAGCTAACTAAGAAAGGATAAGAACGCACCCTTTTTATTCATACCAAAATACCTAAAAATTTTCTAAATACCTAAAAATGAAGGAGAACTAGTGCCAAAAGTTTTAGTGAAGTATTTCATGTGAGGATCCATTGGTGACTCCCCGCCCAGTTGGTTAAGGAGCACCGGGCATTAGAATTCCTTCAAAGCTTCATAAGAACCTCAGCCAAGCTCAGGCCCTAAGTTGTGGGAAGGATCATCTTACGTCCCATGCGAGTGGGTGAAGTCAATGACTTCTGCAGAGCTTGATTGGCAGGACGTGGGCTTTGAAAGGCCACATCGGAATGTGCACCGGGATTAGGTTAATTGATCCGAGAAGCTTATTCTTATTCATATACTTATATTTGACATTTTTCTTTTCTTTTGCTTTTTATCTTTCTTTTCACTTTTTCTTTTGTTTTTGTATTTTTCTCTTTTGTTGGGGCTCGATGGCAATCCTCTTTTTTATTAGGTGTCAAATACTTGGGTGCTAGATCTTGAGGTCAGTTGAATTCAAGGCCAAAGGGTCGGGACAAGGTATATAAGGGAGACCAAAATTGTGTGTGTGTGTGTGTGTATGAAACAATGTGTTGTGTGGCGTGCTGATAGATTCCTTGAGAAATAACTGCTTGAAGCAAAGGTGAGCTAAGGTTAAGTCACCCATACCCGAAGCAAGCACACAATTCCCAAATCATTTAAAGCCTAAAGGTCGATCACTTTGCGCACCATTTTTCAAATGTTGTGTTCAAAATGACCTTCTACTATCCACCAAGGCATCAAACTCACTCATATGAGACATAGAAACAAACAAAAGAAAGAAAACTCATGCAAACAACCTAAATAAATAAAGGAATAACTAAAATAGGTAAGAGATACAAAGTTGGATTTTGAAAAATAAACTAATTGAATTCCACCCCAAACTTAGATTAAACATTGTCCTCAATGTGGAAACAAAAAACAGAATGGATAGTAAGTACTCCCACGAGGTTGATCAAAGTCTCCAGAAGTTGCTCCCATGAATATGGCTCGCTTTGGGGCAAAAGAAGATGTTAAGAAGGGATTAGACTTTAGTTTCAAATGAGGAGAGGCTTAGAAATGGGCTTTATATATGAATGAAACAGAGGAGGATGTTGAAACTGATTTCCTTGTTCAATTTTGTTCTTTGAACCTCCAAAGATACTATAGACTTCTACTTTTCAAGATTTTCCTCCATAGTAACTTTGAACTCCAAAAACCTGAAAAACAACACCCCAAGAAAACATACAAAGATCAACGAGAACATTTATTAAAAAAAAAAAAACTTAAAAGTAACTAAAAAAAAAAAAGGAAAAATTTTTTTTTTTTTTTTTTTTAAAACTCTAAGGTTACCTCCCAAGAAAACATCAGTTTTCAGGAGTCAGCTAGACTCTACCAACTACGGATATGTTGGTAATTCTTGCCTCCATCTTTTACAGGCGATAATTGTGCTGTCCGACAATTTGAGGCACATAATCTTCAAGGTTATTATTTTATATTTTCTATTTTTTTCATTTTTATTTACAATGATTCCTCTCAATTCATTGTTCAAGTGAATGATGTACTCATCCACCTGTGGAAGTTGGGGTTTTATTCTCATTTTCACTTCCTGTGTTGAGACTTGAAAAATTGACTAGGAATAGGCGTCTTCACAACGTCATAATTTGTCTTTTATGTGATTACGGAAGTTGGCTCATCTTCCTTGCCTTCACACTTCAGAGTTTCCAAAATTTGTGTATTCTCCACTTGCAAACTTCTCAAGTTCTTCATTATCCTTTGAGGTGATTTCTTCATTATATCTCGAAGTTTTTCTTCTTCTATATTCACCCCAGTAGATGGTGAACTCTCATATTTGTCCCTTCAAGGACATGGCAGCCCATATTCTCTTGTTCTTTCACTTATATTTTGCCACTAATAAGTTCTTCTATATAACCCTCCTCTTCTTTAGTTTGTTCTTTCTCTGAATCCAAGTTGAGTATAAGAGTGGCCTTTGGAGCATAAATCTCTTCTTTTCGAGCTGCTGAATGCAGTGCGGTGAATTTGAACGTGCTTGTGTCAATTCCATGAATTGAACTTGAGATGCGCATTCAGCATTAACTCTTTTCAATTCAGCCATGGTTGCCTCTAACGTTGTCATTCTCTCTTGTGGAGGTTGACTTATCTCATCTAGATCGAAACACAGGCAGCCCGACTTGAGTGGTCGTTCCAACCGTTGATCTTGAAAATTCGGGTTGTGTCATGGTAGATTCAGCTTGAGCTCTTCTTAATTCATCCATAACCTCTTGAAGCGATCTTTGGACTTGTGGAGTGTGCGGAATGGTATAGCTTGTATTCCATGAGGTGTTTGGGTGAGGTGGCTCCATCTAAAATTATGATTGCTCAGTATGAAATTTACTCGCGTATTGAGCACCAATCCATTGATCCATATGGTTGCCACGCCCGACTTCGCACTTTCAGAGTTGTCCGTCTTCTTTTGAAGTGCTCCTTCGACCAATGCGCATTCTTAGTTGCTACTCAAGGTGAGCCAATGCATTTGTCAACTCGATGATAGGATCCATTGTGATTTTAACCTGAAAATTTATGCGAAGAAAACAAAAAGAAATGTCGAAAACTCAAAAACTACTAAATATAAACATAAAAAATGTTTGAAGTATTAAAGAAGCGCCAAGTATTGATAATGCATAAAACAGCGATTTTTACGACACTTGGCCTTAGCTTGATAGGTGTATTTTGTGATGTGTATATAAAATTATGCGGGAAAAATATAAAAAGGCGCCTATTCGCGCAGTATACTTGTCCGATAATCAGGTGTACCTAAGTGCGGATGTCGATCCACGGGGAAAATGGGGATGCTAATTACAAAATTATAATACTTCTCTAATATCCAAACTAACAATTGTAATTAAGTAAAACAAAATTTAAACTAAACTAATGAAATTCTAAATCTAACTAATGAAGATCGCTGACTAAAGGGATACGAGATGATAAATTCTTTAGGGTACTTGGTGCGATCGGACAATCCTCTTAGATCTAAGTCAAAATTCTACTCAATTGTTTCATAGAAAATGCTTTCCAAAGCTGACTCTTGTCTAATTTAATTATAAGCCTCTCTCGAGGTGGGAATAACCTACCAACTAACATGTCTACCACGATTTCCACGATGCTTGATTTATTTTATTTTACCATATTTTTTTTTCATCAGCTGAGTCCACACCAACACATAGGACTCTTTTCAAAATCGACACTTTGCATAAAAGGGGGCTGCCCTAATACACACACCATATATCAACACAATATTTCCTCAAAACACAGTCAAACTCCATAGATGTCGCTAGAAAGCGTAATTAAAAGCTTCGACTCCGGGTCTCAGAAACATATATACATATAAATGCTTGAGAATTAGTCTCGATGAGCCAGGAACTATTCACTTACAATTGATCAAAATAATATTTACACAATCCCAAAACTTTCTACAAAGTGTCCCAAACTAATAGCCACAAGCCAAATATACAATGACCCATGATCGATATGAACTGTCCAAAATATATAGTGTGAACCTCCACACAACACTAGATGTTCCTCGAAAATGTATACTGACCACCCGGCTATCTTGGGGTGACATACGATTCTGACCTCCAAAGCCACATACGAAGTCAAACTCTCAAGTCGTGCGTTTGATTACTCGTCTTTGCATCTAAGGTGGAGGAATAATGGGGAGTGAGTTCGACGACCCGGTAGTGAATCGTAACAAGCCATGCTTATAAAAACATTTCAAAATACAAATAATTCAGCACATGCGAAAACATGAGCATTTTTCAGTGTAGGTTGATGTGAAGCAAATGAATGCAATACTACCACCATCTCGACCCCTCATCGGTGACTCTTTTGGGCTTTCACCCGAGGGGACTAGCCGTCATCCCCAGAACAGCGACAAGTGGCGGGACTTTGCCGGGGATATACCCGCATCAGTATAACGACGAATTCTTTGGGACTTACCACGAGGATATGCCCACATCCAGTATATACGTGACCTTTCACCGGGACTACAACCCGGGGACTAGTCATAGTCCCAGTGTCCACTACATCAATCGGGACTCTCCACACGAGTCCCATACTAAATCATCATGCTTTAAAACAATTTCTAAAATCATTCACCCATGGATATTAAAAACATCATGCACGATTAATTCAAAGAATTCCATAGATATAAAAATATACACATTTATATATATCATTAGAAAATCACACAGTTCAAGCATGGAATGTAATTTCGTCGAGCCATGGTATAAGCGAGGAGAAGGTTACAAGATCCTACCTTCCTTGGATTCGAAAATCCACAAAGTCTCCCGGAAGTGAAAGCAGAGGCTACTCGAAGGATGCAATTAACAAGTCATAAGATTTCTTGGCCTCAAACAATCGGGTTACATAAAATTACCCAATTTACGAGCATGCTATACCCTTTCGAATCACACATATTCTTATACCTCTGAGCATAAACCTTGATCCTTGAGAGCACTCTCTTTTACACTTACTAATATCAACATTTAACACCCCTTATTAGGAGGTAACCTGAAATAGCACACACAACACTTGTACACTTGTTTGGCTATCTTAAGACCCCCTTTTTATTTTTTTTCTTAACTACCATTTTGACCCGGCCATACCGTTTTGTTCACTATGGTCTTCGACCGGGAGAGTTCTCCTCTCTTAGCTTTCCATAATCTCTTAAATCAGGTCATTCGGACCTCGGAATCAAGTTATGGTTTTACACTCTGACCTCCCGAGACCATTTCCTAGGGGCCCGAGAATCTGTGTCTCACTTCACCCTACTTTGGCGAAATTATAGAGACAAATGAGCCATAATTTTGGCCACACTTCTTCATGAGATTCTGCATACATGTGGCTAATTTGAGAGGATTTGAATCCTCCATTTGGATCAATATAACTTAACTTATGACTCAAAAGCGAGGAGCTGCTCCAGACATGGGACAGAATATGTATCGACTCAACCTCAGAATTCAAGGGTCTTATGGTAGGATTTAGTTCTTGGTTACTTCTACAGACATTCAAGAATGAGTCTTGGACTTCTTCTCTGACTAGAATCATTGAGTTCGGAGTTCTTTAGGCCCGACTTATGGCTAAACAACGTCATGGGGTCAAGGGGAAAGCTGGACAGCACCTCCCTTGGACACACACACACACATGCCATCTTCACAAAACTAGTTTTTTTTTTTTTTTACAATTTAGGGTTCCACCAAACACACCTTTCATCAAATCTAGGGTTAGGATGTAATCCCAACAAAACCCTAGAGATATAGCAAAGTCATAAATAACTAAGGCCTCAAAGATCATGTTTACATACCTTAGTAATTTTTCCACCAAGCTTTCCTTCAAGCCTTTTCTCCTCCTTCTTTTTTTTTTTGGATAGTTAAAAATTTATTTCCAAAAGGGCAATGCTAAGCCGAACAATACTTAGAGCCAAAAGGCTACAGAAAGAAAAAACGGACAACACCTCCCACAAAGCCTAGGAAAAGGGCATCGGCCGATCACCGGGATCCCCACGTACGAGGCGAACCCGGCCAACCGCGCCTTGACCGACCCGCGAAGCGGGCGATGGCTTGTCACGACCAGCATACGTCGCCAGACAAAACATAAGCCCACAGCACGAACACGAGGAAACCAAAATAAAATCCATGAAGCTTAAAATGCGAGGATGAAATCTGACTAACGCGCAGAACCAAAACAAACCCCTGAATAGGGCGTCGAGAATCGAGCGAGAAATAGGACCGCCGGCGATTAGTCAATATACGCCAATATAGAGGGCGTGTAATTCCACGGCCTGCAGCATTAGCCGACTTGCCAACATGTTTCTTGAGGCTTCTTCAGGGCAGCGGCAATGACAAATAGTCGATCTGCGAGATTGGAAAACTTATCCCTAGATGGAGAGACAACGGCAAATTTGCTACACTGAGGCATGACATCCAGGCCAACACGAGGCCACCATGAAACACACCACGAGAGAAGGTTTCTAGTAAGGGCCCCAAAACTTTGTATTTGGCTTGCCAGGCTATCCTTTCACCAAAAATCCTCTCACATCGTGGCAAATGCAACGGAAATATACAAAAGTTAATGAGTGACAACCATGTGAAGGCACGAACACTGAGAGCCCCATGGGAACGAGCAACCAGCCTGCGCGCGACAACTTGGCTTGATGAAGGATCACGAAACTCCACGCCAAGAATACTCAAGGAGATACCCTGAAGGCCATGCCATCCCACTCATCGAGAATTGAGCACAGGGAACACAGCAACAGTTTGGATGTCACTCACAGATGAGTACCAAACCCAGAACCCAACCATAATCGGAGACCCACTTGTCAAGCGTTAGCGGTACCACTATCTGGCCAGGCGATACCGTCGGTATATCACCACTCCGGCCTTGAAACAAACCAGGAATCTCTTCGAAGGTGTTCAAGTCGACTTCCTCACAGTGATACGGACTGAAGCAGAATTTGATCCCTTTATTTGAACAATGTGGCCACTGGTGATCACACCACCCTCATGCGCGACACGATCCTGACGAGGTATACTGATCGGGCAGTCCGATCGGAAGGCATTTCGTAGGGCGGCAGAGCGCCGGGATCTGGATGCACCTTTAGTTAGAACTGAATCTTGCACCGAAATGGCCGAAATCCGACCCTCGAAACCTTTACGCACACGATCTGAAGAACGGATCAGTAGTTCATACTCACCGTCCGTAGCCTTACCCGAATACCCCATTGACGGCGCCTTGAGCGCTCGAGCCTCTGGTAGTCTCCGTCGTATTGTGAGACACCTTACCTCCGATCCGATCGCCATCTCTACCCTCGGCCCCGAATCACGGATACCCAGAGTTCGGACCCATTTAGGATCTTGGAAAAACAGACGGTATCGATTCCATGTGGTCACGTGGGACCGCCGCCCGGCCCGGTGGCGCCCAGCGGCTCTGAGATGGACCTCTGACTTGGCGACCATTTTCGCTAGATCGATGCAGTGACTCAGGCCCACCCAGATGTTCTCAACTGAATGCGAACTTCGAGATCGGATCTAGAAACCCCGTCGTTAGGCGTCGTCGTCGGCCCAGCAGATCGGGACCCATGATTGGGAATCCGAAACCGGTAAACTCCCACTGGCCCAGACTTCGCACGAAAGCGGTCGCGAGACCCGAATCTGCTTGGAAAGAGGTGGAGGGCCAATCTCCACTAACCGCGGCGAGGCAAGAGGATGCCGGCTGAGCCTCGCCCTGGTCAGACGAGGAGTTCCCGAAATGAGCTGCTTGCGGGTGGGTAGTTAGGAAAGAAGCGAATTCTCTGAAGAAAATGAAGCAAGGTGGATAGCGCGGGAAAGTTGCTTCCACCAGAAAAGGAACCGAGAAGCGGAAGCGGTTGCGGACGAGGCAGGAGAAAATCCATGGTCACTTGAAAAGCCGGGAAACCCTGATATGGGTATCGAGAACCACACCTCCTCCTTCTCTCTAGCTTCTCTCTAGAACTCTCTCACTAAATTTCGAGAATTTTCCACTTCCTAGCAAAAGTTGGTCTAACATCAAACCCGAAGGGAATTGGTTTAGCTTGGCACATGGCAAAGCTCTTCTCATGCACTTGCCATGTGTCGAGATCTCCTACCATGCATATATGAGAATTCTCATGCCCTCATGATGCCACATAGCTCACAAGGATATTACACTTTAATCTCTCACTAACAAGTTTATCAAAGTGGTCCTTCAACATACTTAATTTCAAACCCTAACAAAACCACTAAACTTACCTAATTTATAATTGACCCACATGCCATAAAATGCAATCTAACACACTTTGCTAATCCTCTAATTAAACCCGACCATTAAGATGGCTAATCTGTCTGATTTAAAATATCATAGGGCATAAGTTGCATTTGCTCCCCAAAAATCCTTACTTGAATATAACAAAACATATACCAGGTGTTACATAACACTAGGTCTTTTGCTTCTCGGCTCAACCCCAAGCATTAGAGATGCTTTAAGATCCAAAAGTCTCACACGCCTCCTAATTATCGATAATTTCTACACTACCGAGGCTAATTAGGTTGATTCATCTATGTCTAGTTCTTTACTCCTTCTCGAGATCTTGCAAAGAACCACTCATCACATTAAGATTGGCAGGAAATCAACCCATGTAAATAGAACCCAGTATGAATCAATGAGGTGCATTCCTGAGAAACAATAGAAAGCGAAAACGCATTAACAAATAGATATAAAACTCATGTTAATATACAACCAAAACCCTAGATCTCACAATTTAAAGCATGATAGAGGTTTGATACATCATAAACTTAGGATAAAACATGAAAGGGGAGAAAAACTATAATGATCAAATGATGGTGAGTCTCGGATTTTCTTCCACAAAAATCTCATGATCTTCTCCCCTGAATCTTCAAAAACGGCTCTAACCTCCTCCTTGGTCCCCAGTGTGGACAAAATCATATAGGAGCCCTAGCCGCCTCCCGTCTCTTTGGGTTTGAGCTTAAAAACCCTCCATTATGGGCTGAAATGGGCTGGGAAATCCTGGCAGGCCCGAGCGTCGCGACATCGTTGCAGCAACGTGGCGGCGATCGGGATGCTCTGTTCCTGCCCGGCGTCCGCGACGTTGGTTCTCAACGTCGCGACATTGCACAGTCCCCTAATGCACTGCTCCAACCGTAAGACCGCTAACTTTGTCATACAAACTCGATTTGGGTGATCTTGGTACCGTTGAAAAGCTCGCGGAAGTGTAGATGCATCCATATGGATTGATATAATATGAGCTCA
The DNA here is from genome assembly GCA_016808115.1 of Tetrastigma voinierianum. Classification (NCBI taxonomy): domain Eukaryota; kingdom Viridiplantae; phylum Streptophyta; class Magnoliopsida; order Vitales; family Vitaceae; genus Tetrastigma; species Tetrastigma voinierianum. The sequence continues at coordinate 152,130 of JAEQBH010002293.1, read as the reverse complement.
TATGATATCTGAAAACTTCAAAAAAATACTGTAGCCTCTCCTGCTGAAGGTGCAATGTTTGCTGATTTTCTTCAAGTTTTGGAACTTGCATAACTTCTTTGTTTGAACTCCAATTTTGGTGTTCTTGGTATCCCTGGAAAGCTCTTGAAGTGTAGAATTCATCCATATATGGATTGATGCAATAGGAGCTCATATGATGTCTAAAAACATCAAAATTCAGTAGCCTCTCTGTTGCCCACGCAGCAGTTTTCCACCAAATTTTGCACAATTCCACCAAATCATTGACCTGATTATCTTACAGTGTGAACTTTTAGAGCATTAGGGCACTTATTTAACATAAAAATACTAGAAAAACTAACTAAAGCATAGGGATAAAATGAGTATTTAAGATACTCATCACCTCCAATCTAGCGAAAGCAATGCCATCCATAAGCGCCTAAGCATCTTCCTTCCCTTTCTTCTCTCTAATGTTTTGCCTATTAAAATAGCTAGTGAAGTTTTCCTTCAAGTGGCGGTAACACTATGCATGGTTTTCTCTCCCAAACACCTCTAAAACATTGTGCAATATCCCTTGATGTCTATATGAAATAATCACAACTTCTTTACCATCCAATAGATGCTTTATTTTCTCCAAGAACTAATACTAATCTTTATAATTTTCAGAACTAACAACACTAAGGTCTAGAGGAAACATTCCATCATCTACATCATATGCAATGGCTGGTAAAAAAGCTCCCTTATATGGGCCACTAAGGTGACAAGAATCAATAACCAGCATTGAGTCGAAACACCCAGCGAACAAAAATCTTGTATTGAAAATGCAAGTGCGATAAACAACTGACTAATGTGACCATCAGTGGAAGTATATTTAGCGATATTACTCGGATTGATCTCCCTCAGCCTATTGCACAACCAATGCAAAAACATATAGAAGTCACGAGGTGTAACACCCTGAAAATACCCTAACAGTTTTATAACATGTTCAGGGTGTAAGATAAATTAAATTATATTTTTCCGGCATTTAAACGGCTAAAAACGAAAAATGATAAAAACCCGAAAATTTTACAGAAGCCAAATAAATTTGGTAAAATTGTCAAGTGAAGACCTAAGGGTCATAAATGAGGAGTGTAAATGTTAAAATGAAAATGAAATGAAATGAAGTGAAAATAAGTTAAAAATAGAAAAAATGGGAAAAATAGGAATTTATGTATAGAGCATGGCATTACACATGACATGAGAATCGACCAAAGTGGTCTATGGAATGCCCATTTGGGCATTCACGTTTTTGAGAGGAGCAAGGGGAGAAGGAGCTAGGTCTTGGGAGAAGAAGGTATTTTTGGTGTGTTTCTCTCAATTCTTGGTCTATCTTTGTTGACGAAGGGAGAGAGAAGATTTGAGAGTTAAGGTAAAGTAACCCCTAACTCCCTCTTTGATGATTGGATTTGGGGAAAAACACTAACCTTATGTAAAAGTGATTTTGATTGGTTGTAGATCAATTTTGGAGTTGTTTGAGTTAGGATTGGTTTTGAAATTTTGTACAAAGGGAAATGATAAAGTTTCAAGGGACTGGCGGCAGAGGAGAATTTTCCAAAACCCTGTGCATTTTGGATATAAGTTAAGTTACAATCATCCAAATTGAGTGATTCCAATTGGTAAAAAAACCATAAGAATAGAGAAAAAAATGTATAGAAGGAACCATAAGCAAATTGTAGCTCTAAGGCTCCCTAATATGGGCTTAAAGGTGAGTTTCGGGTAGTTGATGGCTATGCTCTGTTTAGGGTGTAGTTGTGGTGTTCTAGCCGTAAGTTGAGTTTCCTTTCATCGAGTGGAGTGATTGAAATTGTGGTAAACTATACTTATAGGGGAATGAATTTATGTGTGAAGGGAAGTGTATGCAATTTGAAACTAAGTGCCAGAAATCCCGTCAAGTGGGTTATGTGCAAGAACAATCTGATTATGTTTTGCAAATTAGAGTAGTCTGGATGTAAAATGCAATAACTTGAGTTTTGTTGATCCAAATTGGATGATTCATATTGGATAAGAAACCTTAGAACCATAGTTTCAAATGAGTAGAAGGAACCATTACCAATTTATGGAGTTAAGACCCCTAAAATTGAGAATAACAGTAGGTAACTAAGTGAGTTGGGCATATCGACCAGTTTGGCATTAAAATGTCGTAACTTGAGTTTGGGTGATCCAAATGAGATGATTCAAATTAAAACTGAAAATATACTCATAGAGCTATCATTTTCTTGAAGGAAGCATGATCCAAATATGGCTCATGTGTTCCCAGAAAATTTTTCAAGTGAAGGTGTATTGGGTAGACATCAACCCTATTAAAATCCTAGAGATACTAAGCTGTTTTTTTTTTCTTGGGTTGTTCTTTGATAGTGACATATTTGGGAGGGATTAGGGGTTAGTGAAGAAGAAGCTTGACCCAAGAAAGGGATTTCGAGAATAGGAATCAAAGAGCGACAACCTTTTTGGCTTTGTTCTTCACGCTTCCTTCCTTGTTTCGATTTTGTGTTTTGGTTGACAAAATAAATCTAAAAGGTTTTATATGAATATGCATGTGTGCTCCGTTTGAGCCATAAATGAATTGGTTTGCTCTCCACTTCTCTCTCTATATTTCTAAAATGTTTGAAAGATTATGAAATAAGTGGATTTATTGAAATGGTGCGATAAAGTATAATGATTTGTTTTAAATTGATTTGATAAAGCATTTTGTGAAATGAATTGCACATAAAAAATTGCATAGTGTGAGCAGTGTTGGATAGAAATATTATATACACTATTGTAAGTGCTATGAATAATTTGAGCGCCCTTAATAGAATGTTAACCCTTAAATTCGAGTTAAGGATAAATTGGTATACCAATAAAAGTTAAATGAACATCTTGCGCGAATGTAATGATGTGTTACTTTCCGTCTGTAGCCAGCGAGAACTGATGTCGGTAGTGTTCACGAAATGATGATTTTTAATAACAGTGCCGGCAATGAGATCATAATATTTATAAAACCTTTTATACTTGATTTTTGTAGCCTAATTGGGGCAGATGCTAGGTGATTCGTTATCCTATGCACCCAGCATAAGTTAGAATTAAGCAAGGAAAAATGAAAAGAAAATTATGAATGCATTATTTGTGTTTGAATGATTTATTGCATATGAAAGCGCATGATTGAAATGACCAATGAATTGTAATTTGAATGTATAGAATGAAAATATGCATATATGTATTGTACACGTGGTCATTGAAAAAATTATACAAAGGCATCGATTTAGAAAAATGCATGATTTACTTAAATTTAAATGAAGAGATAACTGTATAGAATCACTAGGCATGAAAATGCTTAGCGCGTTGTTTTATCATCGCGTAGGTACCGAGTGAATAGGTACGAAGCTGATGCAAGGTTGGGACCGTGATGGATGATCTAGAAGTTTTGGGTCAAAATATGGGTTTGGGGTAGTTTTCTAGGGCCAAAACAGGTTATGGACGAGTTTATGAGATTTTCTAAGTTAGGGAATGTGTATTTGTGGTATATAAGAGAAAAATGGTATTTAGGAATGTTTTAGTAGTATGGAACAAGATATGGAAAGTTTTGGGTTGAGGTTGGAAAATTGGTTATGGAAAGTTTAACAGAAGATGAGATGGTGAGGAGAGTAGAGTTTGCACAAGAGTGGTTACTTACCGGGTTAATGAAACGATTCACACAAGATAGATGACGGAGTGAAGGCGTCATAATCAACTATGGACGGGTTGATTGATAAGCAGAACAAAAGACCGCCACACCAAGGAATCCACCTAGGTATGAGAAGCCGGGAACTGTCCCACAGTCACAAAGATAAAACGAGAGAACTCTTAAAAGAGAGAAATGCGAAAATATTAAACTTGACGCCCTTAAAAGACTACATTAGGGGGGTATATATAGTCTCATACTTTCTAAATCAAAAAGCAACTTCTACTTTAACTAGGAGAAGAAACTTTCTAAATTACAAAAGCAACTCCTAAAGAAAACTTTCTAAAATAAATAAAGCAAATCTTCTAAAAGGGATAGAAAAAATGTGGAGCGAATCTTTACACAAGAAATACAATGAATCATAAAACAAATCCTCCGAAGATCCTGAAACAATTTCTAAAAGATCCAATATGGCGGCTCCACATCGGGGGTTTGTCGAGTCGACCACGTTTTTGCCTTCGAGGCTGAAATGAGGTCAAAAGAGTTTTCACATGTATTCAATGCTTCTTGACCTCCCCAATCCAATTCTTCAATACTTAGGGCTGAATTCCCAATGTTCGGTGTGTTTATAGAAGCTCCTGCATCAGAAGCAAAAGACCGCAGTGATTTAGAGTCAACATCAAGGCCTCACGGAGTTGAAGTAAAGCTCCAACCATGCATCCATAAAATATATTTGACAATTTTTGTACAAACTTTGATTTTGTTTTGTAAATTTTTTGGTATTGAAAAATGGCTTATAATGTCGTAATGTTTAAAGGTGCTAAATGGACTAAATGGGCATGTAATGCCATATTTAATGGAAAATGTGTATTGAAAACAAAATGATGGGCCCCCTTTAAGTTGAATTAGTATATACAAATATATTTTCATAAAGATAAATATCATTTACAAAATAAGCATTGAAAATGTGTTTGTTGACAAAGAAAAAAGAATAGGATTCGAAGAGGGTGGCGTCTGCCGGATGGGTTCGACTGCTGGGTTAGTGCGGGCGTGAGTCATCACATTTTTAGTGGTATCAGAGCCTAGGTTTAGGCAGTTCTACAAAATGATTTTGAAATTTTTGTAAATGATTTTGAAATTGTTTATGACATGCATTACATTTGCATATAAAGGGTGCCGTGACTCTGATACGGATCTTGTCGGTCTTAACAGGTAAGCATGAAAAGTTCGGACGATAGTGTAATGGGTTGTGAATAGAGTGTATGAGATTGTCCATTAGAATACGAGAGTATGAGTTTCCAGGAGATTTGATCGAGTTGTCATTTAGAGAGTTTGATGTGATATTGGGGATGGATTGGTTGTCCCGACACCAAGTGATAGTTGATTATAGAATGAAAAGAGTGACCTTAAGGACACCGAGTGGCGAGAAAGTGACTTTTATCGGCGAGAGGTCGAATCACCTCTCTAATGTGATATCTGCCACTACTGCTAGAAGGATGGTTTGGAAGGGGTGTGAAGCCTACTTGACATATGTGATTGATACGAAAAAAGGCAGAGCCTAGCTTATCAGACATCCCTACAATTAGTGATTATCCAGACGTGTTTCCGAAGGAGTTGCAAGGATTGTCTCCACAGAGAGAGATTGAGTTCGCAATCGACGTTGTTCAGGGTGCCACTCTAGCATCCATTACAGCGTATCGAATGGCTCCGGTGGAGTTAAAAGAATTGAAGCTTCAGTTACAAGAATTGTTAGAGAAAGGATTTATTCGATCAGTGTATCACCATGGGGAGCTCCAATGCTCTTTGTTAAAAAGAAAGATGGTACGCTTCGGTTGTGTGTTGATTATAGGCAACTGAACAAAATGACAGTGAAGAATAAATATCTGTTACCCAGGATTGATGACTTGTTCGACCAATTGAAAGGTGCAAGTGTCTTTTTGAAGATTGACTTGCGATCTAGGTACATCAATTAAGGATTAAGAATGCGGATGTGCATAAGACGGCGTTTATAACACAATATGGACATTATGAGTTCCTTGTAATGTCGTTTGAGTTGACAAATGCTCCAACATCTTTCATGGACTTAATGAATCGTGTTTTCCAACCGTATGTGGATTAGTTTATCGTGGTGTTTATAGATGACATCATTGTGTATTCAAAGGATCGGGAAGATCATGATACACACCTTCGAGTAGTGCTAGAAACCTTGAGAAAGGAACAGTTATATGCCAAACGGAGCAAATGCGAATTTTGGTTGAGAGAAGTGTCCTTTCTTGGATACATTGTATCGAAAGAAGGAATTCGAGTAGATCCAAGGAAGATAGAGGTGATTATTGAATGGAAACCACCGAAAAATGTCATGGAAGTGCGTAGTTTCCTGGGATTGGCAGGTTACTATAGAAGGTTCGTTAAGGGGTTTTCCATGACTACGACCCCGATGACAAGATTGCTCCAGAAGAATGTGAGATTTGAGTGGAGTGAGAAGTGTCAAGCTAGTTTTGAAAAGTTGAAAGCATTCTTAACTTAGAAGACTGGGTTCTTACTCAGCCAGAGCCATACGGTAAAGAATACGTGATTTTAGTGATGCTTCATTAAATGGAAGTATGTGTCCTTATGCAAGAGAGTAAAGCGGTAGTTTATGCTTTAAGGCAGTTGAAGCCGCATGAAAAGAACTACCCTATGCATGATTTAGAATTGATCGCCATTATGTTTGCATTGAAAATTTGGAGACACTATCTTTATGGAGAAAAGTGTTTCATATACATCGATCACAAAAGTCTTAAGTATTTGCCATCGCAAAGAGAGCTTAACTTAAGAAAACATAGATGGATGGAATTGATCAAGGATTATGATTGTGTGATCGATCATCATCCCGGGAAGGCCAATGTAGTAGTAGATTCTTTGAGTAGAAATTCAATACAAACGCTTCGAGCGTTGAATGCTCATTTGTCATTATCGAAAGCAGCTTGATTTTAATGGTGTGAAATTGATAAAAGCAAGCAATTTGTTCATCCAGTGCTTTCGGGGCATAAAGAATGATAAGAAAATTATGACAATTTGTAAATCCAGGAATAAGTGGGGAAAGAAACTAAGTTTACATCGAAAGAGGATGGATTCTTGTACTATCGAGATTGGGTTTGTGTACCCAATGATGATGAATTGAAGAAATCCATTCTTGAAGAACACCGCAAGGATCTTTTGCTATACACCGGTAGCCTGTAGATGTATCGGGATTTAAAGACTTCATATTGGTGGTCCGGAATGAAAAGAGATGTTTCGGAATTTGTGACCAAGTGTATGGTGTGTCAGAAAGTGAAAGTCAAACATCAAGTTCCTTCGGGGTTGTTACAACCTATCAGGATACCCGAATGGAAATGGGACCGAATCACAATGGATTTTATGTCGAGTTACTAGTGACAGGAAGAAAGCATGATTCAGTTTGGGTCATGGTAGACCGATTAACTAAGTCAGCTCACTTTCTATCAGTGAAAACCGACTATTCACTTGACAAGATGGCAGAGCTTTACATAAAGGAAATAGTTCGGTTACATGGGATTCTAATATCGATCATTTTAGATAGAGATCTGAGGTTTACCTCAAGATTTTGGAGAAAATTGCAAGAGGATTTAGGCACTTGACTAAATTTCAGCACAACCTCCCACCTGAGACGAATGGGCGATCGGAGAGAAGTGTGATCGAGTGTTGGAAGATATCTTTAAGTTATTGTGATCAACTATGAGGGTAGTTGGGATAGACACATCCCTCTAGTCGAATTTGTGTATAATAATAGCTTCCAATTGAGTATTGGAATGACGCCTTATGAGGCTCTCTACGGAAGAAAATGCAAAACACCATTGTGTTGGGTAAAGGTTAAGCGAGAAGAAGATAGTGGCCTTGATTTTGATTCAGAAGCAGGAGGAAAGAAATTAAAAATGATAAGAGAAGAAGGATTGAGCGCGGATGACAAAATCCTACGCCGACATGAGAAGAAATGATATTCAATATGAGATCGGCGAGAAAGTATTTTTGAAAGTATCGCCTTGGAAGAAGGTAATGAGATTTGGGAAAAAGGGCAAGTTGAGTCCTAAGTTCATTGGGCCATATGAAGTGATTGAGAAAGTGGGTCCAATAGCATACAAATTAGTCTTACATCTAGAGTTGGAAAACACCATAATGTTTTCTATATGTCAATGCTAAGGAGGTACAGGTCAAACCCATCACATGTAGTCTCTTCAGAGACAATTGAGCTTAGACTGGATTTGACGTACAAAGAAAAGCTTGTAGAGATCTTGCCTCGAGAAGTCAAAGAATTGCGGAACAAGCGAATTCCATTAGTCAAAGTGTTGTGGACAAACCACAAGACCAAGGAAGCCACGTGGGAAAGCGAAGAAGTTATGTGACAACAATACCCTCAAATTGTTGATGAGTAAATTTAGAATGAAATTCTTTTAAAGAGAAAAATTATATATACGAAAAATACCCTAACAGTTTTATAACATGTTCAGGGTAAAATAAATTAAATTACAGTTTTCCGGCATTTAAATGACTAAAAACAAAAAATGATAAAAAGCACAGAAAAATTTAAAGAGCGAATAAATTTGGTAAAAATATCGAAATGAGGACTGAGGTCATAAATGAGGAGTGTAAATGTTAAAATGAAAATGAAATGAAATGAAGTGAAAATGGAAGTGAAATGAAGAGTTAAAAATGAGAAAAATGGGAAAATAGGAATTTATGTGCTAGCCAAACATGGCATTACACATGCGTGAGAGCCAGACAATGGTATATAGATGCCCATTTAGGAATTCACGATTTTGAGAGGAGCAAGGGGAGAAGGAGCTAGGGCTTGGGAGAAGAAGGCATTTTTGGTGTGTTTCTCTCAATTCTTGGTCTATCTTTGTTCAAGCAAGAAGGAAGAGAAGATTTGAAGAGATCTAAGGTAAGAAAACTTCTTTAACTCCCTCTTTTGTGATTTCGGTTAGGGAAAAATCTAACCTTATGTAAGGTGATTTTGGTGGTTGTAGATCAATTTTGGAGTTGTTTTGGGTTAAGTTTCCAAAGCTTTTGGGTTAGGATTGGTTTGAGGGAATTTTTGTATAAAGTAAATGATGAAGTTTCAAGGAGTTCTTTGTTAAAAATTTTCAAAACCCACATTTTGTTTTTGGATATAAGTTAAGATTATAATCATCCAAATTGAGTGATTCCAATTGGTAAAAAACCATAAGAGCTAGAGATACAAATTTATAGAAGGAACTAGGAGCAAATTGTAGCTCTAAGGCTCCCAAATATGGGCTTAAAGGTGAGTTTCTAGTAGCTGATGGGTATGCTTTGTTTTGGGTGTAGTTGTGGTGTTTTGGTCGTAAGTTGAGTTTCACTCATCCAAAATTTGGGGTAAACTATACTTCTAGGGGAGTAATTTAATTAAAGTAATTGTATGCAATTTGTAACCCCAAAGTGCCTAGAAATCCGTCAAAGTGGAGCTATGTGAAAGAACAATCTGATTATGTTTTGCAAATTAGAGTAGTCTAGATGTAAAATGCAATAACTTGAGTTTTGTTGATCCAAATTGGACAATTAGAGAAGAAACGATAGAACCATAGCTTCAAATGAGTAGAAGGAACCATTACCAATTTATGGAGTTAAGACCCCTGAAATCGAGAATAACAGTAGGTAAGCGAGTGAATTGGGCACACCGACCAGTTTGGCATTAAAATGCCGTAACTTGAGTTTGGGTGATCCAAATGAGATGATTCAAATTACTACTGAAAATAGACTAATAGAGCTATCATTTTCTTAAAGGAAGCATGAGCCAAATATATGGCTCATATGTCCCCAAAATTTTGCAAGTGAAGGTGAAGGTGTATTGGTAGACATCCAGCCCTAACCAAAATCCTAGAGTGTACAAGGCGATTTTTTTTCTTGGGTTGTTCTTTGATAGTGACATATTATTTGGGAGGAGTTAGGAGTTGGTGAGAAGTTTTACCCAAGACGGGATTAGAGAATGAGTCGGCGACATAACCTTTTGGATTGTTCTTCACGCTTCCTTAGCTGTTTTAGTTTTGTGTTTTGTTTGATAAATCTAAAAGGTTTTATATGAATATGCATGTGTGCTCCATTTAAGCCATAAATGAATTGGTTTGTTCTCCACTTCTCTCTCTCTCTATTTTTGAAATGTTTGAAGGATTATGAAATAAGTGGATTTATTGACATGAATTGCGATAAATTGCATATTGATTTGTTTTAAATTGATTTGATAAAGCGTTTGTGAAATAGTGCACATAAAAATTCATGAGTATTGGAAATAAGTATTTAAGATATAAATGTATATACACTATTGTAAATTGATATGAATGATTTGAGCGCCCTTAATAGAATGTTAACCCTTAAATTCGAGTTCAGGATAGATTGGTATACTGATAAGAAATTGAATGACGATCTTGTATTGAACATAATGATGTGTCACTCGTCCCAGTGCTTCGGCAAGACAATATCGGTAGTGTTCACGAAATGATTTTTAATAACCAGTTAGCATTATAATGGGACCGTATTGTGTTATAAAACCTTTTTTATATCGGCCTACAGCCCAACTAGACCGTGCTGGTGATTCGTTATCCTTTGCACCGAAAGCATATGTTAAATTCATTTGTGAAATGCATGATTTGTGTTTGAATGATTTATTGCATATGAAACTACATGATTGAAATGACCAAAGAATTGTAATTTGAATGTATACGAAATGAAAATATACATATATGTATTGTACCGCATTGGTCGTGAAAAAAATTATCTGAGGCATCGATTTAGAAAAATGTGGTTACTTAAGGCGAAATGAAGAAAGAAGCGAAAATATAGAACCCTTTAGGCATGAAAATTCTTAAGCGCGTGTTTTATCATCGCCTTGGTGCCAGTGAGCAATTACGAAACAAAACGCCGGCGATTTAGAGTCAACGTCAAGGCCTCACGGAGTTGAAGTAAAGCTCCGACCATGCATTCATGAAATATATTTGACACTTTTGTACAAACTTTGATTTTTGTTTTGTAAATATTTTGGTGATGGCTTGACATAATGTCATAATGTTTAAAGGTGGTAAATGGACCAAATGGGCATGTAATGCCATATTATGGAAAATGTGTGAAAACAAAATGATGGGCCCCCCTTTAAGTTGAATTATTATATACAAATATATTTTCATAAAGATAAATATCATTTACAAAATGAGCATTGGAAATGTGTTTTACTGACAAAAGAAAAAGTAATTGGATTCGAAAAAATGGCCAGCGTCTGGATCCCGGGTTCGACCTCAGTCGAATGCGGGGTGTAGCGAGTCACATGTGGAGCTCCATAAATGCGCTCCTTAGCCTTCTCTTTAATGTGCCAAGTTTGGCTATATGTTATTTCAACTCCATGATCATGAGAAAAATCCTTGCATATTTGGCAAAGAAGATAATCTGGAGTTGTCCTAAATACATCATCAACAATAACGGTGCCCCTCTTTGAATTTACCTTCACCTTAGATGAACATTGATCTTGTGCTATATGATTTTTATTAACACGGAACGTGTCAACTCGCAAGGTTTCATTCCCAATAACAACATGAGCTGTTATCATCCATAGAAAATTTTCAATTGAGCACTTCACCGACATATGCTTAGGTGAGTTTTTCATGTATTTGTACTTGAATCTACCACTTAAAGACATATGATATATTGTATAACGAAACTCTTCAACATTTTTAAAAGTATGCCCTGCCCCTAATATCACATCACGAAATTGATCTAACTTCAATGGGGTATATTCAGTTTCTACACATCAGGATGAAAAACCTCTTAACTGTGTCATCACATCATAACTTACATCACTATTGGATGCTCATGAGGAAGATAGCACTAGTGGCATGCTTCCGCATTGTATAGATAAGAGGGAATCAAATTAATTCATAATAAAGTAATTCTAAAAAAATTAGAATGTTCCTCTAAATTTTCCTTACCTATTTTCCAATTGAGTATTCGGCATATTTTCCTCAACGGCCTCAGCACAAGATGATTCTACCATGTAAACCTCGGCAAAATCATCATTGTAAGATATCACATTATTCAAATCGTCGGCATCTTCCAAATCTTGGATGACTTTGGGAATGAACTTGAGGATATAGTGCATCTTAGTGGTGTTAAAGGAAATGTCAAATTTCTCTAATATTCTACTTGTGAATTCTTCAAATGACATTCCCTTATGTACGTATACCTTTAGCCGATCTGATGTATTCCAATTGGCCATCGTTTTGTTGCACAAGTTTACCTCCCACATAAATGTAACAATAAATTTGCATTGTACCATCCATCAACCCATTTCATATATAGAATATAACTTTGAATTATTGAACAAACTTTTATTCAAGATAATAAACATTGGTTCAAATCTTTTCTGCTACAAATGTAGCAATGTGTGAAATAAAGACTAATCTTTGAACTAAACATTCTTAACTTCTCATTCCAATGAACAAAAATATTTTAAGTGGATAAAATCTCTACCTTTCCCATCAACATTCATACATCATGTTAAATAATTACTTATTCTCTACAATTTTCAAAGTAGTGTAGCCAATACAAAAACAACAATTCAGCCCAATGGATCCTAATGAAAAACATTCAAGCAACTAAGCATGCAAAGGTAAATGAGATCTCTCATACAAGACATTTGAGGAGATAAAAAATTTTTTGTAAGTATTCAAGAAAATTCCAATAGCCAAGCATTCTAAACCAAATTCAATAAAGAGATAAAAAAAATAGATATAGTGCATTTTAAATTTTATGATTCTGACATTGAATGGATTAAAATGTTTTATGTATAGCTATGGAAGTTTCATACACCATCTTTTCTTTAGTAAATACAAAGGTAAAGTCCACCAAAGCTGAGCCTCCTTCATTATATTGACTTCCTTATATCCATCACTTTCCCGAATCTCCTTTTTTGGTATTTTCCTGAACACCAATGTGCTTAAATGGAGACGAGGAACAAGGAGATAAAGGCAAAACTATGGAGAACAACTAAATGATGAAAAAGAAGCTGGGACTATTTTCCATACTCAATGAAACTCTAACGATCCTTCACAAAAATCCCACATTCATCACCCTCACCTTCCTCACTTCTCTTCCTTTTTTTCCTCCTTACTAGCATAAGAAATTTTCTTTTGGCAAACCATCACATCAAAGCAATAAATCTCGACCATAATATTCGATGGTGTGTTATGTTCGTTGCTACTAATAGTGCATGCATGTGCTTTATCTCAAGTGGATGTCTTTCATGGTTTATTTCTATGACTGTAAATAGCGATTTTGAAATTTCAGACAACATTCAAGGAGATAAAAAAAATTTTGATGAGCATTAAAGGAGATAGAAAATTCTAGCAGCTAAGCATTATGAACCAAATTCAATAAAGAGGAAAAAAAATAAACAAAGCATTTGAAATTTTTATAAATTTTGCATCATTGAATGGATTAAAATGTTTATGTATAACAATGGAAGATTTTCATACATCTTTTCTTTAGTAAATACAAAGGTAAATCATGAATAATGCAATAGAAAGTGGGAGAGAAATGCAGAATCCTAGAGCCCGATGGTGTGCAATCCCTTTAACACGTCAGAAAACTTTGTACAAACCAATCAAAATCCACTCCAATAATCCTACAACATGTTAGAAATCCTGGCTATTAACTACTAATTAGATCAATCGGCTTCATAATAACCCAATTGAAGAAAGCAAAAATATAGGTCTTGGGGGATAGATCAAACCCTAGAAAGTCGAGCTGGGAACATAAGAAGAATCTCATATCAAAGGTCGGGAGGCAGAGGCGGCGTAGGTGCCATGGGCTTTACTGGCGGAGCCCTCTAACTTGACAGGGCGTGTCCGACAAAGGCCATAATTGGGTGGCCCGGTCGAACTAGCTGCGAGCTACGATTTAAGGTGAGCACAGATATCCTCTTTAGTCGAGGAAGAGTGGAGCATACTGCGCACGTCATCTCTCTCCCAGTTGAAGACTTTTTATTCAACAAATCTTTGCCGGATGGACTCCCCCGAATAGAATATGCACCCTTCCATGAATCATCATGACGAGGTCACCCGGGGTAAACAAGCGCTCTCGGGATCCTCCATTCGGGAAACATATCTATTTAAAAGGAAGAACTAGTCTTTATGAGCGAGATGCGCACCACCTTCCCCTTATGATTTGGGAGGAAATCACCCACTTTCCACGAAAAGCGGATCTACTTCCTCTCTGATAAAAGAAGGTCATCACACACAATAAGGTAAGGAGGAAAAAACTAGCATAAAGGTTCCTAATTTTTAAAGACAAGTGGGCCTGACTTAAGCGTCGGAGAAACGGTGGAGTCCCCCACACCGCCGTTTTTCTTGTTTGTTTTGCAGGTTGTTGTAGATAGTTGTATGTTCCAATGATCCAGTGACTCGGAAGATTCTAGGAGCTACAATTGGCGCCGATGCGTGGAAGCGCCAAGCGGGGAAGTCTCGGAGGTGATGCGCGAGGCTTGGGTTCATCTCTCCCAGTGATCTCCACTTTACTGAAATTTTGGTAGTTACCGTTCATCTTACCGGAAAGCGTAGAGTGTGTGTCCATGACTAACAGCCCGGCCCGAACCAACCCGTTGAAGGTCAGGTTTCTCCGGCCGGCGTCGGAGGTGGGCGAGCGAGGAGCCAACGAGAAGCAGATGGCGAGGTCGTGAACATGTGAGCGGATTTACAATGAGATCGAATGCTTATGGTTCAGTTTGGAGACCAGCGGTGAGAACCTCTGAGAGCTCCCAAAATGTACCCCCAACTGGACGAATGAGAGGCGAAAGAGCACGCCTACGATATAGTGATCAGCGGTAGATGACAAGTTGGCCTTTAAATGGCTCTCCTCCTTTAGGAAACGATGTGGGCGAAGTGCAGAAAGAGACGTCGCCATTCTAGTCAGGCTATCAGTGGCACGCGTCACCGAATGCGAAGAGAGGCCAATAGGGACAAACCCCATTTGGAGTTAGCCCCTGAGCATATGCCTACCCAGTTCGAAGGTGTGGCCCGCATTTTCTGTGGCCACAGTTCGGTGACCGCCACTGCGGCATCGTATCCTGGTGGGGGCCGTATGACATGCTATCTTCCCCCTTGGGCCAACATATTTTGGATTACAAGCCTCCTCGCGGATTCGTCATATCGCCGTTTTCCATATGCAGCCGGCTCCTCGTCAAATATGATCATATGTTGCACTAACCGAGCGTGATCATACTTGTAGAAATTGTCGACTTCTATGTAAGGTATTCACCGTAACTTTGAAAGGTCCCGCTACGGCTTTGGTTCCTGAAGACTCAAAGTCTCTAAACTCATTCGTGAATTATGGGCTACGTTTGTCTCTCAGTATCTGTGCTCTATTCGATAGAAAGGAAACATTAGCTCACTCCAATCAAATAACCCAGCGGGACGATGAATCCGTCAAGGTTTCTGAAATTTGGAGCCAATTGTCAGCCAAATTGATGTTTATAGTATGGATGAGGTTTTACAGAACTTCCGAAGAAGCTTTGGGCTGACTACCCCTTTTTTCTAGTCCCTTTCCCTTAATCCACCAGCAACCATGGAAGAGGCGTATCGTAGGCGGGGCAAATACTCCACTACGGAGGGAGAATATCGGTACTCCTGAATAGTGTCTTAGCCAGGAACATGAGCTTGTCACAAGAGCCACCCCAAACATAAAGGAGTCAAAGAAAGCAAGGGTCTGGCGCCCCTAAAACGGTCGAAAAAGGGAACCTCCCCAATTCACCCCATAGCATCTCCCTACGGTAGTTGCTTCCCGCATCGAGAACCACCCCGATTTTAAATGGCCCACTTTATGATAGCGAATCGGACAATGCAATCGGTCTTTGAGGTGCTACTACCATAGAGACCACGGCCACGAAACAAATCATTGCCAAGGCCTGAAGTTCTTGGTAGAAAGATTAATCCGGACCAGGCATCTTAGAAGGTTCATTCAGGAGCCAGCCCGCGGAATCGAGACGACCCCTGCAACCAATAGGGCCATTGCTACTACTGAGCATCCATCAGAATCCCGACCTACCATCAACTTTGTGCTGGGAGGCCCGATGGATGATCAATACCGATCCTAAGGCGGGAGGCGAAAAATGCTACGGCGGCCTTAGTCGAGCGGTGAACTACCATCGATACCAGGAAGGCTTGACACGGTAGTTCGGAGTCGTCGATGGCCCATATCCTTTCCTCCTATAAACTCGGCCCGGGTCATCACTCCCCATTATGATGCACTTATACTTACCTTGTGTATTAACAATTTGATGTGCAAATAGTCGCCCTGTTGATTCGAGGCGGCCACGGTGAAGGCGCATCTCGACCTTTAACGGATAGAGTCCCTCCGGTCATCTCAGTTCTGCCAGCAGAGTTTTATTTGGATTCAACGGGGCCACCACATTAACAATGGGTGATATTGCTCTCTCTATCAAGGCGGGACACATGGCTTCGGCCAACCTCTTGTTTCGGTGGTTGAGGGTGCAATCCGCCATAATGCTATCGTGGCCAGGACCTAGCCTACATACCATGAAAGGGTCTCACTCTGACTGCCACCCATGATATCTCCAGTTATCTCATCACATCTGGGCAGATTGACCTTCAGGGTAGCCAATTAGCTACTCATCAGTGTTATCAGTTGTTAGTTCACGAGCGCGAAAAAGGCACCGATAGCTCGCCCTCCGAAACTCAACTCTCGTCGGAAGCGATTAAGGTCATTTGTCGGGCCACTTTAGAAAACGAAGGATCAATTGGCGGTAGATCCACGGAATCCGTGCTCATAGATGGCGGACAGAGCACCTACGTTAGTTCCTCGACCAAGAAGACAGTTGCAAGAGAGTAATGTATTAAAACCCTAGCGGCAAGCGTTAATTGCTGGACCCGCTTGGACATAGCGGGGGATAAGCCACGTGAACTCTTCCCACACTGAAGTTCGATGTTCTCCACGTCCATGGAACCGGATTCGGCGAAATGCAGCGGGCTTCCACGAGGCGCCATCAAATCATCCAAGCCCAAAGTAGATATAACTTTATTGAAGAAATTTGGGTTTATCATAGAAGTCAAATACAGAAATGACACTAGCGTGGTGGTAGTTCGCAGAAAGGGGCCCAGTGGAGAGTATCACGTGGGCTATGCGGATCTTAGACCGTGTCCCCGAGGATAGCTCCCGTTACCGGATGGTCAGTTATCGCGCATTGGTAGGACATGGCATGTTATCGTTTCTAGATGCATTCTCCATTTACCATCAGATCCCCATGTACGCGCTATCGGAGAAAACATCTTTATCACCCCTCACAGATATACACTTTCTGACGATGCCATTCGGGTTAAAGAATGTCAGGGCCACCTACCAGAGACTAGTAACTAAGATGTTTCGGTCACTACTTGGAAAAACTATGAAGTATATATAGATGATATGTTGATAAAGTCTAAGGAGCAGCCGGATCACGCTACTCATTTGCAATAAGTATTTGACCTCCTCAAGACCTATGGTATGAAACTGACCATGAATGCATTCGAGTCGGTGCGGTCGGTTCTGGGATTCATGATGACTCAAGAGAGGATTGAGGCCCAGCCCCTCGACTGAAAGCCATTCTAAGTCTCCGGCCCCAGCTCCCAGAAAGGAGTGCAACTGTGTGGTAGATTAACTACCTTGGGGTGATTTATTTCTTGGTTTACTGACCGCTTAAAGCCATTTTTCGCCACCCTTAAGTGAGTTAATCGGGCCGGATGGACTGAAGAATGTGATTGGGCCTTTATTCAAATCAAGCAATATTTAGCTGAACCCCCGATTCTCGTAAGTCCCGACACCGGTGAAACTCTCTTCGTCTATTTGGCAGTCTCAGAAACAGCAGTCAGTGCCGCATTGTTCAAAGAGAATGAAAACGGAAAACCTGAGGCCTGTGTTCTTTGTCAGCAAATCTTTAGCCGATATAGAGACCAGGTATAGTCATCTTGAGCAGGCCGCCTTAGCCCTCCGGATAGCAGCCAAGAAGCTTTGCCCTTATTTCCAGGCGTATCCCATTAATGTACTAACCGACCTCTCCCTCTACGAAGCACCGTACATAATGAACTTATCGGAAGATTAGCTCGTAAGACGTCGAACTAAGCGAAATCGACATCTGATACAAGCGATGCTTTCAAGGGATAGAGTCTTTGGTAAGACTTCATAGGGGAACTCCCCTGATCGAAGCATGCCACTGTTTGCTCGGATTAGTGGACACTTAACATTAAAGGAGTCTAAAGACTAAGCCTGGGCGATGTCGATTCTAGTTAAAATCTCCATCAGGGATAAAAGTTGAATAAGCAATCAGGCTTTAGTTTAATACCTCCCAACAATGAATCGGAGTCTGCGAGGCCATCTATTCCGGGCGCTGAGCTAAACCACCTTGTCACCGTGAGGTCTAGTCCCAGTGATTCTAGTTGGTGGTCGAAGTTAATGAAGAGGTCGAATCCGAGACCCCCAGTGGTGAAATATGTATCCCGGGTGAAGCAGGCGAAGCGACTTCCGGTCAGTTGAAGCATATTCGGAGCTCTAGCGAAGGCGGATCTGCTTGGCTGCATGGCAGCTTCCACACCAATCATTGAAGAATTATATTTTTGCTATCTTATGTTGTTTGTGATTGCATCCTTAGTAAATCGGGTGGATAAGAATCCGCTTCATGGATGCGACCCCATCTCGTATATCTAAGCAGGCCCATCCCACACAGTGAGAGATAAGACCCGAACTTGAGTCCAGTCCATTTAGATTTTCCTTAGTTGATGGGCCTTCTTGCGAAAATGATCCTTAGGCGGCCATGCTCTGAGAATGCACGACACGAAGCGAGAAGTCGTTATGTGTTAAGCGAGCGCATTAAGAATGTGCGAGAAATCATCTGGCGGGACTTTGGCCGCAGAGACTGCTGAAAGTCTTATTGGCCCGACCATGGTGATGCCGCCACTTATGCTAGAAAATCTTTGTCATTGCACGACGGCTTGCTCCTTCTTGAAATCATGTGTAGATCGATCTACATCTCGGCCCACAGCCGCTTTGCAGGTGGGGGGATCGATATGGTCGGATGGCCTCTTGCTGACCCGAAAAACTATTATTAGTGGCCACTAACTATTTCAGTAAATGGATTGAGGCTGAAGCATTCCCCTCGATCAAAGATAGAGATGTCACTCAGTTTATCTAGAAAAATATTGTATCTTGGGTTCGACATCCCGGATCAATTGTGTCAGATAACAAGCCTAGGCCCCAGTGGTCGAATTTTGCTCGAAACTTATGTCAGGAATTGAAGATAAAAAATCTATACTCCACCTGAGGTATCCATAAAGAAATGGTTTAGCGGGCCTGGAAAACAAAACCTGTTGGCGACCACTGAAGAAAGCAGGTTGGATTCAGCGAAGCCCGAATGGTGGATGAACTCCCTTGGGGTACTGCGGAAGCTAGGACTGCGCGCACTTGAGCCAAGCTGGGATATCTAGGCCGCGTCACTTATGGGATGGAAGCTATAATCCCCACAGAAATTGGTATGCCTACCATCCAGACAAACATCCCCAAACAGGGGAATGCAGATTTAATGATCAAGGATCTTGACACAGTCGATGAATTGCGAGAATCGACGGCGATCCACGCACATAGCGTCCTACCGGCGTCGATTAGGCGAATTTTATAAAGGCGAGCGTTCCAACTAGGGGACCTGGTCCTAAGAAAAGTATTCGAAAATATAGTTGACCCGATTGTAGGAAAGTTCCAACCCAACTAGGAAGGACCATATCTTGTAACACGAGCCAGTGAATCCAGGGCTTACGCCTTAGACAAACTTGATGGAACCCCTATATCTAGAATGTGGAACGCTACACATCTTAAGAGGTGATTTACTCAACAAGAATGATCTACATCGTTACATATGCTCGCCCGATTTTCTCTCTTTATAGGGTCAACCTTAAAGCCCTGATGGCACAGAGCTGACCGTCTCTACCAATTTAGATAAACATCTAATCGGTTAACCAGCAACCCAATACAGAGGAAATGACTTGTCCGGCTTAGTGTAGATAACATCTAACTGGCCAACCTAAAGCCCGGATGGCGTAGGGAAATGACCTGTCCGGCCCAATTTAGATAAACATCTAATTTGTCAACCTAAAGCCCGGACGACACAGGAAATTACCCGGTCTGTACCCGCTTAGATAACATTAACTGGGGTCAAACTAGTCTTGGATGGCGAGGGAAATAACCTGTCCGCCTAGTTTTTAGATAACATCTAACTGGTCAACCCAAAGCCCGGATGGCGCCAGAACAAATGACCTGACCGAATTCTAATATAGTCAATATCTTGTCGGTCTACTTAAGAAACCTGGATGATCGCAAAGATGGGTGAGACCTATCCGTCCATTATCTAATTCGCGAAGCACTCTGATAATATCACTTAACTCAAAGATAAAATCCCAGCGGGTATTGCGTATCAAGATATCCTCGTCCGGACCTGGACGATTATAACCCAGTCGAGAGGAAGTATTTTACCCAAAAAGCACAAAATAAAATGCCTTTCAGAATGTCAAGATACAAAAACATAAAATAAAATGTCTTGTAAAGAAAGCACGCTCGATAAGAGGGTGATAATTTCGAGCCTTAGCCCTCTGCTACAACATTGGGTTCCTTATCTGATCTAGCCGGGGACCCTGGCGGAATATCTACTCGGCCCTTAGCAGCCGGGAGATCCCTGGCTGACAAATCTTTCTCAAAAGTCTCAACAAGCTCAACCGCGGGAAAAACAGATGAAGAACTTGGGGGGCATCGAGGATTCACAAAAAATTTAGGAGTCAGAGGAGTCGACGTGTCTGACATCCCGATGGGGATCAGGGGCTCACTCCCACATATGTTGTGCGCAAATGCACGGCAGCCATACCCGTAGTTGAAGATCACGTCACTGCTGGCATCAAATTCCACCTCCATTGCCATCTTCTCTCGCGGGTCTTCCGAAGCCGTAAAATCGTTCCCCCCGGTAACCTCCACCCATCGTATTAATTGCTCATCCGTCAAACGACTATTCTCTTCATCCGCCATTCAACGAGCTCCTGCGCCGACTAAGGCTTATTAGCAAATGGCTACGCCTAATCCGCCTCAAATGATACATCCCCAGAGGTACTATCCCGAACGCACCCGCCTCGATTCTACCTATGTCAAGCACTATTCATGGCATCAATCTCTAACCGAAGCCATAGCCGCCCTTTACGCCTGCAAATAGCCTTCTGCTTTAGCCCTGACCGCCCTTTCATAACCTCTTTCGGGGCTCTCCGGAATCTAAAAGGCCTGAAGAAAGCTGAGCCTCCTTCAAAGAGGCATCTAGCACCTCCTGATCATAAAGCCTCGATTGACAAAGCTTCAAGCCTCTCCGCGTCCCGCCTGAGTTTAAAGTCATGATGTCAAGGGCCAGGTTTTTATGGCGATCGCCCATGCGAGGAAATATGTTAAGAACGCGTCAATACTCGTGTCTTGATGCTAGTGTTATACACAAGGGCTCACTATCTTACCGGGGCCGACGATCGGATATACAGGTCAGCAGATCTATATCCCATCCTCACCATCTCGGAGGTCTCTTTGTTACAAGAACGTCACAGAGTAATCTTTGCCCACACCATTAGCCCCGGGCGGCCACCTACATCCGGAGTATCACCGAATACAAACTATTTAGACGGTCAACCGCGGATTCGCCCTGGTTAAAAGGCATCCAACGACAGACAATGCGTTTAACGCCTGTACCCGGTGTCGATACCTCCTCCTTCGGGGAGCCTGCCGTGGAGCAGGTAGGATAGGAATTGCTATTATCCTGGCCCTGGTTTGCCTCTTCATCCCTGCACGGTAAACTCTAACCCGCCTTGCCGGCCCCAACTCGGTGTAATGAACGATCGCTGAAGCGCAGAGGTGCTAGGAATGGCCTCCCCAGACGCTGCCCCTATGCTCCCAGCGATCATTGATCCCGTCTCGCAACCCTAATACAATTGCTCGCTTCTTCCGAACTACCACTACCGCAGGTTCTGGCTGAATTCTAAGAAATGGATCGTGAGCGGGCTCGCCCACGCCGCAGCATCTTCGCCTTCCGCTTCCCCCGCGTGATAACTGGCCAAGTAACCTGGCCATCTCCTCTTCCTCTTCTTCTTCTAAATTCGGGGGTTGGCTGGATTCAAGACGAACCCAAGGGATAAAGTCCCTCACTTGGGTGTCAAAGAACCCGCTCTACTACCTTCCTCTTTAACCTTTAGCACTGAGGGGCGTACCCTTCCTCCCGCTAGGTGCTGTAGGCATCTGCTGGACCAATCCCATTACTACTGCCTGCTGATGTCGATTTAACCCAACCCCCACTATTGTGAGGCGCATCACCGACGGGGACCGAGCCACTAATCTCCGATTCGCTATTTCAATCTCCGCACCTCCGGATGTTGATGCGCCGCTTGATATTAAGCGCAGCAGATCAGCATTAACAAAATGTTCCCCGAAAACGACTTCTAAAGGCTGTAGGCGCAAGATCAGTAGGAGGTCAGAAGAGCCTGGGTCATACTTAACGCCGCCTAAGCTCTTAAAGTCATGAGAACATTATAACGGGCGTTTTCGTCTAAACCTCCAACACGGCAAATCTTTCGGTTTCGCTTTCTCCACCCACTCCACCAAATTTCTCTCTCGCACCCATAATCTATAAATCGGGCTACATAAAAACTCACACACATACACATCAGAAAACCAAACCCATTACTAGTACACACCTAAAAAAGATTATGACCGGTTAACCCTAAAAGGAAGCTTAGGGAAACCCGGGGTCTCATCCCAAGGCCCCCTTACTAAGCCGGCACCTTCTGCCGCCTTAGTTAATCTGGGAGTCCGCTGATAAGTCGTAATCGCGCATTCAGATCGACATGCATAACTCGTCACCCCGACTCCACCTTATGTATAGGATAAACAAATCTCACTCAAATGAAGGTCAAGTTGGTATAAAAAATTTAGCACGCTATAACCTGCTAATATCCGATAGTATCACGGATAAGGGCCTGAGGTGCTTTGGGTAAAATTCCGTAGGAACCGCTTAATGAGGGCGTGCGCACTAAGAAACGGCTTCTCGACCGCGAGTTACTCTCAGGTAAAAAACACGACATTGTGTTCTCCACCCATAGTGGACTTGTCTAGCTTTTTCATCAACTTTAAGTTAATGTTATCGGGGATCTCGTAGTAGGTTCTCAACTCCTCCATTGTCAAGGATGAGACGATGTTGCTTGCAGAAGGTGTTCCACAGCAGTCTCGTTTGCGACCGCCGACCGTGGTGCTCTTCCCCACCTCTCGCCATTCTACGCTGCATCATACGAGGGAGAGAACTAGCACGCCCCAAGCCACATATCAAACGAAGTTAAAACTAAAACCATCAAACTTCAATAGAACCGGTTGAATGGTTCTTAATCTACTTCCTCACCTCAAACCTTCCCACCCATTCGAAAAGGCCACACGGAAATCTCAAATATATCTTTACAAGGGAAATAAGAATTACTGGAAATATGAATCGAAAGTAAGCGTCTAGAAGAACGATTCGAAAAAGAACGCAAAGTCGCTACAAAGATATCCGTTGCAGATTTCGAACCTGTGAAGGGAGGTAAACCTCGAGAATGATAAGAGTAAGAGACTAAAACCCAATGATACCCCTACATACCAATTCGCTTTACAGACTCCATGCAAAGGCGCATTAAATGCGATATTGACCTCTCACTCCTCAATCGCTTGTTCTTGGCGACGCTCCGCCTCCTAGGGCACGATAGGGCACATGGGCCCGATTGGTGCGCTCCTGTTAGCCTCAACCCGTCAGCCTCACCCAAAGTCGTTCCACTCTCCGGATCAACGACCGCCCCCACCTTGGCGATGTAAAAATAAAGCACATAAAACATCGAGATAGAACAAAAGTACATAAATGTCAAAGAAGTACGATTTTATTGGATCAAGGCTAAATCCAGATCCATCATTACATTCATGTCCTGCTGTTACAACTGCTGGCCGTATTAAAACGACTACATAGTTCGTCGAATCAACACGAGCGTAGCCAAAGAAGCAAGTAGTTAGGGCCAAAAGAGGAAGAAGAAGCAAAGAGAAAAAATCGCTACAAAAATAAAAAATAAAAAATATATATATAAGGAAAGATGGAAAGTACCAAGAAGGATAACATCAAAAAGCCCCCATTGATTTATGTGGGTGTCCTTGATGCAAGAGGGATTCCATTCGAAATTTTGTAACCACCCGGAAGGCCGCCCAGACCTGAGAATCTATTCCGACTCCACTAAACCATGCAATCTGATTCGCCCATGCTTAGAAAGCATAAACTAAATGACCTATCAGAATCATCCTTCGGGCCTAAGGCCCACCAAGTCTGATTCTCAACAACATCTAACCATCCTTCTCTGTTGAAAAAACGTGGATAACCAGAGGCACAACGGACCCCGTCACCCTCCGGCCTTTTATAGAAACCTCCAGCCTCTAGGTTATCCGTTATCCCAAGAAACCACATCTAATGCACATCCAAAAAAGTTAGAAAATTCACGTTGGAACATACCCGCATTGGATTGCCCATCGTTCCCATGCTACGTCAATAAATCGCGCTTCTCTTTTCCACTCCGAGGAGGATCGCCTCCCAAAGAGGGAAAAATGGGGGTATTGTGGGTGCTTATAAGCCAGTCTGTGCCCTCTGTACCAACAGCCCGTCGATAGCAATATAATTACCGGCCTAGCCGAACCTACCAAGAACCCGATTTAAGAGTCGTGGAACCTGTGATATCCTCCCCACGGAAAAAGTCGACATACTCGCACGCCATCTCCCTTGGCCAAAGACTTATTCAACAACGTCACGGATGGATTCCCGATCGTAATATGCACCCTTCCATGAATCATCATGACGAGGCCTGGTAAACAAGCGCCCTGATCCTCCATCTCGAAACATATCTACTTAAAAGGAAGAACTAGTCTGTACGCGTGAGATGCGAGCCACCTTCCTTTCCGATTTAGAGGAAATCACCCACTTCCACTCTAAAACGGATCTACTTCCTCTCCGATAAAACAGTCACACACAATAAGGTAAGGAGGAAAAAACTAGCATAAAGGTTCCTAATTTTTAGAGACAAGTGGACCTCGACTAAGAGTCTGAGAAACTGGCGAGCCCCCACACCGCCGGCTTCTCGTTTATTTCAAGTAAAGTTGTCGAGATAGTTGTATGTTCCGACGATCCAGTGACTCAGAAGATTCTGGAGACTACAAAGGCGAGGGATTCGCACGTTGAAGGTACGTCAGATCTCCTCAAGCTGTAGGTCACAGAGATAGCGAGGGATCACGCGAAGGCATCGCTCATATACACAAATCAAACCGTTTACGAACTGAGAAATCGTTTAGCCATCTGATAATCCAAAGAGATGGCAAGCTTTTCCCCGGGTTATGGAGAAGAGAGTACGATTTGAAAAGTACACAGTCGGGCCGAAGGAGACGAGGCGATCAGCAGGTTTGGCATTGGCTGAACGAGATCAATGGCATGACTGTCACGCCCCGAAACCCACCCTAGGGGCATGACTGTCAATTCACACCCTCAAGACTTCAGCCTGAATGTTTGAAGTGTGAAACGACACTAACCTTCCTTGTAACTAGATTTTTGTCGAATTACCAACAGATGTTCAAAGTAAATGCGCAACTTTCTAAATTCATAAATTCTCCAAATTCAAAATTTCATGCCAACAAAAATTACTTCTAAATATCCAAATCTCAATTATGCATGTCATATAAAGTTGTTCAGAATATAACAATATTTGGGATCTCCCAAATCCAACTTTGTACTAATATAAAAACGAATGTTATCATCCAAGTGACTTTCTCAATTAACTTTCAAACCCAACATTTCACGTAAACAAGAACTTATTAGTTCAACATGATCCAACATAAAGTTCTAATCAAATTCTAATGATGACGAATCCCCAACCTAGCCATCACTCCTCACGGAAACTAAAAGTACCTGAAAATATGTCAACGAATGGGAGTGAGCTTAGAGCTCAATAAGAAATACTAATACATTTTCATGGATCAAAAAGTTTTCAATCATATAACAAATAGAGATGTTTTTTCATCAAAACTTTTATTCAAAAATAGTTTGAACATTAACAAAATTTACTTCAAAACATTCTCACATCCATCTCAAATCACTCTATCAAATGGGATCCAAACAATTTCATATCAAATTCGATTCCAAATACTTTCATATCAAATCCAATCAAATACATTTCAAATATATTTTTCTTTTCAGTCATCAAATATCAAATGGCGCCTAGCTACGCGGACTTTCAAATGGGTGGCTACCAAGAATCGTTTCTTTAAGGTGGACGGAACCAAACACTACTAGTACTAGTAACTCTAAACCGAAACCCCAAGAGGGTCGGGTTTCAAAATCAACATATTCATTCACCAAGGAATGTGTTAAGTCAACTATTATTCCCGCTGACAAGGTACGAATAGTGTCAACTATTATTCCCGCTGATGTGGTCGAATCCAACTTAAAGTCAAATATTTTATTCAAAAGTTCAAATTTCTATAAAACATCATATCTTCAGCATTTTCTTTCAGAACAAAACAAATCTCAAAAGTACAACCATACAAAAACTACTTTTTCGATCCATGGATAATCAAATAAATAAAACAAGTAAAACTTTTCATAAACTAAGATTATATATAATTCGGGGCTTAAAACAATTTTCATCCTCAAATGAAGTAAAACAAACAATTTTCTTTTTAAAGATGTGCATTAATATCTTTACTCAAAGGAGTACTCAAAAGCTTGAAAAGAACTAATCCGGGCTACCCCCACCTCAATGAACATTTCCTAAAATAATAAGAAAGAAACTATCATCATTACTATTTTATTCTTTAAAACTTCCTAATTTGATATTCTTAATAAAATATTCACTTCGCTAAAATACATATATCTTTAAATATTTATCAAATACATATATTTATAAAAAATTGGCCTTTTTCAAATTTATCTTATTTGTTTATTATTATTTTCTTTCTCAAAAATTATACTCAAATATTTGTTTTCTTTTCTAAAATAAATCTTGAATATCTAACATTATTCCTTTTTTTTCAAGCCTCCGCATATGAATCGAATTTTCCGCATTTCTTATACCTAAGTTTTCAAGACTTATTTATAAATAAGAACTTTTGGTTTTTTTACTTAGATTCCCCTTTTGTTTTTTTCTTACTTATACCTTAATCAAAAATCATGCAAATATACTTTCATTTTGACTTTCAACTTACTTTGCCATATACTACTGCTCATCTCTTACAATTCTAATTTATGTTTTTTTTTTTTCTTTTACTTTTTCATTCTCATACTCAAAGTAATTCAAGATGACACCACCAATCCTTATTTCTTTATTTTTTTTACTTCTAAAGAACGAAAGTGTAATATAAATCGCTTCTTCGTGGTTGGATCTAAACCGGAAGAAAATTTAAAAGAATCTACATCAAAGAAATCTAGGAAAAAATAAAATAAGGAAGATCTTACTCAGAATTTTGTTCTTCAAACCCAGATCCGAAAGTTTGATTGTCTCTGAATTCTCTCAAATAAAAAGAAATTCAAAGAAGAATAGAAAGGATTTTCTTTTCTTACTCCAATTTATACCTAAGGTATCTATTAGGAAAATTACCTTTTTACCCATCTTTCATTAAATTAATTAATTAATTACTCAATCAATTATCATTATTTTCATAACGTTTACTTCTATAAAATTCCTGGTTATTGCTGTCACTTATACCTATACAAATTCCCTCAAGCCATTATTTTCCTAACTTATACCTATACAAATTCCCGGGTGTTACAAAGGACAAACGATGGCTATCGCTTATGGAGAAATAATATGGTTTATATTTCTAGTGTAGTTTAGACAATTTTCAAAATTGTATATCCTTGTCTTAATTTGTAATGGTTTTATGTCCATAGGCTATGTGGACTCTTTAATAAATAAAAGTTCGTATGACCTTGAAGCATAATTCCCTTATTTTTTCTTGTTGGCTTTTTGTGACTTTATATATAAAAAAATTCTAGAAACAAGATAGTGGTTGGTAAATATTTAGGTATATTATAAATTCAATCATGCTGATTATGATTAACCAAAAATCGATATATAGTTAATTGTAAAAATGGTTAATCAAATATTTGGTTAACCTGTTGATAGTTAGGTTTTTTATTTATATAAACCAAGGAACAAAATTTCGGTTTTTTTGGCCGAAATATCGGCGAAATATCGGAAATCCCCGATATTTCAACGAAATTTCAGTGAAATTTCGAGACTTTATCTCAAGCGCACATGTGCTGGAATTTCTGAAAAAATATCGGTAAAATATCGGTAAATATCGGTAAATATCGGTAAAATATAGGTCAATATTGGTAAAATATTGGTAATGACTATTTTGACTTTAAAAATTTCTATAAATACCCCTAAAATCATACAATCTCTTTACAAACTCATTCATACACATCCAATCTCCATTTAACTCTCAAATTATTTTTTCTTTGTGATTTATCTCAATATTTTGAAATTCTTATTATGAATATTATCTTCATGAAGATGAGATCTCTTCATCAAATAATGTAATGGAGCCACATCTGTCTTCATTTTGGTTTTAAATTACTATTGTAATGTAATTTCTCGATAAATTATAATAAATATTGTTTTCAATAAGTGTATATTTGCTTATTTATGTCTTTTTTATAGTTCAATAAAGTATTTCTATGAATTTCAAAGTATTTTTATTAATTTTCGTTTTACCGATATTTTTGTCAAAATATTCATCGATATTTACCGATATTTCCAATATATCCGTAAAATCCAAGTACCGATATATCCGTAATTACCGATATTTTGTTCCTTAATATAAATAACAAACTAAAAACCAATTATCGATTTATTTTTAGTGGCATGATTAGGCTAACCAAACTATGCTCACCCATAATCACCTCAATCAGGCACCCCTAAATGTAATAATTTTTTATCTATATTTATTTCTAACAATATTTTTTGGTTGGTGATTTTATTATTTATTGATCAATGGCACGATATTATCATTAAAAGATATTATTAAATTATAATATTTGTGATATTGATAAAGAAGTATATGATTTATTTAATTATTAATGAAAATATTATAAATTTTTATATAATAGTAAAATTTCTATGTAATTACATAATCTATATTGGTGAGGAATTATTAATATTATTATTATTATTATTATATAAAGAAAATATAGCTTATAAATATAGTGTGACGCCCCAAAACCGGGGTATCCATTGACAACCCGGTCAACCTCGCTGAATACTTTCATGATGTTCAACCCGACACCATCATTTAAAACCCCAAGAATTCCTTTTCACGGAGCTCTACCCAAGTACAAACTTGTCCCATTAATCCACAAATGACCACAGGTCCAAATGCGAGTAAAATAATGGCCACTGGGCTCCCTCGTGATCAATACTACAAAATAAATATCCCAACTAAGTATCCATGGTTCAAGAGTTTTACATTACTCTTAATACAACATATATTAAACCTTAGAATTTAATACACAGATATAAAATAACTACCAAAGCCACAACCCGATTTTCTTCTCAAACGTCTCTAATGAGGTCGCCTTCCGATCGTCCCCAGACTAAATGGTGATCCCTCGATTGCAGGAGCAAAGCCCAATAGAGATAATTTCCTACCAAGCTACTTCTCCACCTAAGTGCAATATGCATGGTGGAACAATCACATTCAAGCAATTTCATGAACTTACCAATGTCTACATGACCTGATCCCCGTGTCCCGAGTCCTCACGACTTCACACATGCCTGCTTCAATACGCGAGCAAAAATAACTGGCCAGTACCAAACAGCCATTTGTTCCCTAAAACACACTACTGAAGCCTCATAAAAATATCGGACTACCTCCGAGGGTAGAATGTGTCGGAGAACCTCCCGAAACAATCTACTGGGCTCCTCCACGTAATTGTTGACCATCTCCCAACACACTCCCGGAAATCTTCCGCCGAAATTCCTTCACAAACATTTTCATTTAACTTCTCATTTCATGTCATGCACTCACACCTAATATTCTAGGCTGCCCAGCATATATGGAATGGCTGATATTAATTCCAACACATTCATGCCAAAATATTCATATGCGATATATTAAGATAATTCAATCACATAAAGCATGTTATGTAAATTCTCAACCACTACACCAAAATTAGCTCACGGGCTAATTAACAACACGGCAAATTCATTTTGAACCCACTGAACACATAAAAATTCACACAAAAATATTCACGTGTCACTATTCACATGAAACAGTAAAACCCTCGGGTTACTGCTCACGACCACACAAAATAGGAATCTCTCTCTCCACCTGCCTGTGCTGAGACCGAGTTTACTAGCTTAAAACAAGCCCATAACGCTCCTAACCATTTACATGGTTCTTAAACAAGGATTAACACAAGTAGGAAAAGATCCTCACCTCTTGGAGTTGCCTAACTCCACCAAATCTAAGTGTTACGCCAGGCAATGTCAAGCAGAGAACAACTTTTCCATCTGGCCGAAAAACCGACTCGGCCCGATCGGGCTGAATCCTAGAGAGAGAAGGCACACCTTCTCACTCTAAAGTCACCATCTCCCAGCCACTGTAAATTTCGTTCTTCCCCTGCACGTTTTCTCTTTTCCCATTTTAGAAGACAACTATTCCAAGTTTGTCTTATTCAATAAACAATTTCCAAAATTCCACTTATGTCCCATTTTTCCACTATTTTGACACTTTGCAAGATCTTGGCCGTCCGTTTCCATCATTTCTCTAATCTTGTAACATGTGTCACAAGAATACATGTAATAGGTGACTTTTTTCACATCACATGTCTTCAACCTGCCAGCACCTATCACCCGGCCGTCGAACGCGGAATTCGATCGTTCTCGAATTCTGTTTTAAATTCGATGTGTTAGCTAGATTTCGCGAGACGATTCCAATGATGAAATCCGTTTCATCATCCGAGATCTAGAAAATTTTCATATTTTTACCGAAATGACAATTTTACCTTTTTTCCGAAAATTGAAATTTTCTCGGGTCTTACATTCTCCTCTTAAAGGAATTTACCCAAATTCGACAATCACAAAAAATCACATGATATGCCACATGCATCAGTATCATGACAAATCAGTCATTTAGGTATTAAACGACTCAAACTCAAGGTGATTTTCTTCATCCCTAAACAAGAAGGATAGTGGCCCGCACGTCCGCGCCTCCCCACGCTTAACTGACTCCATCCACCGCAATTTGTGTTTCATAACACCCTCACTCAGCTCACGGTCGCCAGATCGCAAACCTGATCCCGGGCTATCTATAACGCATAACTGGTCCCTGTAAGACCCGAAAAATTACAATTTCGGAAAATGGCAAAATCGTAATTTCTGCAAAAATCCGAAATTTATTCTCTGGGATCTCTGATGACGAAACCGATTTTCACCGCTGAAATCTTCTCGTGAACGAAGAACACATCGAATTTCAATGAATCCCAGGATAATCTGATTTGGTATCGTTTTTCTCGAGGCAATCGAAAGATCTGGGTGCCATAAAATCCATTATCCGGACGTGACAAAGTCACATGTAACATGTAATTACGTGTCATAAGCCGTACGAGTAGAGAAATGGATGGAATGGACTCACGAGATAGTGCCAAATGTCGAAAATTCAAAGCTTGGGGACATAGATGTCATTTTGGGAATTCTTAAGTTAGATAAGACAAGATAGCCAATAGTGGTTGTCTTCTCAAAATGAAAAAGGGAGCCAAAAGATGCAAAGTGGGGGTTGACTCGCTTTGTGCGCAGGGCTAAAAGTCGGTGAGTTTTTAGAGTGAGAGAGAGAGAGACTTCTCTCTAGGTTTCTGGGCGATCCGACCATCGGAATTCTTCGGGACAAGAAGGAAGGTCGCTCTATGCGGTGAGGCCTACGAGTGGGCTCCGGTTTTAAGGAGTTTTGACAAACTCCGTGAGGTAGGGGTTTTATCCTACTTGAGTTTTACACTTTGTTTAAGTGTTTTATGATGTTTCTGGCTGGTCGAGGCCTTCAACTGCCAGTTGACGGGTCCCAAAACTGGACCGAATTATTAGAATTTTTAGTTATTCGACAGTCACTGATCATGGTGTGGATCAAGTGGTGGGCTATCGGGCTGTGATTTATGCATTAAATCATGTATCATGGATGTGTATGAGGCCTAAATGGCCATGAAATCTCAGTTCCCAAAGTGAACCGATGGATTGAGATAGTCGTGGAACAAGAACTCCAAGGGTTTTACTTTTCATGTGAATAGTGACACGAATTAATTTTGTGTGAAAATGCGTTTGGTTGAGTGATTCAAGATGAATTGCTTGGTGGTTTGCTAATTAGCCCACGTTGAGCTAATTTTTGCGTACTGATTGTGAAATTACATAACATGTTTGTGTGATTAAATTATAAACGTATATCATGTTATATATATTCGTGATGTGTTATATGAATTCAGGCTGGAATTGGCATCATGCATTCCATATGCATCGGGGCAACTTAAAACAATAGAGTGAGTGCATGAGTTGATTTCTCAGAGAGAAGTATTTCTGAGGGTCGACTAATAATAATAATTACCTGAGAGTGTCCATTAGTTAACATCTGAGGGTAGTCCATATAAATAATATCAATCAAGCTCTGAGTCTACCCAATTGATATACACTGAGGGTCCAATTAAATAGACTTCATCTGGAGTCGGTCCATTACTTAGATTCCGGGTTGTCCACAATTGAAAAAAAATAACATTTCTCATACACGGCTTAGCAAGTGCGAGGAGCCTGGAGGACTCCTGTGGTATGAGTTGGTCATGTAGACATCCAAGTAGGATCACGAATTCGCTTGAATGTGTACATTTCTGTGCTTACTGGGCATATGCACTTAGGTGGGAGTAACCCATTTAGTGGTGAATTCCACTACTCGGGCGATAGCTCACCCTGGTCGAGGGAACATTTTTTCAGTACAGGCGCCGAGAAGACATTCTTAGAGACCGATTTTGAAGAAAGCTCTGTCAGGGCTTTGGTTTTAGTTGGATACATGTGGCTCAGAATGTTTTAAACTTTTAATATATGTTGTATAAGAGTAAATTATTAACTCTCTTGAACTATGGTATATAGTTAGCGTATTTTGAGGAGCATTGGTATACGGCCCAAGTGGTCATTTGTACTATATCGATTATATTGGATTGTTTAGACAGTTTGTATTGGGGTAGAGCCCCTCGTACAAAGGAGACTCCTGCCGATTTTAGAATAGTGGCCTAAGTCATCCGACATTCACGGTATTCCGCGGTCGACTGCAGTCAACGAATTTCGGTTCGGGGGCGCCACATCCCTCCTCGAAGGTCCCATCAGTGACAACCTCAATCTCTCCCCAATCCCCTGCCATTAGAGCCTGATCCGAGTGCACCAGCGGCCGGAGACGTGAAATGCCCTGTGACACCTAACATGTCACAGAAAAGCCAACCCAAGATGCTGATAGCTGCCCACCCTCTCGAGTATCTCGAAGGGTCCAATGAACCTAGGCGATAGCTTCCCGCACTTGCCGAACCTGACCGCTCCTCTCTTAGGCATCACCTTCAAGAATACGTGATCTTCAACCTCGAACTCTAAGGGTCAATGTCGTAAATCTGCCTAACTCTCCTACCGCTCGGTCGCGAGAGAAGACGCCATTGGTCAGATCAAGCCTCACCTTCTGGGAGGTGTCCCCAATCGATCGTGACTATACGGAGCCTCTCCCACCTCCTATTCAATGTATCGTTGATCCGTACGGCTCCCATACAATGCCTCATGGCGCCATCCAGATACTGGTCTCGATAACCTGCCGTTGTGGGCGACCCACTCAAGGGCAAGTGCTCTTCCCAATCTACTCCTTGAGGACCAGACGACGCCGTAAAGATGTCCTCTGAACGCCTATATATATTCCATTAATAACATGAAACCTACACAACCCCTGCCAGGTAAACCGACTCCTTCCCA
Organism: Tetrastigma voinierianum; assembly: GCA_016808115.1. Lineage (NCBI taxonomy): Eukaryota > Viridiplantae > Streptophyta > Magnoliopsida > Vitales > Vitaceae > Tetrastigma > Tetrastigma voinierianum. The sequence goes on along the minus strand of JAEQBH010002293.1, from coordinate 118,311 downwards.
AGGTCACAATCACTGACAACCCAATGGGTCATCAACCTAATCCATGTCATGAATGACATCCATATACCGAGCCCTTGCCGGCATAACAACACCCAATGCAATTTCCAAAGGGGTATCCAAATCTCGAGTCACTCCCAGCTCCTATCACTCAACTCTAAGTCTACGTGATAACCACGACCAGGTTTTCATCCCGCGGTCACTCCCGAATTCTATCACTCAACTCTGTTCACGGATCACTTGACCGGCAGGTTATCTCGAGTCACCCTCACTCCTATCACTCGACCTTAGTCTTCGTGGATAACACGACCACGGTTTTCCTGACAACATAACTCTTCTACTCTACACTCGCGAGCCTCTTACATTCACATAAATTTCTGATATCTCCACTTGCCCTTACACCCACTCAGAAATTTCTATTAACTCCACCTGCCCTTACACCCCACACATAAATCCCTAGATTTCTCCACTGGCCCTTACACCCAATACGTAAATTTAATAGCTCCCCGGTCTCTACACCCACACGTAAATTCTAGATAGCTCCTGTATCCTTACACCCACGTACTCAGATCTCCTGCCCTTACACCCAATACGTAAATTCGGGATAGCCCTGTCTCTTATATCCACACAAAATTGGGATCTCTCCCCTGCCCTACACCCACATGTAAATCTCTAACACCTCCCTGTGTCTCTTACACCTTACTACGTAAATTGGGATCTCCCTGCCCTTACACCCACACGTAAATTCGATACTCCTGCCCTACACCCATAAATTCTGATATCTCCCTGGTCTCTTACACCCACACATAAATTTGGGATCTCTCCCCTGGTCTCTTACACCACACAGAAATTGGGGATACCTCCCCAGGTCTCTTACACTTACACGTAAATTTAGATCTCCCTTCCCTATAGAACTGCTAATAATGCAAATTCAGATAGCTTCCCTGTCTCAGACACCCACATGTACCCGGATATCTCCCCGGCCCTTACACCCACACAGACCTTCTTGATACTACCGCGGGTCTCCTTCACCCTAACTCCAGGCCTCTCACCTTAGGAGATTAACGGCCCCTTTCTTACTTTGCCCAACACACATTAATTACTCTTCATTTCCTGATTTGAACTATGAGTCTTCATCGGACATAGTCCCAAAGACAGTTAACCCACACTCACCAAGAGTGGTGAATGTCCATACCCTGCACCCACATCCGACTCGAAGCAATGTTACCGTGCACATGAACGCAATGATGACATAATGTGACACCCCAATCCCGGGGGTCCACCCTGAGTAGAATCTCAGAGATCTCTAACTCACAATCCTGACCTATCATGTCAACTCTCACCCCACATCCTAGGGTAGAACATCTAAATTTCAAAGGCCTCAACCTCTAAGCCCAAATCCATCACACAAGATGCAACAATGAATGAATATGATGCATCCAATTTAAACGCTACTCTAGTCAATAAGTGCAAGAGTAGAAACGTACCCTACATATCCGGCTGTTCTGGACGCTTAGTCGCAGTACCATGAGACCTTTGTCTCCTAGGACAATCTCGCCTCATATGCCCAGGCTGGCAACAATGGTAACACGTCATCTACCCAACCCGACCCGAATCTCCTGCATGAAATCCCGTTCGACCGACCTACGCCGCCCGCCCGGCCTACGCGGACCCGTCACAAGTACCAGTGCTGATGTGGCACCTCGGAACTGATACGGTTTCTCGACCCATACTAGGTGGAGGAACAAATCGTGGTCTCCTCTCCCGGTTCTACCACTAATCGGGATTGAGTCGTCCCAAAACCCCGGGATCCCCGTCTCCGGCAATCCTCCCTGTATGTCCGGTCGCCGGCAATGGTAAAGAGACACCATCTACCCATCTTGACCGGGGTAACCTTAACTCGCCTCACATGATCGGGACCGAGGTGTCCCATAACTGGGATTCCCGCTCCGCTGGCAATCCCACACAAAAGTGTCCAAAGCCACGGCAGAATAACGTGATCTTCACTCGCCCGATTAAATGTCCCATGGCCCTTCGGGTCTTGATAACCTTGGTCCCGTCCTAGATATCCTTGCGAAACAGAAGTCTTCTGCTTCTTTCTCAAACTAGAAGAAGGTTGATCTCCCTTCCTGGGCATCGCACCTCATCTTGATGCCTCGTATAACATCTACCTCTCCCTCTGCGGTCATAGTCGTCTCGACCCTAAAGTCCACTCCTCCTCCAACCATTAGAGGATTTATGTGCTCTAAACGCTTGGAGGTCGTTTGACTCGCCGGTTCACTCACTACACAAGCCCGTGCACACAGATCAATCCCACGCCAAAGAAAGGCCCGTCGTCGTCTGGGTGGTGCCGATCAGCACTTCGTGATGACCCTACGCCTCCGCTCGACTAGCCATCTACACATGTCAAATGGCAAGTTATTTCTAACGCAAAGATTCTAAGGCATAAATACAAATTTCGAGACACTATTCACATACGTAAATAATATTTTATGACAATGTCCTTGCATTTATAGGTAATGCAAGACATAATTTCATTTTATTAAATCGTAATCAACATCAAAAATTTTATTTTAGAAAATTTCATTTTTTAAAATTTGATTTGATTTGATTTGATTTTTATTTGATTTTATTTTTTTTCTCATTCCAAATGTAATGGAAATACTCCAAAATATATATATATATATATATATATATATATATATATATATATATATATATATATATATATATATATATATATATATATATATATATATATATATATATATATATAACCTAAATAAATTTATTGAAATTTATTTTATCTATTTTTTTTTCGCCAGTTTTACACACTGTAAAACCAAAAAAAAAAAAATTTCTTCACATCATTTTTTTTTTTCATTTAATTCTGGACTATTTGCCCAAAATTTCTCATACAATTTGTTCTCACACTAAACCTTAGTGTTCAACACATTTTTTTTTTCCTATGTGCCATTCACCAAGCACACCATTCACATAATAGATACAACATATGATCACACAATTCACATAACATACAACTCATGTTATACACACCATCACACATCAAACACAGTGCATGCAGTGTTCTAGTCCTGTCCCGTTATTTCTTAGGTAATCACATACCTAAACCCTAACATCGAGCCACCAAGTGGTGATGTTCATATACCTCAATGACCATGGCCTAAGCCCAAGTCCCTCAATCCCTATGTTTTCATTTACCTACGGTCTACACCCTCCGAGCTCCCAAGGTAATCGTTTACCTTAGCTCGATACGCCAGACACCCTAAAATCGGTGTCCGTTGACAACCCATTAACTCATGAATACTCATGGATGTCGAGTAACCCGACACCACTCACGAAAATCAGGCAGAGTCTCCTTTGTATGGGGAGCTCTACCCAAGGTATAAGCCAGTAAAACCCGTGAAAATTTTAAATTTAAATTTTCGATAAAATGGGGCAAAACTATAGAATACCTAATACCAAAAGAAAGTTTGGATTTTTCTAGATCTCGGATGGTGAAATGGATTGCATCCTTGGAATCGTCTCACTAAATCTAGCTACCCGTCGAATTTCATTGAATTCGAGATAGTCGGAATTTCACGTATTTCGAGAAAACGGGTACCTGACCACACATGGCAGTTATGTGGTGACACATGGCAAGCCATGTGTCACACATGGAAAAGGTGATAGACAGGTGACACATGGCATGCCATGTCACCATGCATGGCCTTATGAAGGCTATATATATGGGTCTCAAATTCAATTGGGGGAGGGCAAGACTTTCAAATCATGGGAGCAAAAGAAGGAGGAGGAGGAAGGGAAGAGGAGAAGGAGGAGGAAAGGAGAAGAGAAAGGGAGGAAAGGGAAGGAGGAAGGGAGGAAATGAGAGGAGAAAGGAAAGAAGAAAAGAGAAGAGGAAAGGGGAGGAAGAGAGGAAAAAGAAAGAGGAAAGGGGAGGAAGAGAGGAAAAAGAAAGAGGAAGAGGGAAGGAGGCAGGAGTTGAGCGCATCTTGACGACAAAGAACCCGGAATTGCGCTACAAGAGGTAGGTTTCCTCCTACTTTGGTTATTTTACGCCTAGGGGCCGTGTAATGGCCTACGGGTTTCGTCCGGTTTTCCGAGCGAATTTGTATGTTGTGTGGTTTGTTTGTGATTGTGTGATGGTCAAAGACCAGTTTTATGGGGTTTCGGGACTGTCCGAGACCAAACACTGTGTTCTGGTACGGAAAAATCCTGAGCAGAATGGCAAACGGGGGTGTGCCCAAATTTCCGCACACCCTTGTGAGTCGGCCGCATCAACTTTGGACGGCCATAACTTTCTCGTCCGAACTCCGATTTATAGCAGTTTGACTCTAATGGAAAGCCTGGAGTCTAGAATTTAATAAAATGGACATTTGAGGAATAGTCCGTTCTGGTTTCTAACTTATACTGGAACCTGGCTTGTAATCGAAATGTCAGGACTCCATATGGCCCGAGCGGTGGAATTGCGTGTTGATGTTTTGTGTGGTATTTACAAAAATCGACTTTCTCGACTAAGTCCGTATTATTTCTTAGGCCAAGCATAAATGATTTATGGTCGAATGGCTAATGTGTGTTATTGCCATAAATTCAATGACATGTCGAATAGGAAATTATGATAAAGATGGAAATAATTATATGCATTGATTGTATGACTCGATATACTATGTCTCACCACATCATGAATTATGGCATTACTTGCCTAAGTAATGGTCGAAATTATTTTAACACATGCTTCAATGATGTGGTCACACGAATGAACTCGAATGATAGAAAAGTGACGTAGTATGCTATGTGATGTATTGATTTGAATATGTGGAATATTAACATGAATGGATGTATGTTAAATATATGAAATGTTGTGTGCATTAGACATGAGTGTTCATATAATAATACATAGTGTATGGTGTAGAATGTCCATGTAGAGGTCTTCTACACACTGTCATGGTTTGAGTGCAATGGCACAATCAGACAGATTTGTGTGCGGTAAATGACCACATTATACATGCAGCAGGTTCATGTATTGACTAATCGCGCTTTGGTGTTGAATCGTGTGCGCTGGGAATGGGACTAAGTCCAATTGAGTCCTACAGTGTTAAATGAAAATGGAAATGAAATGTGCTTCCCGCGTAGAGTGGTGGATAGATAATTACTCGTGAAAAGCCCAAAACCCGGTTAGATAGCGATCCACCGTGAAAGCTCGAAAATGTCGGAGGGTGTAAGAGACCCGCTGAGACTCGAAAGTTCTCAAGGCTCATAAAGACACGAAATAAATAAATAAATAAATATCACATAGACTACGGGTTGTGAAATGAGTTCGGGACTGATTCGGTATTGATTTCCCATTGGTACTTGCATTGGGTGGTGGGTCGGAGGTTGACTCGGTTCTTGGGGCATGTAGAGTGTCGTCTCATACATGCATGTAGATTTTTTCCATGATAGGACAACATGTATGCACGGATTGGTTGTTGGTTTGACTGTGAAATGATCATTTGCATATACACTTAAAGGGGAATAAATTTCATAGGGATTATCTCTACCGGGCTTTAGCTCACCCCCGCCGTGGGACCCCCTTTCGCCTACAAGACGTGCCAAAGTGCATGGCGCCCTTAGGAGGTCGGATTACTATGAAGCCGGGTCGATCGTGGCCTCGATTCTTGTTTCATGTGATATATTAACGAACTGGGGCTTTAATATACGCTTAGACAAATGACAATAATCCTGATCTATAGAAATGGGCGGTCTTGTAAATCCATATGGACGAGTATGGGATGATGGGCCCTATCAGTCATTTTACTCATAAAAGGAGTCTCATGATATGATACACATAGGTTTCCTCGCAGTTGACGGTCAACGGGACCCTCGGGTTTCGTGTCATACTATATCGAGCTTAGGTATACGAATACCTGTGGCCTTGGGTACGGGGTTCAGGACATGCCGCTAATGCAGGGAGCATCATAACCTGGTATAGCTCGTGTTGGAGCTGTTAGAGTTACCTAGTGCTCTGAACCATATCCATATCATAGTTCTAGACAAGGTCTAGGTAGGAGGTTACCTAGGAGTCTACGAGACAGGATTAGATCACATCATGTATCAGGTGTTTTCGTATGCTTGACTGATGTGCATTATGTGTACAAATTATGTGAATTATATACGTGTAGGATGTATATAGGAAAATGCGCACACTATGGCTGAAAAAAACATAACCTTAGGAGTTCGATATTGTCTATTATTATCGGCATGTGCGCCTAATAGTCGGACACAAAATGATTCTAAACTTACCGCTTCGACTCAGGTAGATGGCAAGTAGAGGACGGGGCGTAGGAGGTCGCTCAAAGGCGCATTGTCGACCACCACCGTTCTTTTTATCAGCAGCCTTCATAGACATGGGTGCCGCAGATAGCCACAATCGCACAAATGATGCAAATAGAGGTCCCAAGGAGGTGTCAAACCCAGAGGTCTCTCGCACATCATCCTCCGACGCTCACGAGGAGGATCCGATGGTAGCGACCATTGGTTCCGCATTGAGAGGATTCTCCGGCTATGGAGATCACCTCCGATGCCACTGATTATGCCGCTTCATTCACCGAGGGTGGTCCTAGATCCGTGGGAGTGGGTGACGACTTCCAAGGACTCGAGACTATGACATGGGATGATTTTCAAGCAGACTATTCATGGGAAGTACTTTCCAAGCCCCGCTTAGACATGCTAAGGCCCGAGAGTTCCTGAGTTAAGACAGGAGCGAAGGATCAGACTCTGGTACGAGCCATATTCACAGAGTTGGCACGTTTTGGGAATGATTATGTGGCCACTGAAGTAGCCAAGGTCAGGAAGTTCGAGGATGGGCTAAAGTTATCCATCAAGGGTAAGATTGTAGGACATAACCTACAAGATATGGACTCGATGATCAGTACAACCTTGATCATTGAGCGAGAGGTAAATGACGCTCGTAGCATCCGAGATGCGAGTGCTAGTGATAAGAAGAGAGCCAAGCTTCTTCTTCAAGCTCGGGAAAGAAGCAGAGGACTTCTGTTCCACGAGGGTTTCAGGCGGGCCACGCCACTGTGGCTAAGGCCAGGTCCGGGTTACCAACAAGTGACAAATGACATGTTTCCACCGCTTATCAGCCGATTAATATGAGGCGGAACTGTCCGCAGACATAGTTTCAGGATCAGGGACACCACAACCTGACCATCGGGACATGAGCAGATCGCATGTTCTCCTTACCCCAAGACAGCCGTGGAATAGGTATCACTTCCAAGGTGCAACACGAAAGCATCGAGTGTTTCACAACAGGCCAAAGGCCAGAGTACTGGTCGAGGTCAGGTCAAGGGCAGAGGTATGTGCCGGGACTTCTAGGGCTCGTGGGCATGTTCACTATTATCTACGTGATCGAGGCAGAGTAGTTAGTGATTCAGGGTACGTTTCTACTCTTTCAACTATGGGCAAGGGTGTTATTTGACTCAAAGTAATTTATCTTTATTGTCGACCAGGTGAGAGTATCGGGCTTAGAGTTGAGACCTTGTGGACGAGCCATCAGATGTGAATTCTCCCTAGGGACTAAGGCGAGAATTGATCGGATATGTCGGGGATTTGAGTTAGAGATCTCCGGGATTCTACTCACGGTGGACCTTCGGGTCATGGACATGTCAGAGTTCGAGGTCATCCTCGGGATGGACTGGTTGACGACACATCGGGTTGTCATAGATTGTGACCATATGAGAGTTACCGCCTACACAACTGCATACAAGATTTGCGTCAGGTTTCGGGGAATAGCACGATGTTTCACCCCAAACTGTGTACGATTCACGATGGCAAGGGCAAATGGTTGGTCAAAGAAGCAATTTTTACTCCTGTGAGGACGAGGCGAGACAGATATGAGTCTACCTCGTGGCTCATGAAGTACGAGGATGTTTTTCCGGACGAGCTACCTGGATTACCTCCACCGAGGGGATGCAGACCCGCATCGAGTCAGATCCGATCGCCACCATTTCTACGACCCTCGCATAGATGGCACGGCTGAGTCATAGGAGCCTGGGGTCCAGACATAGAGCACTCCAGCGGTTTCATTACCAAGACTTCACCGCACGTCCCGTTATCAGTTGATAAGACCTTCATCAAAAAGATTTAACAACAATGTTGTTAACCACAACTGGATCCGCCACCAGCAATTCATTTGATCATTTATCTAATCGAGGGCGCGAGTCTACTTCCAAGATGTGACTTCGCACTGGTTACCATCAGTTGAGAGTTAGGGAGGCAGACATCCTTAAGATAGCGTTCAGGACGCGGTATGGGCACTTTAAGTTTACTTGATGCCTTTGATTGACAAATGCACCCGGGCATTCATGGGCCCTTGCGAATGTGGTGTCTCCAACCTTATTTAGATCAATTTGTGGTGGTCTTTGTCGATGACATCCCGATCTACTTCCCACCTGGAGGTGGAGCATGAGGATCACTTGAGAATCGTGACATGCCTTTGAGGGATCACGCTGTATGCCAAGTTCAGTAAGTGCGAGTTTTGGCTTGCTCAGGTGGGTTTCTTGGGACACGTGGTATCAGCCTGTGCGTGTCTGGACCTGTGGAAGGTCAGGTCAGGATGAGTCGAGATCAAGTCACTTCGAGATAATGAAGCTGGGATTGGCATGGTATTACAGGAGGTTTATAGAGGATTTCTCCCGACTAGCAGCGCCTATGACGAGATTGACCCTGAAAGAGGTCAAGTTTTGTACTGGATGACCTACGTGGAGCAAGCTGCTCCAGAATCAAGAGGAGGCTTACTTCGCCCCTATTCAATAAATTCCGAAGCTGACAAAGGTACATGCTGTACGCGGATGCTTCAAGGACGGATCGTGTGTTCTCGATATCCGAAGGTTGTGGCTTAGTGTTCTCGGCAACTGAAGAATCACGAGCGCACTAATACTCCCACGCATGACATGGAGTTGGCAGCCGTAGTCCCACCTTGAAGATTCGCGCCACTACTTATATGGTGAGTGCCTCGAGGTATTTTCGCATCACAAAAGTCTAAATACATCTTCACGCACGAGATCTCAACATGAGGCAAACAGAGGTGGATGGAGTTTTGGAAGATTACGACTTCACTTGTGACACCATCCCTAAGAAGGCAAATGTGGTGGCTGATGCTCTTACCGAAGTCATAGGAGCATCAAGCAAGATAGCTTCCCGGAGTGGCTGATGCTCGAGACAAGCAAGGGCTCAGATCTGGCAAAGACATGAGCAGCCTGTGGTACCTTGGGAAGTAAGATGGCTACGTCGTCTCTATTGAGCAGAGTGATAGAGTCCTGCAAAGTGTGACTTAACTAGATCCATCAGAGCCCGAGTACAATGTGTGTGCACGGACGGCTACCGGGCCATCCAATACGCATGGTGGTGGGGCCTTTCGCATAGGGACGGGTCAGGATTTCAATGAATGCACTTGAGGGAGAAGATCCTCAAGGAGTTCCATTGCCCCGATTACAGGCATCCGTGTGGCACGAAGATGTATCATGACCTCACGCCGCGATATCGGGATGCAGACGAAGAGGCATGTCGTGGATTTTCATCTCGACGGGTGTCTCAATGCAAGCCGCCAGGTCGCGCCGAGCACCAGAGATTTGCAGGCTACTCCGGCCATTGGAGATAGCGGAGGAAGTGGAGCACATCACAATGGACTTCGCGGACTCACTTGCCACGGACATCGTGGGAAGCATGATGCGATATACAGGACCACTCACCAAGTCGGCACATTTTCCGTCAAAGATGACCTTCACACTAAAGGAATTCCGCAGGTCAGATATAATGGAGATAGTAATGATTGCATGGAGTTCCAGCTTCCATAGTATTGGATCGATCCTTGGTTTACGGCCCGCTCGAAGCGAGTTTCCGTAAGGCTGGGGACACAATTTTTCGATGAGTCCCGCTTTTCATCCTCAGACGGATGGTCAATCAGAGCGGACTATTCAGATTTTAGAGGACATGCTGCGAGCATGCGTCTTAGATCTCAAGGGTAGCTGGGAGGAGCACTTGCCCTTGATAGAGTTCGCCTACAATAACAGTTATCAAGCGAGTATTCAGATGGCGCTCTATGAGGCTCTCTATGGGAGGCCATGTCGATCACCGATATGTTAGACAGAGGTGGGAGAGAGCTCCATCATTGGTCCAGATTTGATCGTAGACACCCTGAAGGCGGGTATGATCCGAAACGCCTCTTACCGCCGCAGCCTAAGAGTTACGCTGATGTACGACGACAACCCCCAGGAGTCTGGCTGGGCGCAGGATCATGCTTCGCGCGACGCCAAGAGAAAGAGTTGATTAGATTCGCAAACAAGGGAAGCCGTCGGCCGAGGCACATCGACCCTTCAAGGTACTCCGAGAGGGGCGGGCATGGTTACCTATCTAGTGTTGCCGCCGAAATTTGTCAAGCGCTCATGAGGTGTTTCACGCCTCTATGTCTTCGAAGTACCCGCATCCAACCTATAGTGGATTGGGGAGCTTGCTTCGCTGAGCGCGGATGGGACCTCGAGGAGGACCCGCGTATCATGGATAGCCAAGAGCAGGTTTTGCGTGGTAAGATTGTGAGGCTTATGAAGGTGTTGTGGCAGCACTGAGGAGTCGAGGAGGTAACATGGGAGCCATGAGACACCGTATACTTCCAATTATCCCTTCTTGTTTGACGGAAGGTATGCTTAGTCATTAATGTTTCAAATGACTGTTGCATATGCATGTGTTTGAATGTGTATGTACGCGGAAATTTCGGGACGAAATTATTTTAAGGGGGGGAGAGTGTAAAACCCGTGAAAATTTTAAATTTAAATTTTTCAGATAAAAAGGGGGCAAAACAAAGAAGCCACCGGAATAGTCCTTAAAGAAAGGTAGGATTTTTCTAGATCCTCGACGGTGAAACAAATCGCACCATCAAATCTGCCCCAATGAAATCTAGCTACCCAGTCGAATTTCGTTGAATTCCGAGATAGTCGGAATTTCACATATTTCGAGAAAACGGGTGTCGGACTACACATGGCGAGCCATGTGGATGACACATGACGAGCCATGTGAGTGACACATGGAAAAGGCATGCATGTGTGTGACACATGGCATGCCATGTGTCACCATGCATGGCCTTTATGAAGGCTATATATATGGGTTTCAAATTCAGTTTGGGGAGGGGCAATAGTCAAACTGGGAGCAAGCAAGTAGGAGGAGGAAAGGAGAAGAAAAGGAGGAAGGGAAGGAGGAAGGGGAGGAAAGGAGAGAGAAAGGAAAGAAGAAAAGAGAAGAGGAAAGGGAGGAAGAGAGGAAAAAGAAAAGAGGAAGAGGGAAGGAGGTCATGGCAGCGGGGAGTGCACTGACGGCAAAGAACCCTGAATCACACTACAAGAGGTAGGTTCCTCCTACCGAAGTTATTTTACTAGGGGGCCGTGTAAATGGCTCTACGGGTTTCGGTCCGGTTTTCGGGAATTTGTATGTTGCGTGGTTTAACAGGTGGATTGCAGGGATGATCAAAGACCAGTTTACTTGGCTCGACCGTCCGATACAAAACATCGTGTTCTGGCACGGAAAATCCCGAGCGTAATGGCAATGGGGTGTGCCCAAATTTCCGCACACCCTTGTGAATCGGCCGCGTCAACTTTGGACGGCCATAACTTTCTCGTCCGAACTCCGATTTGCGCATTCTTGGACTCTACGGAAAGATCGTTGAGTCTAGAATTCAATAAAATAAAGTTCTCAGCCAAAAGGTAGGCTGAACATTGGGCTGGGTCACTGACAGTTGAGGAATAGTCCGCCTGCTTCCTAACTTATATTTTTGGAACCTATTTGTAATCTAAAATGCTTGACCGCATATGGCCCGGCATGGAATTGCGTACTGGATGTTTTATGGTATTTACAAAACTGACTTTCCGGAATAAGTCCGTATTATTTCTTAGGCCAAGCATAGCTGATTTATGGTCGAATGGCTAATGTACGCATATTGCCATAACCAATGACATGTCGAATATGTGAAATTATGATAAAGATGGAAATAATTATAGCGTATCAATGTATGACCGACATACTATGTCTCGCCCAAGAATATGAACTATGGCACATTTGCCCAAGTAATGGTTGAATTATTTTAACACATGCTTGAAATGATGTGTTGACACTAATGACCGAATGATAGAAAAGATGTAGTGTATGCTTATGTGATGTATTATTTGAATATGTGGAATATTAACATGACTCCGCATGTATGTTAAATATATGAAATGTCATGGTGCATTAGACATGAAAGTGTTCATAGCACACACATAGTGTATAGTGTAGAATGTCCATGTAGAGAGGTCTTCATATTACTGGTCATGGGTTTGCGGCAAAGCGGGCACAAATTGTATTGCATTGGTGTGCGGTAACACCACATTACATGAAAGTGTGTTCATGGTATTGATTTGGCACTAAGCTGCGTTGAATCGTAGGCGCTGAATGCAGGACGAGTCCAACTGAAGTTCCACAATGTTAAAATCGAAAATGGAAAATGAAATGTGTCGGGCATAGAAAGTAAGGGATAGATACCCGCCTCAGGAAAAGCCCGAAAACCCGGTTAGCCAGATTCAATTCCCAAGGAAAGCCCGAAAATGTCGGAGGGTGTAAGAGCACCGCTGGTGAGACTCGAAAAGTCTCAAGGCCCAAAAAGACACGAAATAAATAAATAAATAAATATCACATAGACTACGGGTTGTGAAATGGGAGCCAGGACTTATTCGGTATTGATTTCCCATTAACACTTGCATTAGGTGGTGGGTCGGAGGTTGACCCGGTTCTTGGGGCATGTAGAGTGTCGTCTCATACATGCATGTAGATTTTTTCCATGATGTGGCAAATATGTACGCATCGGATCAGTTGTCGGGTTTGACTGAATGATCATTTGCATATAGCACCTAGCGGGAATAGCCCTGTAGATTTATCTCATCGGGCTTTAGCTCACCCCGCCGTGACCCTTCGTGTACGTGATAGGTACAAAGTGCACGACGCTCCTTAGAGGCTCGGATTATGAAGCGAAATAACCGTGGCCTTGATTCTTGTTTTGTGTATATTAGAACGAACTAGTTTTAATATATGTTTTGTATTAGGAAGCGATGTAATAACTTTGATCTATAGAAATGTATGGCCTTGTAACCATATGGACGAGTATGGATGTGATGGGCCCTATCGGGGTCATTTTATTTCTCATGTACGGGTCTCATGATATGAGACACATGTTTCGCAAGCCGACGGTGGTCAAAAGGAACCCCGGGTTGGGGTGTCACACTGGTATCGAGCTTAGGTATACGAATACCTTAGGCTCATGGGCATGGGTCTAGGACATGCCGCTAATGTGTCCTAACCTGTCCCAATAACCAATGACCACACAGGTCCAAATGCGAGTAAAATAATGGCCACTGGGGCCCCTCGTGATCATCACTCACAAAATAAATATCCCAACCAAATATATCTCATGGTTCAAGAGTTTTACATTACTTTAATACAAATACATATTAAACCTAGGAATTTTAATACATGTATACAAAATAAACTACCAAAGCCACAACCCTGGGCTTTTCTCAAAATCCGCCCCAATGAGTGCCGCCTCCCGATCGCTCCTCAGACCAAATGGTGATCTCTCAACGTGGTGTGCCAAAGCCCGTGAGAGAGATAATTCCTACCCGGTTACTCCCCACCTAAGTGCACATGCATGGCAAACAATCACATTCAAGCAATTTCCATGAACCTAATTAATGTCTACATGATCGATCCGTGTCCCGAGTCTCCTCACCGACTTCTCACACATGCCTGCTTACGATGCGAGTAAAATAATCAATTTCAAAACAAAAGCTATTTGTTCTCAAAAAACACACATCGCGGTTTCGGTGAAACATCGGACTACCGAGGTGAATGTGTTGAGAACCTCCGAAACAATTCATGGGCTCCGACGTAATCGCTGACCATCTCCTGAACATTACCCCCTCCTGAAAATCTTCCGTCGAAATTCCTTTCACAAAAATTTTCATTTAACTTTCATTTCATGTCATGCACTCACACCTAATATTCTAGGCTGCCCCAGTGCATATGGAATGCATGATGCCAATTCCAACACATTCATGCTAATATATTCACATGCAGATATATTAATTCAATCACATAAAACATGTTATGTAAATTCTCAACCAATTACACCAAAATTAGCTCACATAGGCTAATTAACAAACACGAGCAATTCATTTTAAATCACTTAACACATAAAAATTCACACAAAAATATTCGCGTGTCACTATTCACATGACAAGAAACCCTCGAAGCGCCTGCTCACGACCACACAAAATATGAACTTTCTCCACTCGGGTTCAAAGCTTGAGATCGAGTTTACGGGCCAAAACAAGCTCAAACGCTCCTAACCATTTACATGGTTCTTAAACAAGGATTAACACAAGTAGGAAAAGATCCCTACCTCGAGTCAGTCGTAAACTCCACCAAATCGCGCCTACGCGCGTTTCACCACGTAGAACAACTTTCCTTCTTGCTCCGTCGAAAACCGACGGTCCGATTGGCCGAAATCCTAGAGAGAAGGCACACCTTCTCATTCTAAAGTCACCATCTCCCAACCACTGTAAATTTCGTTCTTCCCCTGCACGTTTTCTCTTTTCCCATTTTAGAAGACAACTATTCCAAGTTTGTCTTATTCAATTAACAATTTCCAAAATTCCACTTGTCCCATTTTTCCACTATTTTGACACTTGGCATGATCCCGTTTCCATCATTTCTCTAATCTTGTAACATGTGTCACAAGAATACATGTAATAGGTGACTTTTGTCATATCACATGTCTTTCAAACCCGTTTTTCGATTACCCGACACCCAGACTCTCAAAACGCAGTGGACCGACCCGCCTCGAAATTTGACGAAATTCGACGTGTTAGCTAGATTTCGTGAGACGATTCTAACGGTGAAATCCATTTCGTCATCCGAGATCTAGAAAAATTTCTGATTTTTACCGAAATGACCATTTGACCCTTTTTCCAAAAATTGGAATTTTCTCGGGTCTTACATATAGTATCTTACATCTTTCTATATTTGATTAGAAAACCCCTATTTTTGCCAAGAATCCCTCTTAGATTGGATAAATTTTTGCCCATCATGCTTAGCTCATGTGGTAGAACGGTCAACGTATCAAAAAGTTAGGGCATAGGAAGGAGAGGGGTCTCGAATTTGAGTTTAATTAGGGATAGTTTTCTAAATTGTAACTAAAGTGTTTAACTATAAAGCGTTGGAGCGAAGTCGGAGTGTGAGTTGTTATTGCGGGTATCTTTGGAGGAAGAACTAAAGTGATATTGGATGAAATTCTGAAATGGACGATGATAAATAATAGTTTTGTTTTGTATTGATTCAACATGAATATGTGAAGCTTTAGGTCGTTTCATTTGCTATTAACTATGGATATTGTTATCATTTCTGATTTTAACAATTTTGGTTTTTATCTGTTTATGTATTGATCTGTGATTGTAGTTTGGATCAGATAAGAGTATTACTCAGCACACTCTTTAAGAAAAATTTACATGTAAAGATTGAACAGTTGTTTGGAGAAAACTAAACTTTCATATTAGAATTTTATTTAAGAGTAAGATATATATTATATAAAATTCAGTTTTTGACAATAAAAATTAAAATTAAAAGATAAAAGAAAAAGAAGAATAAAGAGCAAAAATAAATAATGATTAAACAATATATAGAATAATAAAAAAATTAAACAATAAATATAAAAAAAATTTAAAATATTAAAATAGGCTAAAAACATTTTATCTTTTCAAACAAACGTTTATTCTATGAAATATTAGGCAATAAATTTTAAAAAATTAATTTTTAGAACTATTTTAAAAAATAAACACCAAACAAGTTCTTATTTTGTAAAATAAAAACCCTTTCCCTTAATGTTTTAAAATGGCTTCGTAACATTTGAAGAAAATTATTTTCAAACTTTTATTCTATGAAATATTAAGCAACAAGTTTGAAAAAAAAAATCAATACTATTTTAAAAAATAATCACTTGTTAATCACCAAACAAGTTCTTATTTTTTAAAATACCTAAAATGTTTTTAAACGGCTTAGTAACCTTTGAAGAAAACTATTTTTTTTTTTTTTATGGAAACTAAAACTCTTTTTTTGTTAAATTTTAATTTAAAATTGAATACAAATATACTAATTCAAGTTTTAGTAATAAAAATTAAAATTAAAAGATAAAAAAGAAAAAGAAGAATAAAAGAGCAAAAATAAATAATGATTAAACAATATATAGAATAATAAAAAATTAAACAATAAATATAAAAAATTTAAAATATTAAAATAGGCTAAAAACATTTTATCTTTTTAAACAAACTTTTATTCTATGAAATATTAGGCAACAAATTTTAAAATTAATTTTTAGAACTATTTTAAAAAATAAACACCAAACAAAGTTCTTATTTTGTAAAATGAAAACCCTTTCCCTTAATGTTTTAAAATGGCTTCGTAACATTTGAAGAAAATTATTTTCGAACTTTTATTCTATGAAATATTAAGCAACGAGTTTAAAAAAAATAATCAATACTATTTTAAAAATAATCCTTTTTTAATCACCAAACAAGTTCTTATTTTTTAAAATACCTAAAATGTTTTTAAACGGCTTAGTAACCTTTGAAGAAAACTATTTTTTTTATAAAAGGAACATGCATAGAAAGAAAAAAAAAACAAAAAATACAACATATTTGTTGAGAGTGGGATTTGAACCCACGCCCTTTCGGACCAGAACCTTAATCTGGCGCCTTAGACCAACTCGGCCATCTCAACTGTGTTTCTTTTAGTCACATGATATTTTATAATATTTAATATTTAACTTACTTTTTGTTACCCAAAATTTAGTTCTATTATATTTTCACACGCATATATAGAAACAGGTATAAAAGATTATTGAAATTCTTTATACTCTCATCCACTTTGTGTATGATGTGATCCAATAAAACTTGTAGACAAAGTACCTGGTATATTAAATCATCAATTACTTCAACAAAATTTGGGGTTAACAAGTAATAAGTACCACATAAAAAATATGGTATGTAATCCAAAAGTAGCATATGACATTTAAATCTTTCAAAATAAAATAATTGACCTGAAAAAAGAATTAGAAATAAATATTCAGCATTTGCAAAATTCCTAAATAAAGAAATTAAAACTTTCAATTGAAAAATAAATATATTTAATATGTAAATTTTGACATAAATTGTTAAAATCAATTAACAAAAATTTTTTAATCAAGAGGATTTCAAATTTAGGTCCATGATTAGACCTATAAGTAATGATGAATCCCTTGAATTGAAAGCGTTAAAAAATACAAATTCATACCGGAAAAAACTTTAAGTAGAAAAAGTTACAAAACACCCTGCAAATTTGAATAATGTGCTCTTTAATTAATATTCTACTCTAAGAAAGAACTCTCATTGTAATCATATCGATCAGAGTGAACAAATAAGAGAAATAAAAAATATATATATATTTATGAGAGCATGTACCACATTGATATTTTATATCGAGCATATTTTTTCCTATAATATTTGATTATGCTTTTTTGATCGGAGTGAAATTTGGGCGTGTGGGGGTGTTGAAATTTGGACCGGGTTGTTTGTGGCGGGGATGAGGGGCGTGGATCGTCGGGGCTGAAATATGACCACATTTGCCAAATCTCGATCTGCAAGTAGTTAGGTAGCTCATCTGTAACGAGGAAGGGGTCGGTGAGGGGCTATGCCCATCGCTCTCAGATGCTTAAGTCGGTTCTTCTGAGAGAAGAGAGAAAAAGCGCAGATTACTTAATATCGGCGATCTAAGAGTGCGTACCTTTCGCAGATGGGGTGGTCATGTATTTATAGTAGATGCTGACAGTTGGATTGTGATTAGGACTACGCTCTAGGTGGTTGGGATTTTCTTGTTACGCATGCTCGGTTGGTAATGTTTAGACCGATTATGTGGATAATCTTCCTCCTTGTTGTGATCTGGCTGGCGATGATCTTTTAGTATTTTCCTTTCATATTGATAAGATTTGATTCTTGGATCGGTAGGATGACGTCTTGTTAGGGGTTATTATTTTACGCATTGGCAAAACTCAATCACGACTTGCTTGGTATGGACCTTCTAATTTATCGAGATCGTATTTTAGGCCCTAGCGAGATTTCGGGCCTTCGCTTTAAAAATTTGTCACAGGGACGAGGGCAGCTACGTGAATCTTGTAAGCTTCTTTGGAGGCTTGCCAGTGGAGCCTTTGAATCCTTATTTTCAACCCTATCGGTTGCCCTATTATGTGTGCGGTGTGCGTGAGCGAGTACATGTCGTTCTTGCATCAGTGCGAGTTTCCACGTGCTGGTACGAGTTAGTTGAGGCTTGGTCTCCGTCATATGTCTTATGTTAATGATGACTCTTCGGTTTTTGCACTTATTTTCATATTTCCCTCAGTTCCCCTTAGTTTCTTTTGGGTTTCTTTCGTGAACTCCTCGAATCTGTGCTTTTCTCTGGTCCTGCGCTACTCTTTATTTTTAGTGATCTTGTTTCTCTGGCTTTTAAGTCTTGCCTCTTTTGTGCAGGGTCTTGTTAAGGCGTTTTCTGGGGTGACTTCTTAGTCTTATTCACAGGTCCCACTGCGTCTTTGTCTCTTTGTGTTCTTTTCGATTAGTGTGACCAGTGGGTTCGTGTCTGGATTTCGTTTTCTTGGTCGCTTTCATCATGGGTCCAGTCTTTCTTCAACTAACAACGTATTGGCGATGACTCTTGTTGTTGCCGAGTTACGGACGGGTTAGGGAGGCTCACGGTTGTTCGGCCGCGGTAGAACCTCAAGACGCTCCTGGGGCGCCTCCTCTTCCTTTGAATAGGGATAAAGGGAAAATAAACCTAATTAAATATCCTGGGGGGTCAGATTACCTCAAATCTGCCGTTCAACATCATCTTGTGAATATGGGACTGGCAAGGTAGGTCACTTAGTAATGGAGTACCTTTGCTGGTGCTATCGACCTCCTTTGGCGTCCAGTATGGAATCCGACATCGACTTTTTATGTAGCCTCAGGTACAGGAATGGTATGTTTCTTTGAGGTTGCTTTTGACGATAGTGCCGTTTTCCACTTTGCATCCCTTTATGAAAGGGGTTGCAGACATTTCAGCGTTTGTCGCTTTGACTCGCTCCCAGCGGTTGGGGCATTTTGTGGGCTTTATTGGCCTTTGGGGCAGGGGTTCGGAATCCCTAATTGTGGCTCTGCTCCTACATCTTTTAGGTCAGGGAGACCAGGGCTTCGCTTTATTTCTCCAGACGTTAGAGACTCCTACGGTGATCTACGATCTTCCTTGCCGCATAGGTCATGGAAGGCCTTTATTTCTTTTGTCAGCCGGTTTATTTGGGAATCTGATCCTTCGACCCGGGACGACACTGCAAGATTATTCGAATGACTTGGGCGCCCGATAATCTTCGTAGTCCTTTGCAGCATTTTCGGCATGACTTGTCCCAAGGTAGTGAATGTTTGATTTTATATTATCTTCGTATTTCGCAGTGCTGCGTCTTGACCTTGGCCTTAGAGATAATGTCATAACTGCGAAGGCGGAGTGTCTGCTAGATCCTTCTGTGAGTTGATAAGAGTCGGACATTCTGGCCATCTAAATTGAGGTGCAGTTATCTCTTGGCAGGACAGGCAGGATACCCTCCTCGGATTTCTAGGGTGGTCCCTTTAGTGAAGTCCCCTTTGTATAATCCACACTAGGGAAGATCTGGAGTTGGGACCCATATAGGAAGGAGTAACACCATGTATTGAATTAATACCCATTATACATATACCATATATATATATATATATATATATATATATATATATAAACTGCGACAATTATAAATGAGGTCTCGTAAGGAGTTGTCTGAGATATCGGAGCGTTCTAAAGTATTGTGGATTTAAGTGTAGTAGAAATGAATAAATTAAATCTGACAAACCTGAAAATAGATAAATGAATTACGACAGTGGTAGTAGGAGAGCGACGTCAAATCTGGCGTGAATAGGCCACTCATTTATGCGGACTGGGGACGAATTTAAAGCAGTAATGTGAGATAATGAATCTCGTGGTGGCATAGTTTATAAGGAAAATAACATTTTTATATTTTGATGGTTCTCTCCAGAAACCTTCATTCACTCTTTGTAAAGTTCCCCAGGATTTAGAAACATTTCACAAACCCAACTTTTACCCCAAGTCCAACATATACAGATCATATAACAAATTAGCAAACCACAATCCAAGAAAAACATAATCCATTATTACCTGACATAAAGCCAAACCTGAAACATGTATAGCCATCAAGTGATAAAATAACCATGAAATGCACCAAAACCATGAGTATTAAAATAGTTATACCATATTTAGAAAATCAACAACATCCATACCACATACCCATCATAAACCGTGGGACACCCCACCTCACGATACCAACATCGAAGAATGTCGTGGTGAAACTAATGATGATGAACCGTCGGTAAACCCGACCTCACGACATCGTGGCAACTGATAAGCGAATCGAGTAACAGGCCTCACGGCAACGTGGCAACTAATAGATGTCGGAGTCAAGCGGAGCCTCACGTCAACGTGGCAACTAATAAACCCTTGAGGTCAAAAGCCCAGGCCTCACGTCAATGTGGCAGCCTAATAAACCGTCGAGATTGAGCCGACCTCCACGTCGGCAACGTGGCAACTTAGTGTACTATAGTATAATTCTTGGGCAATCTACAGTACAATATGGTACATCACCTTATAACCTCTAACACAATGTTCCTACCCCAAAATATCTAAATACTACAGACTCATCCACGAAACCAGTACAACTTCCAAACAGTGAAAATGTTGACAAAATTCATATGAAATAATAACTTGTTTTATATAAGACCGATAACCACATTTGTATGCAATCAACCATTCGATCAAAAGCAGTGTATATATAAAATATTTAATCTAATAGATATATCAATATAATAACCCCAAATCATTTTAAAAACATATAAACCACTCACCAGACTATAGGCCTTAGTCACTGCTCACTGCGGGATCGTCTCCGTAGCGTGAGTCACTTATGTATAGATAAAACTCCACTTAGGCTCTAATAAGCTGGAACAGCAACCTTAGGATGCCAGAAGGCCTTAGAATAACTATTGGAAACATGAAGCAGTAAGGTGGACTCAGAAGCCGGGTCCAATTACAGTGTGCCTTATAGGCAGATACCTAAAATTGAGACTTTTCACCCAGGAAAGCTAATTTCTCGAAATTGAACAGTCAGTAATTCTAAGCATTCAGATTTATTGTCTGACTTGATTTTGCCAAATTGACCAATTGAAGTACTCTATTTCGATCCAGAGCTTCGGTAATTACAGGAAACAACCTAAAAGTAAAACCCTAACCCAAGCGATGTCAAAATTTACAAACTAGCATATCAATGGAAGCCCCGAGACCCCGAGAAACTCATTAGTACCATTACCTTGGTCAATGATTCTTTGTGGTGGCCGGAAAACTTCGATCTAACCTTGGTAGATTTTGTTTTTCGTTTTAACTTCCAAGCGGTGAGGAATGCATAAGGGACCACGCGGAAATGAGTTGAGGAGTCAAAAAATGGTGGAAAGGAGCTATGGGAGTGGCTGAAGGTGGCCGGAAAAGTGGAAAACTTCACATGACTCACGTGGCCGCCGCCGCGGCAAGCCCGATCCGTGGCGTCAGGCGGCCGGTTGGCGTGAGATCTTGCCGGCGGCAAGCGTCAGGTGTCCCCTTCCCCCTTGGCCGGCGCGTGTTCTTTGGTGGTTGGCCAGGGTGCCTCCTTGATCCGTCTTGACGTGCGGTGGTGTCGGCTGGTGTGTTCGGTTTGGAGAGCTTTTTCCTAAGGGTTTTGGAGCTCAAGTGTCTTGGGGGCTAGGGTTTTGTTGGCAAACTGTATGTTTATATAGGGTCTGGGTGGCTTTGGTGAAATCCCGACGGAACTTGGACACTTTATTAAGTACTATATTGAACTAAATATGTAACTTTTTATTCGTAAGTCGGTTGGCGTTCCATGTCCCCTATAAAGACTCATATAATGAGGCTATGAAATAAGTGCCTTAATTAACTACAAAACTATTCCTCCTGAAGTCAAACTTGAGTGAGCTTAGTTAACTTGGTCGAACTTGGTGAAACTCGTATTATTTAGTGCGAATTCGTTGCAATATACCCCCTTAAAGAAAAGAATTTACGTCCACGAAATTCGTACTTATATCATGGAGGCGGAAGAGATGAAGTCTTGGCTCCGCATTTGGTCTCAGCTCCCAGTCGCCTCTTTGACTGGAGTGAGTTCCTCGAAGGACTTTCACTAAGGATATGGTCTTGTTGCGAGCTCGCCTCTTTCCACTACTTGAAAATGCGCATTGGTTGTTCTTCATAGGATAAGTGCGTCCCTCGGATCAATCTACGGTGCCTCGATTACATGTGGGGGATGTGGAATATACTTATTAGTAGCATGGAGATGTGGAAAACATTATGGACTCGAGAAAGCTCCTCCGGTAAGTCTAATCTATAAGCCATTGGTTTACCTGCTCGACAATCTGAGGTCGATGTGCGAGGACTTAGTTTCCTGGCTTTCCAAAGCGTCTCACGCCCTTCTAAGGAGGCTTGAGAACTCGATCTTGACCTCGAGCTCAAGATCCTTTCTTCGGCTTGTCGCATAGCTCTTTTACTATCTGATTTGCTCGACTTGTACATTATAACATTAACCTTGTCATGCAGTGCACATACAATCTCAGGACCTAGTAATTTTCTTTCGCCGTCTCATTCCAACATAAAGGAGTGCGATATTGTTTCCTATACAGAGCCTCATAAGGTGACATCTCAATGCTTGAGTGATAGTACATTTGTTATAAGTGAACTCTTGCTAAGGTAGATACTCATTCGATGTCCTTTGAATTGTAGTACATGACCTCGACATATCTTTCTAAAAGTTTGAATAGTCTCTCGGATTGGCCCATCCATCGGTCGAGGGTGAAGGCGATACTCAAATTCAACTTGACACCTAGTTCTTTCATCAATCTCTTCCAAAACCTCAGTGAATGCGTGGATCTCTATCGAGAGATGATCTCGATGACAGCACCCCATGCAAACTCGCTATATGACTCATAAAGAGTTCATTAGTTTACGAGGAAAACTTCTCACGAATGAGTAGAAATCACGCGGACAGTGAGTCGATCAACTATATCAAATCTTGTAATGTCTACGGTACATGGGAGGGAGCTTAAATACAAAATCAATTGTGATGTGTTCCCGTTTCCGTGAATGGGTAAGAGCTGAAGTCGAGAAGGCTTTTGTCTCTTGCGCCGTGTGGATGGGGCACTTGGATCGTACTCAGCAACTTCTCTTTCATCCACGACCACCAATAATATTCCTTTAGTGTATGATACATCTTAGTGCTACCGGGGTGCATAGCATAAAGGCGGGCTATGGAGGCTTCATCCGATGTTGCCTTTTTAACTCTTGTTCTTTGGAACCTGAAGTCTGAATCCATCGCACGAGCTCAGTAGTCTCCCCAACGACCAAAATCAGAAACATGTCCCCGCTTCCTCGACTTTCTTTCATGCTCATCAAATAGGGATCTTCTAGTTTGTGCCTCGAATTTGATCTGCAAGTATCGGTCGTAGTGAAACTGGCAAAGTGCTCTGAAACATGCGAGCTGACTCCTTTGACTCTGCGCAACTTGATCATGATGGGAGTTGTATTGTGCGTATAAGCGAAGAGCACAATGGAGCTTCCTGCTCAAAGCATCCATGCACCACATTTGCCTTACGGATGGTGGTCAATAGTGCAATCATAATCCTTAAGTAGTTCCATCCACCTCCTTTGCCTTAGTTTAGCTCATACATGTAAGCAAAATGTTAAAACTCTTATAATTGATAAATATCGGCAGAAATGCGCCCATTACAAATAATGCCTCAAGTCTTCAATCTTAAATGCGACAAGTTCCAAGTCATAGGTAGGATAATTTAGCTCATTAGCTCTTTTAAGTACATGCACAGGCTTATCATGCAACTCTCTTGTGTTGCATCGACACCTGACCCGAACCTTGGTATGAGCATCCTTTGTAAACCTTGAACCCCTCGTTGCCCTCTGGCAATGTCAAAATAGGAGCTGACGTCAACTTTTCCTTCAGTGTTTAGAAGCTTTCCTCACACTTGTCAGTCCACTCAAACTTAACTCCTTTCCTAGTCAAACAATGAAGTGGCCCTGCTATCTTTGAGAACCCTTTATGAACCTGTAGCAGTATGCCAGCTAATCTGGAAACTCACTTCTATGCCGTAGTTGGTTGCTCCCGGTTGGCCTTTGCCTGCTACGAGGTCCACATAAATGCCATCGGCCCGAAACCACGTGTCCTAGAAATCCCCTTTCATTTCGACAAAATTCACATTTTGCTAAACGGCGCCTGGCGATGCGCGAGTCTATGACGCGAGCCGAATGTCTCTCATGCTCGACTCGCTTCGGAGTACACTAGGATGTCATGATGAAGGCGATGACAATCGATCTAAGTATGGACGGAAGCCGGTTCATCGGATCCATGAAACATTTGGGGCATTAGTGATCAGAAGACATCCTTTATGAAACTCATAATGTCCATATCTGGAGTCACAGATAAAGTCTTAGAGATGTCGGATTTCCTAATCCTTGATGGTACCACGACCTCGAGTCGATCTTGGAGAACAACATGCGCCTGGGTGATCAAATAAATCATCAATCAGGGCAAGGATATTTGTTACGAATGGTGACCTTATTCAATTGCACGTAATTACATACGACCTCCAGTACCATCCTTCTTCTTCATGAAATATGCTAGCTCCCAATTGAAGTCTGACTAATAAATCCGTCACGACTCTTGTAGGCAGGCATTCAATTCTTCATTTCGGCGGTGCCATTCTATAAGGTGGTAAAGAAATAGGAGCCGTACTAGGGACCAAATAAATGGGAAAATCTACACTCGTTTTGGGAGGTGGACACGGGAAGATCGTCGGGGGAACATCCGGAAAGTCCACCTCTTTGATACGTCCTCTAATCTATAACCGTCACTCTAAGTGTCAACTATATGAGCTAGAAACCCCGAACAACCCTTTCGAAGTAAACATCTAGCATAAATTGCAGAAATCAAACTTGAAGGTGTTCCCCTCCGCTCTCCATAGAGAGCCTCTTGGTAGTCGGTCGTGCTAAATATTACTTCCTTGCGAGCGATCCATTTGAAGCATGGTTGAGCAAAGCTGATCCATCCCAGGAATCACGTCATTGCTTTGAAGTTTATTAATGTCAAATGCGCTTCCATATCTTGGCCTCGATTGAAAGCGACTGCCGCCAAGCATGCATTTGAGCGTGAGACTCACGTAGGCGTGGCGATCTCAGACCACATTCGAAGGCAGGAGTCATCGGGCTTCGTCTTGACGTACTCACATTGAGATAAAGTGTGTAGCTCACGGGTCGATGGTACACGCGCATCGTCACCAAAATAGATGTGTACTTGTCCTGACATCGAGGAGTGGCTGTGCCTCTGTGTTGGTCATAGCATAGACTGCGCCTCTAGCGGGTGGTCGTCCTCTCGTCGCTGCCTCTGGCCGTTGGTGTATTTGCTGTCCCATCTTTAAAGAACACAGTGCACGCATGCAACGTATCCGATTATCCGTAGCCCATGGGCGAGCGCCCAGTCACGGAACTCTAGTAAGTGGATCCTCGTGAAGCGATCCCTCTGAAATGTCTGTCTGCCCACAACATTAGCATGTATAATCCTTTGGCATGGCCCATCATGAATCTTGCATGAACATCCTGGCCGACGAAGCGCCTTGGCACAGACCACGAAAATAGCTCTGCCGCTCTCGGTAATCCGAGAGACCTGTGCTGTCCCCGGCTGGATCCCTGGCGCGAAGATCCGAGCTGAAACTACCCCTCTTGGATGATCGTGCAGGGTTCCCGAGGCGATCCATCGTATGATCGGCTGGTACGGGCGTATGTCGGGGTCTGTCTCTACCTCTAGAGCGACATCTCTCATCGATTGGTACGTGGGATGATCGGACCCTGAGAGGCTTAAAGCTATCGTCTCCCGATGGCTTGGTCGAGAGCCTCCTCTTCTTCTTGGCTTCATCAGCTGCAAATTTGGGCAAAATCTGATAACTCTGCGAGACTGCGGCTCGTGCTCGAGGCCCGTCATGCACTACCACAGTGGAGTATCTCAGGCTCTGACCTCTTGGTCTCGAGCTTGAAAGTGGGTAGCTCAGTGTGAAGCGGTAGTAGGCTGTCTTGAGTGTGACGTTTCCTAGATCTCATCGCCCACCCATTTCCTTGCATTACCTCAGGCGAAACCCCGGCCCTATCGACTCTGTCTCGTCTGGATGCTGCATTACCCTCGTCAGGAATTTTCTCTGTGTCATCAGCAGGATAGGATGCACCATGGGATCCGTGAGCCATCAAAACTCCTTTGCTCCCGAGCTACGGGCACGATCAACCGTACTACCCGGTGAACCCTTCTCTCGGTGGTCAGGCAGAGACAGCTCGACAGATTTTTCCTCTCGTAGCTAGAGTGCCCCAGGCTTTCCACGAAACTCTTTGGGACTATGTCTACCTGCAGGCGCCGTTAGGAAGAAGAAATGTTCCCGAATCAAAGACAAATCAGTCCCAATGATAAGGTTAGGAGGAAGGTACTCTGAAACCACCCAGGATGATCGCCTGACAATGCTCTGACCCCGAGATTTAGAGCCTAGGCTACGATACCAAGCTGACGGGACCAGGCAGGATACCCTCGCCGGATTTCCTGGGTGGTCCGCTAGTGAAGTCCTTGTATAATCCACTAGGGGAAGATGCGATGGGACCCCTATAGGAAGGGAGTAACACCATGTATTAATTTAATACCCGATTATACATATATATATATATATATATATATATATATATATATATATATATATATATATATATATAAACATGCAAATTATAAATGAGGTCTCGTAAAGTTGTCTCACGAATATCGGAGCGTTCTAAAGTATTGTGGATTTGAGATTTCATTAAATGAATAAGTCGTCGACAAACCTGAAATAGATAAATGCGATAAGTGCGACGGTTGTGGCGGGAGAGCGGCGTCAAATGGCGCGAATAGGCCACTACGGTATGCGGACTGGGGAGCAGTTTAAAACAATAAATATGAGATAATGAATCTCGATTGCGGTGGCATAGTTTATAAGGAAAATAACATTTTATTTTAATGGTTCTCACTCTCAAAACCTTAGTTCACTCTTTGTAAAGTTCCGTTTAGAAACATTTCCGCAAAGATTAACTTTTGAGTCCCGACCTCACGGATCATGCTTTCGACAAATTAGTCGACACAATGTTAAGAAAAACATAATCCCACATTTAGCCACCTGACATAAAGCCCGAGCATAAGGCATGTATGGCCGTTGAGGTGATGAGAATAATATGAAATGCACGAAGACCAACGGAGTATTAAAATGATTATCTACCATATTTAGAAAATCAGCAACATCCATTACCACATACCCGTCACCAAATAGGGACACCGTCTCACGATACCAACATCGAAGAATGTGGTAGGTGAAACTAATGATGATGAGCGAGTGGGCGAGCGACCTGTGATCTTTGTGGCGATGATAAGCGAGTCGAGTAACAGGCCTCATGGCGTGGCCAGTAATAGGCCGTCGGGTCAAGCCAGGCCTCACGTCGACGTGGCAGCTATTAAACCCGTGGATCCGTCGACCTCACGTCAGCGTGGCAACTAATAAGCCGTTAGATTGACGGAGCCTTCATCAGCGTGGCAACTTAGGTGTACTGCGGTATAATTCTTGAACTTAATCTACGGTATAATATGGTACATCGCCTTATAACCTCTAACCTGATGTTCCTACCCACGTGTAATTTTCCGCGTCACTTCGTATCTTAGGTTAAGAATTTATGAACTTACTTTCCCACTGACTCATCAACTACATTGAAAATCTTTTGTTCCTCAATTATTGAAATTTGAGAAATACCTCGATGACCATATTCCTTAACCAATTGTAAACACACATATATTTCCAATCCATTTCTAGCAAAACAACAATTTCTCGAGGGGTTTAAAAGCCCAATCCACATGCCCCAAAATATCTAAACTCTGAGACTCATCCTGAAACCGATCTGACTTCCAAACGATTGAAAAGTTGACAAAATTCATATGAAATAACTGTTTTATAAGACCGATAAGCAGCGTTTGTATCTGACCAACCATTCGATCAAAGCGATTATATGTAAAATATTTAATCACAATAGATATATCAATATAATAACCCAAATCATTTTAAAACATATAAACCACTCCCTTAGTATAGGCGGCTTAGTCATGGCTCACTTGCGGGGATCGTCTCACGGCAGTGAGTGCTGTAATATAGATAAAACTCACTTAGGCTCCCAATAAATGAACTTGACAACCTTAAAGGATGCTTGAAGGCCTTAGAATAGCTGGTAGAGCTATGGAAACCATCCAAATTGGACCGACAGTCCCGATTACCGCGATTAATGCCTTTTAGGCGATGCAAATTGGGGCTTTTCACTGAGCTAATTTCTCGAAATTGAGCGAATCGATAATTCCTAAAAACATCCGATTTCACTAATACAACTTCAATTTTGCCATTGACCAATTGGTACTATTTCGATCCGACTTCGGTAATTACCATAAACAACTAAAATGGAAACCCTAACCAAACTATATCCAAATTTACAAACCACATATCGTAAACGAGACCAGGAACTCATTGGTACCATTACCTTGGTCGACGATCATTTGTGGTGGCGAGAAAGAGCTGATCTAACCTTCGGCGATTTTGTTTCGTTGTAACTTCCAAACGGTGAGAATATGCAAAAAG
The DNA here is from genome assembly GCA_016808115.1 of Tetrastigma voinierianum. NCBI lineage: Eukaryota > Viridiplantae > Streptophyta > Magnoliopsida > Vitales > Vitaceae > Tetrastigma > Tetrastigma voinierianum. Next base: position 89,353 of record JAEQBH010002293.1, on the reverse strand, counting down.
GACAAGAATGAGTTCCAGGGTCCAAAACTTCGTGGAAAGGAGCTGGGGTGGCTTTGAGGTGGCGGAAAATGGCGGAAGAAGTGGGCTTCACGTGACTCACGGTGGCCGCGCAGTGCCCGGCCGGCCCGATCCCAAGCGTCACGGTGGCGGTTGGCGTGAAATCTTCTGAATGACAGCGTCTGGGTGTCCCGCTTCCCCCTGGCCGGGCGTGTTGCTGGTGGTTGGCGGTGCTCTTTCGGTCCAGTCTTACGGCGTGCAGGTAGCTGTCGGTTGGTGTGTTCCGTTTAGGCTTTTTCCTAGGGTTTTGGAGCTGAAAAGTGTCTTGGGGGCTAGGGTTTTATTTGTAGCCCAAACTATGTTTATATAAGTCTGAGATTCGCTTTAGGGTAAAAATCGAGACAAAACTTGGACAACGATAAAGTCTTTACTATTGAACCCAATAAGCGCAACTTTTTATACGTAAGTCGGATTGTGACGTTCGCGGAATCTATGAACTCGTATCGTGAGGCTATGGAATTAGTGCCTTAGTTAACCTAAAAATATTCCTCCTCGAAAAAGTCAAACAGTCAACTTGGTCAAACTTAGTCCAAACTTCGTATTATTTGGTACGGTCGTTACATCTATGAGCTTTCGCCTCCTTCACCTGAGTCTCTTCCATTGGGCTTCTTGTTGCCCTCTGCCGGGGAAATTTTGGTTCATTTGGGGCGTGTCTCGGAAGCCTCGGGTGCGAAAGGAAAAAAATCAAGTTCGATAAGGGTAGCGGTTCGGCCAGGTTCGAAGTTAGGGCGTCAGGCTTCTCACCTTGAGAACCAGAGCGGGTGTAGTCGCCTTTGTAGAGCTCCGTGGTGAGCGCCGCCTCTTTCTAAGCCTGTCGTAGGGCGAAAATTAACCCAGGTGCGGCGGAGTCGGCGGCCGTTGGCGGTATGCCTACTCTTAGTCTGGAATCCGCCCTCGGAGGCTACCAGTCACCTCCTCGAGAAGGGCGGTAGAGGCGAAGAGAAGGCCGAACCAAAGTTGGCGAGAACATGGACTCTTTTGCTCTGTCTGGGGAGCTCACGGCCGGGTGCCGTCGTCCATCGCCAGTTACGACCTTGGGAGGTCGAAAGCGTTGCCTATTGACGAGGCTCTGGCTTTATCCCTTCAAGGGGTTGCATCGGTAATTTTCCGATCGTGCTTTCTCCCATGCTAATTCCAAGTTGAGCATTAACTTCATGTTTGATATGCAGGTAGCCACTCATTTGAAGTGCAGTGAAAGGCAGAGTCGTGAAAGCACGTGAGAATTGCTCGGATTTATAAGGCGAGGCGACGCTCTTCGTGCGAAGCGAGGCAGAGCTGCGGCGGCCTTGAGGACATGAATGAAGAAGTGGGCGGCTTAAATATGATCTAAAACATACCACGTGGCTCGCTCGGGAAGTAAGAAGATGAGGTCGAGTAACTGTCGGCGGCCAAGAGCGAGCTTCGGGAGGGGTTCGAGATGCGCTCCGAGGAGTGCATAAAATGATTTGATTGGGACCGGAGAGTAAAGTGCCAGTGTGAGCTTGAATGGTTAGGGAGCTCATCATCCTGAAGGGTGAGCTGCGGGATCTTGAGTGGGCTACGCGCGGCCCGATGGTGACTGTGAGCGATGAAACACAACTCAGCGGCCGTCGTGAAGCTTCGAGTCGAATCTTCGCTAGAGACTTCTCGTCGTGAGTCCTCGGCGCAAACTTGTGGTGGTGAATAGTGTCGCGGATTGCGCGTGAGTGCCCGTCAGCGGGTTAGTTGGTTGCTGGAGAGATGAGGTTAATAGACAAGCGAGGACGGCTAGGTTGCCGGTGGGCCTGCAGGTGGCTCGCTTTTCAGCGAAGATTTGTTCGCGCGTACTAAGATACGGACCCCGGCCCGACCTCGAAACGAAGCGGAGGAATCTCTTTCACGAACTATTCTCGAGATCACGGTACTCCTATTGAGGCAGTTCCCGTCCTTGTCGTTCGCGCCATCCTGGCGATGCTGAACTCTGCGCTCATCTCTGTTTCATGATGATATTTTTTTATCCACTGTTTTCTTTTGTCGGGCACAGGGGCACGGGACCTATCTTCCCTCCTTACAATAAATACTCATTTTTAAGATTTGCGCGTTCCCATTTGGGATATTTTTACTTTTATAAGCCCAGACTATAGGTCGGTGTGGGTCGAGCAATCGGGCTTGTCAAGCGAGTCATTGAGGCCTCGTTTTCTATTTTGCTCGGGCTGGCGGTTCCTGGGTGTACGGTCGATTGTAGATGGAGCTCGTCAGGTGGGCCTCTGGCCTTCGTCGGTATCTGGCGTGGGTTGGCACGGTTCCTTAGGCTGTATCGATCACATTTGTGGGTGAGGGTCGTCGATGCGGAGTTCTTGACTTCCATGTTCTTGTGTGGTCGGTGATTTCCTAGGTTGCGCGACCTGCTTTCGGCTGAGGTCGTCAATGCGAGTAGGTGGGTAGAGTTCGTCGTGCGGATGGGTGCGAGAGCTGCCGTGCGTGTGGGCGCGAGGGAAGAGCTCGTCGGAGTGAACAGTTGAGTAGAGCTCGTCAGGTAAACCGATGGGAGGCTCGTCGATGTGAGATAGTTGAGTGAGGCTGGGTCGAAGGTAAGCCGATGGGAAGGCTCGTCGATGTGAATGGTTGGTGGGGCTCGTCAGTATTAGATGGGAAGGCTCGTCGATGTGAATGGTTAATTAGAGGCTGGAGTCGAATTAAGCGGAGTGGGAAGGCTCGTCGCGTGATATGGTTAAGCGGGAGCTCGTTCGCTGTGAATTTCTTTAGGGAGAGCTCGTCGAGTGAATGGTTGAGTGGGGCTGCGATCGAGTAAGCTAGATGGGAAGGGGCTCGTCATTGTGAATGGTTAGTGGGGCTCGTCCCGAGGTAAACCGATGGGAAGAGGCTCGTCGATGTGAAATAGTTCAGTAGGCTCGTCGAAATGCTTAGATGGAAGAATTTCGTCGGCGTGAATAGTTGGCGGGGCTACGTCCGTGAGCTGGCAGGAAGGCTTCGTCAGTGAATATTGAGTAAGAGCTCGTCCAGGTAAGCTAGATGGGAAGGCTCGTCCAGTGATAGTTGAGTGGGGCTTCGTCGAGTAAGCCCAGATGGGAAGGCTCGTCCTGAACAAGTTGGTGAGCTGTCCGGCAAAGCGATGGGAAGAGCTCGTCATTGTGAATAGTTAAGTAGAGCTCGTCCAAGTAAACCGATGGGAAGAGCTCGTCAATGTGAATAGTTGAGTAGAGCTCGTCCAAGTAAACCGATGGGAAGAGCTTGCTCGGCGTGATCAGTCTAGCGAAGTCTTTGCTAGGAAGAGCTCGTCGGTCGCGGCCCGAGCCCGGTCGACTCGTTAGGCGTGGCTGTCTTGAGTAGATCACTGTAAATGAGCTGGCGTGGCTCGGTGGCCCCATGTGCAGTGGCGATGCTGAGTTGATCCCGGTCGTTTAGGCGGCGTGGCATCTTCCAGGCGTGGATCCACCTCGTCAAATTGGCGGCGTGGCTGCCGGGCTCTGTGGCCTTGGTAGGCGATGTAGCTGAGTTGTCCCCGACTGTTTAGGCGGCGTGGCTGTCTTGAGTGGATCACCTCGGTAAATTGAGCGTGGCTCGGTAGCTGTGGCCAGTAGTGGCGATGTGGCTGAAGTTAATCCGACTCGTTTGGCGTGCTTTGTCTTTGTGGATCCTGTCAAGTGGCGTGGCTCCGGGCGGCGTAGCGCGGTGGCGATGTAGTACGAGTTGATCTTACCAACTCCACGAGCGGCGTGGCACGTGTGTAAATCAAGATGAGCTCGTCAATGGTGGCGTTCAAGTGGCGATGTAGCCCGGTGTCTCGCGCGAAAGTAGGTCTAACTCTGACGGCGTGGCACGAAGTGTAAGATGAACTGGAAATCGATGGTGGCGTTCGGTAGGAGGTAGCTGATGCGAGTGGCAATGTAACGTGGGATCTAACTCTGCGAGGGCGGTGTGGCTATGCAGGTAGATGAGCTTCGTTAATGGTATTTCTTGGCTCCTTGGCACAGCGTCCGTTTAGGACGGACGGCTGCGCGTCGCGGCCTTCCAGACTCGATTTCAGCGGAAAGATGCGACGTCTTTAATACGCGATTGATGGAGAAATTTGATTCGGGTGACACTTTTTGATCTTTGGCCTTATATCAAATGGTAGCTTTAATTTCTAATGAGTTCACGTTTAGGTATGGCTTTTTGTGGTATGGCAGGTCACGTGTGAGATGGAGTATCGAGTCGGTAAATCTTCATGGGCATCCACATGGTCCCGGGTGATCTGTTGAGCTCTTGTGAGGTGTGTTTTTCTAGTCTCCACTTATGGGATCATATTTATTCCCTAACCGTCTTCAGGAGATCGCGTCCGAGAAGAGGTGGTATCTCTTATATTTTGCTCTCTGTTTTTCATTCTTCTCTCCTCTTTCCCTTCTTCCTCAGCCTCTTCTTTTTCGTGTCTTTCTCCTTTGCTCCTCCTTTTTTTTTTTGGGAGCTATCTGGATAACAGATAGTCGATAGCACCACTTGATTATGGCAGATAGTTCAATTGGAATAAGAAAGCTTTTCCTTTATGTCTATAATTCTTATTATACTTTTTTGATTTTCGTATATTGACATATATGAGATGTCGGCAATGTCAACAAATACTATTTTCTGTATGTAATTAGCAGGCTATATTACAAGCGAGCACTTATTAGTAAAGCGCTTAAGATTATTCGCATTCCATGTGTCTTTCAGATTTTCCTCTTACATTTTGAGTTCATAATTGCTTGGTGCAGCCGGATATGATGTAAGGACCTTCCCGAGTTGGGGGCTAGTTTTCCAGTTATTAACAGTTCTTCCTGCCATTGGAGCTTCTTTAAGACTAGAGTCGCGACGTATAGCTCAGACGGCTTTTTGATTATAATTACCCCTTCTTTGTTTTCCTTTGATACTCCTCAGCGCTTTGAACTGCTCGCGCTTTTCATCTAGGAGTTCTAAAGTTTAGACGAGGGCCTCGTCATTATGCTCCTCGATCTTGGCTTTCGATCTGGGAGATTTTATTTCGACCTCCGCATTTCTTTACCGATTGCAGTGGAGAGAATTCTGTTTCTCTTAGAGTTAGCGACCGTGTTTGTTACGTAGGCCCTGGTACCTGAGAATTACTCTACCCAATTTCCTTAAGGTCTTCAACGTGCCCCGAGGCGAACTTTAAGGGTTCGATGGTGACCATTTGTCCAGTTGATTCACTTGGTGTCTTGGGCGATATCAATTGCATTCCCCAGCTGGCACAAAATCTACAATTTAGCATTGTGGCCCCATTTTGGATGTATACGATACAGGCCTCTTGGGATGCCAAACACGCATATGATGGCTCACCACACGAAGTGCGTATCTTCTGCTGCGTAATTGTGGTACAAAAACCCGAAGCCTGCGCTTGGTGAAGTAATCGGCGATTATGAATTTGCTGACCTTACCAATGGGCGGGGGTCCCAGTATATCCAAACCCCGTGCCCAGGCGGGGACTTGTGGTCGATGTTAAGGGCTCTGACGGGAGGCGTGAGATCTTGGCGTGCTCCTGGCAGATCCTGCATTTCTTGACTAGGTCGGTTGCATCCTTGAGTATGGTTGGCCAGTAGTATCCCTACCTTAAGACTTTTCCTGCTAATGCCCGAGCTCCGATATGATTCCCGCATACACCCTCGTGTACCTCTCAGTACAGTACTTGTTCCCTCGCCCGATGCATTTAGGAAGGGTGTGAAAAATCCTCGCTTGTAGAGCACACTTTATGATTAAGTGGAAGAAGCACAGTGACCTCGTCCTTATTTTATAGTACGCATCTACGGGTGTCTGTGGCTTAGTCTATTATATAATTCCAAATGGGGTCCATCCGACCGAGCGCGGACTCTCTGGGGACCACCATGCTATAAGGGATGATGAGAGGGTTCGCTAGTATTCAACGGCGTCTGACCTACGAGGTCTTCTTGTGAGGTACACAGTGGCTTCCTTTGCCCAGGCGTGCGCTCGGGTCTCTGCTCCTAGGGACATGTTTGACTGAACCAACACAATTCTTCATCTGATAGCGGACCTTTTGGAGTATAAACACTTTTGGCCTCGTAGGTGTCTTCATTGTGACCTGATTAGGAGATCCTTTGCCAGACCCTCTATTTGATGGAGCCTCTAAATCAATGGGGTGGGGTTGAGGGCTGTTGTCGAAGCGAACTCAAATACTTTCAGAGCTTAGTTGTTGGTCAGTATGGAATCGAATGCGAGTGCATACTCAATATCTATTCATACGGGAGGTTAGGATAGACTGCTCCACTCCCTTGCGCGTCGAGGCTCCATCTGAGTTTCCAGTGGAGAGGTCGGTAGCTGCTTGGGCATCCACTGGCGAGTTCGGCGATGTAAATTCCATGACGAAGTCGTGGGACTGCCCTTTTATTGCGGTTTTGGCGTATCGGCTCCGAACTCGCTCGGCTCTATTATTCATGATCTACAAGATCTCAGTTCATCAACCGCCTTCATTCAAGTTACTCGGTGGGTTCTGTACCTCAGACGATATCGGAGCGGAGCTTCCATTTGTGGTCACGAGCGAGTGTGCCATTCTCGATTACCTCTCCTCTGCTCCTCATAGCTTCGATTGCGATAATAAACCGGATCTTGAACTCGCTCCTTATCCCTGACGAGGACAGCACTGGTTGAAAAGTCTGATACGACCAAGTATAGAGTGAGGAGCTCCTTCGAGAGACACTAGAATGGGAGGGAACTTCGAGTATATCTTGATACGAGAATGCTTCTTCGCACTTTGAGTCCCATTGAAAGGCTTTCTTCAGAACTTGGAAGAAAGGCTGGCATTTATCTTTATGAATCTGAACAGACTTAAGGCTGCGATCCTTCACCATTCGTCAGCTGGACCTCAGCAGTCAGTGGTGTGGCATGTCAGACACTGCCTATTTTATGCAGGTTTGCACCAGATATATAGTTATTATCGAAACCCATTTTCGGTGACACGCCAAAGGCACATTTGGCTGGGTTCAGTTTCATATTGTAATTCCTTGAATGCGGAGCATATACGAGAGATGGCGATGTGGAGATCGGATTTAGTGGATTTTACCAGCATGTCGTCTACGTATACCTCCACCGTTCGCCTATACATTTACACCACGAACATCGGTTTACTAATCTATGGTAGAGTAAGCTCATTCTTGAGTCAACGGCATTACCCGATAATAGGTTCCTGTCTGCATGTGAGCGAGGTCTTTTCTTAGTCATCGGGGTCCATCTTGTCTCAGTTGTAACGGAAAATGCATCCATAGCTGAAAAGTTCTGGCCGCGGTGGCGTCCACGATGAGGTGAGTTCTTGCAGAGAGCTATCATGGCTTATACTTTGTTTATGTCGGTGATGATACGAGTGGCACTTGCCATTTGCTTTTTGGCGAGTACAGCATTAGCCAACCACTGGATATTCCACCTCTCTGATGACTCTGCTTGGAGGCTTGTTGATCTAGTTAGTGGCTTTGCGCTTTCAGTGCGAGCTCTGGCTTTGCTTGATCGGTTTGAAGGTTGGTGTTGATCTATGAGTGATTGCGTGGTCGATTCCTCTATATGCACTTTGCTTTCATGCGAAGCGTCTATTACGTCTTGCGGGTAGGAGGTTTTGAGGCTTAGCGATTTAGCGGGTGATGTAGGCGAGATGTTCGGGTCGTCACCCGGCGATCTAGGTTCTAGTTCCTCAGGGGCTCGGGTGGTTAAGCACCTCGTCGCGCTTGTATCAAGCTCGTCTACATTCACGTTGTCATTTTGCTCTTTGTTTCATGGAGGTGTGTAGCATTCCCTGGCCACCCATTGATCTCCTCGGACCATCCCTACTCCGTGTATGGTTGGGAATTTGATTATCATGTGATCTGTGAAGGATGACTGTGCATTATCATGGAAGTGCACTGTAACTAGGAAGTGCACGGTCAGAAGCCCGGACCCGGACCGGACCGGAACAGGTTCAGAGGCCAGGCGGAGTCTATGTTTTAGCGGGCCGGAGACCGGGCCGTTGTGTCAGTCGAACTTGTCGAACACATTTGTCGGGTAAGTCAGTTTCGGACTAACCCCAGTTTGTTATTAATTTTTCAACATTTAGTTTAAGCCAAATTTGCATAACAAAATTCTCTCTTTACCAGCACACACCATTCACAAACCACAAATACAAAAATTTTAACATTCAAATTTAAGTAATAAAGTTAATTATAACATTCTTGCATATCATGAAACATAAAGATCATATCATGGAGTCACATATCTGACGTCGTCATCAAATTATTATTTTGAAAATCTGTGAACCAAGGGAAAAAAGATTATAATGAGAAACAAAAAGTTTAGGGTTAAATCTAATAAGAAAATAAGAAATTATCAGTACCTTTCTAGATTCCTCCGACTCGCATTTCCCATATATGACTCTTGACATTCCACTGTTAAAAACTAATCTTGTGTACAAATAAGAGTTTGTACCATCTTTCATGAACATGAAATCAAAATCAACACGTTAAAGTTTAATGCATAAATAAAATAAGATAAACCAGTTACATTTGATAAAAAAATCCATACAGCAGAATCAAACCTAATGGATTAAAGATAAGCGACCTCCAGCATAAAGCGGATTCTGATGCAACAGTAGACAATGGGATGGCTAGTATGTCACGAGCCATGCGTGAAACAATCGGAGCGATACCATACTGTACTCCATAAGACCAATGCATCCATTTCTTCTTCCTCGCCTAATTGTTCATTTAAGTATCTCTCAAATCCTCCTCCACATATCCACTGTCCCCTTCAACCTTTTAGCTCTCTGGGCTTTGTGCGTGAGACCCCCTCCTATATGATCATATGTTGGGTCGATGGCATGGGATCCCACTTTGTCCCACTTTGAGGAATCAAAGAAGAATCTGAACTTCTATACTCATCAAATAAAGAATAAGAAAAGTCTTTCACATCATTATGGATTTATTTTCTTCCTTCATACATGTCTAAAGGTAAGTGTAATTTCAACAACTAACAATTTAGAATGAGGATCAGAATTGCGGCAACATAAATCAACATATTCATTTTTCTCCACGTTCCCAGTATTTATCATACTTTTTCATTGAGATGGCCATAGCTTGAAAATCTTCATCCACATTTTTCCCATTTATTGACATATCATAAATAAATGGCAATTTCAAAGAAACCTCTATTACTCGTAACATAAAAGAGAACCCGGAAATCTGACGAGTTAAGGTAAAACCCTCTCAACACCACCAACCTCTCTACTTTTTTCCAATCATTAGATTCGGAGGCCTTTCCATTGTCCTTCGCCTACCCCATCGGGTAGAGATAGTCCACTAAAAACAGTTGAAATTCAAACGTATTACTTATCGTGTAGGATTGAGTTCTTGATTGGGGACATCAAGGACAAAGAAGATTTGCTTTCTATATTAGCTTTTGAACAAGGTCTTTCAAACACTAAAATATTCTAGGAGAGTTACAACATATGACATTCTAAACATCATTACACACACCATGCTCTTTAATGCCATCCCACACAGTAGAGATTGATAATATGAGCAATACATCTAATGTGGAGAAATTTTCCATCACTAACACATCCAGTTCGTTGAACCATTCTTCTTAAGTGTGCATAAGCAAGATCATTAGAACTAGCATTGTCAATTGTGACAGTAAAAAGCTTATCCTCAATACCCCAAGATTCCAAACATGCCTCCATTTGCTTTACCAATGGCCTCACCTTTGTGACTAGAAATTAGGACAAAATTTATGATCTTTTATGCAATTTCAATCATTGTCAATGAAGTGACGATGATACACATGTAATTAATTCTTTGAATTGATGTCCAGTATCGGTTGTCACACAAATTCTTTGACAATTCTTTAACAATTCTTTCAACTTTGTCTTTTCACTCTATATAAAGTTGAAAACAATCCTGAGCAACGAGTGGTGCGTGATGGAATGTGAAATCTGAGACATACAGCGGACATGGAAATACGCCCAAAACCCGGCTTTCTCCATGTTTAAATGGAAGCTCATCAACTATGATCATATGAATTAATGCTTCCCTAACTTCTTTCAAATTCACAGTCCCATATTTTAATTTTTCATCACCATCCTCACTATCCTTGTCCCCTTCCCCAGGTTGAAATAACAATTCGGTTTGCTTTCCTTTACCCTTATCTTTATTCGCAGGATTACAAAGGCATTTTTCGCATGATTCCATTTAACATTTTTTGATCCATTCAGATTACCATCGGCCGCCTAGAAGTTTTCACAAAACTTACATTCAGCCGTGATTTTCCATTTTCTAAGTACTCGGTAATGCTCCCAATAAGGCACTTTCCTTTTGCTTTCTTAAATATTGGGCGTCACTCCATGGCTTCTTATCCGGAGGCAAGGACTTGCGCAATTCTTCAATATTTGTCCTACTAGCAGCATCAGATAGTGTTTGTGCAGTTTGATCTGAGGAATAGACTGCTGACCTTTTAGATTGGGAGCTCGCCATCTACAATGAATTGCATTACCATTATGACATATACAATAATAAGTGACTAACAAAGTAGCAATTACAAACATAACTTATTATAACTTTATAAGAGAATGTAAGAGAATCTTACATTGCGAGAAAAAACGAATCCGTTGTTATCGAGTCTCTTTAGAATTGCAAGTAGTATACTCTATATATAAACGCTAGTTGAGTCAAAACAAAATGATACATTAAGAAATGACTAATTTAGTAATTTAAAAGCTAGGTTGAAGAAAAAAGAAGAACATGATATATAATGCATGGGAAAAAACCCATTGATTTGACATTCTATAATTTCTGAAAATTAGCATTAACACAATAAACTTAGACAATTACTAATGCAACTTTTTTTTCAAGTTTTAAAGTGATAGAGTCTGGACGTCGACCAAAGCCCTCACATATCGATAATTTTAGTGGGTAGGATAATATGATTGCTTGAGCAATTAAAGGGTATAACACACACTTTTAAAACATTAAACATGTAGGCATTATCCAAATTAGTTGATCGAACTAGCTAGATTCTACATAGCATGTAGGCTATGATTTCATTTAATTTATTCTGGTAAATGCATTTTTATAGTTGAAAGTTGAAACTTATTCATTTTAATAGTTAATAATAATCATATTAAAGTATTTTATTAGACCTTGTTAAAATAAAAGTATAGTAGAGAAAGGCAGAAAAGCTAATTTTATCAATCTATGATACTCTATGAACTCAAAGCTAAGCTTATACTTTGTGTTAAGAGTCATTTCTTAGACTCTTTTAAACAAGGTATGAAAAATACCTCAAATTTAGTTCCAAATCACATTATTTTGAGTGTAAATTTTACGTGTTGATTTGTAATAGGTTATAGAAGATTGTTTTCTAATATTTTAAACAAAAAATATAAATGATCTCTAAAGGAATATATTACATGTAGTAATTTACGTTGAATATTTTTATACTTGTGTAATTGTTTATTACAAGAGCCCCGAAAAAACACAACATTTAAGATTCTTGCAGAGCATTATCTCTTTTTCTGTTTAAGTTAACAGTTTTTATGCTTTGTTACCAAATATGTCTTACGTGTTCTTTTTTTTTTTTTTTTTACGGAAAACAAAACATTGTTTTGAAAACGGGTTATCGAACATACCCGGTCGAGAACAATATATTATGTGTTTAATCCTTAATAAAAATATATTATATTTTATTTAAATCCCTTTGAGAAAAAACCTGATTCGGAGAAAGGAAAAGGAAAAAGAAGAGAGGAAAAGAAAGAAAATTCGAGAGAAAGTGACATGAAATGTCTTGCACGATGAATTGAGTCAAATGCACCCATTTTGTGCTTTGATCTGTCTTGGTTGTAACTTGTAAGTTGCGGAGAATTCTTAACATACTTAACAACTTGTAGCTCTCTACAACCCAAAGCGTTTTTAGGAAGTTGTTTGACTTTTGAGTTACTTCTAATATATTACCAATTGCTTCAACCAAAAAAACAATTAATAATCCCATTAAAGACTATAGGGAATTGGGGATCATTTAAAATAAATAACAAATTCCAACACTCAATTAATCAATGAAAGATTATCTTCATATGTGTGAAAAATGCCGGGTCCACAGAGTCGGACCCGAATATTCCGGGTTTACTGGACCGGACGGAAACCGGAATCAATAATTTTAGGGTACAGGAGCCAGGACTGAATCCGGGAGCCAGGTCAGGTTCGGTCCATTCCCGGTCCGGTTCGAGGTCGAGTCAGTGCGGACCGATTTAATGCACTACTCGCGCTGACATGTTGACGGGTGTCTACGACCGGAACCTTCTTCATTGTCGTCGCTAGCAAGGAGCTCGCCGGGGTGGCAACCAGATTGAATCGAGCCCGATGGTAATACCTTTTCTCCGAAAACCCCGCGGATGTGTGTTGGCGGGTTCTAGCTTTTCTCGATGCCATTTGTCAAAAATTTGTGAAAATGATGTCAATTTGAACTCCGGTTATCAATTAAAACTTAGATGAAGCTGTTGTGTTGGCGTATGAACTACGATGGAGTCGTCAATGGTGCTGGCATCCTCAAGTCTCAGTCGGCATTGATGGCGGTAGTGTCGAGGTTGCGCGGTTTGGGTATTGCTTGTATTTCCCGTTTTCTTGATCGTGCTACGCGGTGGGCCTTCGGGCTGAGCAGTTTTCCTCCTCCTGCCGAATCCTCAGGATCACGTGTTTCTCGAGGGTTTACGGTGCTAAGTCGTCGTTCTTGCGTAATTTGTTATTAATGAGTAGGAGCACAGTTACGGTCTGGGCACATTTTGCTTTGGTCCCGGAAGCAGTTACAAACAGTTCCGGAGATATGAAACTTGGAGGTATCGTTGTATTAAGTATTCTATTTCTCTCAGCCGGTTGTGTAAAATTGTCAGAGTCACGATGCCGTAGTCCCTACTGAACTGTGACACAAATCAGTGTGCCCATATGGTAGGATTTGATTTCATACAGGTCCGTATCTCAAAAGGCCTTTCGTTTATTACTTCATGTAGGACTGCGACACCTATAATTTTGTTAGGGAGTGGAAAGTATTTGAGGCGATGCGTCGTCGTCTTCGGTGTAAGTGGGGCCCCGGGCGGTCTCTAGATTCCCACTTTTGGGGATCAGTTCCCGATCCTTGGGGATTTCTCTGCAGCATTCAATCTTGTGCTTTTAGGGCTTAGTCTGCGTTTATCACAGTGGCTGCCTCTCTCTTTACGGGCGGAAGAGCTCTCCCTCTTGGATATGAGGGCTTCCTCGCCGTTTATATATTTCTCCGCTTTGGCGAGTACCTCGGCCATGCTTGCTTGGGGGTTCTTCGAGATGGAAAACATCAGATCCTTTGACTGCACTCCTAACCACCGCAATGAATCTTTGTGATGGCAAATTTTTCATCAGATACGTCTATCTTCGGGGGTTTCGGCGTTGAATCTTTGCCGTATGACTTGAGGGCTTTCTGCGAGCCACTGCTTGGCTTGATCAATAGATGGTAGCTTCGGCTTCACAGTAAATCTGGCTCGATGAGTGGGAGGCGAGCGCCCAATGGATAGTTCTACGAATGAAGGAATTAATGAAGGGGGATTACAATTAAACCGAGGCTAGAAACGGCCTTTTATTGTAGTGCGAAAGCTCACACGCCAATCACAGTCTTGATACCCATGCAACTCCCATTTGATTCTTGTAAGTATTGAGATCAGTCGTGGGATCGTTGGTTCCATTGAAAGTTTCAGCAATGGCGTCGAATTTTCGGCCAGGCGGATAAGCGTAACACCTCATTTGTGAAGGTGATTCGGAGTTTGTTGTACCAAGGTATACATAGTGTCCGGGGAGCGTCCCTTAACCACTTCCTTCACACGGTCGAGCTCCTGTTAAAGACTTCTGAACCTCTGCTCCCATGATTGCTTTTCCGTCCCAAGTGAGGGATGATGTGGTTCTTCGTTCCCGACATGTCCTCCGGGCATTGCTTCGTTTTCTTCCTCCGCGGGGGCTAATTGTGGTCCATGCCCTCTGGCCGGGTGGATCTATACGCCGTCACCTCGGGAATGTCGTGTATGTCGTCCTTCGTAGAGGAATATTATGACCACGGGTACAATAAATCATGGATCTTTGCATTGTACGGTAAAAATTTGTTCTCTTTTATCGAGCGTTGGTTGGCGGCGGAGTGCTTCGCCGGGTCGTATTGGCTGCATTGCTCTCTGCGCCGGGAGGCCCTGCGGTCCATATCTGCAGATCCTGCATCCTTGGAGGATTAAGCGTTGCTCTGCATGTTCCTAGTTGATACCGCCGATGGCGAAATCGGTTATATTTATAAAGGCTTGTCGTTCAGCGGTGGCGCGAATGATGATGCTTTCCAGCGGGCGGGGTGGGCGTGTGGGTCGTTAGGGTGGACCGGGTTGTTTGTGGGCGAGGATGCGGCGTCACGGATCGTCGGGGTACAATATGACCGCTGCAATACCGATGCGCAGGCCTTGGTCGTGGCACTCCTCTGAAAACAAGGAAGAAGGGGTCGGCGAGGGTTTATGCAGAAGTGGCCGCTCACGTCACCAAGTCAGTTTCTTTACGAGCTTCACTTAGATTGCTTAGTATCGGCGTCTAAGAGTGTGTACCTTTCACCGATGGGGTGGTCATGTATTTATAGTAGATGCTCAACCAGTTGGATTGTGATTAGGACTCGCTCCCATTGGTTTGGATTTTCTATGTATTTACCCTTATCGGATTTGGTAATGGATTTAGAAAGAGCAGTTATGCGGGGATAATCTTCCCTCCTTATTAGGCGAGATCAAGCGCGATGATCTTTATTATTTTCCTTTCCTTATTGATAAGATTTGATTGGATCGGTAGGATGACGTCTTGTTAGGGGTTATTCTATTTTCTGCATTGGCAAAACTCAATCTGACTTGCTTGGTATGGACCTTCTAATTTGTCCAAGATCGTATTTTAGGCCTAGCGGGCCGGGCCTTCGCTTTGGGCTGGTACCGAGGGGCCAGGGCATTGCATTGGATGCGCCGCTTCTTTGGGCGTGACGAGTGGGCCTTTGAATCCTTAATTTTCAACCCTATCAATATTAATTATTTTTCACATACTAATTAACCATCTATTCTCATAGAAGTTTAGTTGGGGTACTATGTAGGCTTTGCCAAACAAAAAATTTAATAAATTTATTATTAACACAAAGCAAATATTCTAATGACGATCCTCTCACCCTAGGTGAAACATGTCACCTCATTTTCCTCCTTGGACATGAAGCTTTTAGACTGTGGTTGGTTACCAAAAAATTTAAGGGAAACAAAGTAAGGAGGATAGGATATAACAATAGAAGAAAAACAAAAATAGAATTAAATAAGACATATTACATTTATTTGTTACTTCAAATCAATTTTATTTATTTTAATTTGTTGATATAAAGATTAAATAATTTAAAAATATATGAATTTATAAATAATTTTATTTATATTTGATTTTTTTAATATTAAATAACCAATACCTAATTTTAAAAATAATAATAATTTTTTTAGCATTTTTTTTCTTTCTTTAATATTTTCCAAAAATTAAACACAACCCTAATCTTTATACATTTCCCTTCCTTTAATATTAGAAGAACAACCCCTTCATTTTACATTTTTCATTTATATTTATTTTATATATTAATAAGGAATTGATTGGTTAATTTTAAAAAGTGCACAAGCAATCTAGACATGAATCTTGTAGAAAGCTTAGGGAAGTTTTGGGTTCTTATCGAAAGACAACTATTCTTCGATTGCAGGGACCTAGTTTTCCACCTTTTTCATCCAAACATTGGTATTAGAATACGAAATATATAGATGCGATTCAATGTCTTTTTGTTAGACTTAATAATTTTGTACAAGATGAATTTTTATATTTATTTTTAATATTTAACATGAAGTGTTGCAGTTATGAAATGATCTAATTTGAATGGAAATAAACGACGAATTTAAAATTTTTATCCCTTAACCCACCAAGGATCACATGCGTTTCATAAAAACCGAAGGAATGGTAAACGAAACTTGCCTCTTGTAGTGATTATTAAACTTTCAAAGTCTACGTCTTGGTTTATTCGGATCTTCAAGGTGCTGCCTTTTGGCGATCACCCTCACAAGTATCCACACACGAACAAATAGGCGATCTTGTTGAATGCTAGTTCGAGTTCATCTTCTCAAAAACGAAAATTAGGGTCTCTCTGTTTTGGTTGTTCTTAAAGTAAAAGACGACCACTACAAAAAAATATATATGTCTCACATATATATATCTATATAAGTCTGCTAGGGTTTTTTTTTTTTCAAAAACGAATTTATATTATTATATATTTAAAACTCTTTTAAATAATAATAATTTAAATTCAAATCCTTATCGAATAAGAAGCATTATTATATTATTATATATTTAAAAATCTTTTAAATAATAATAATTTAAATTCAAATCCTTATCGAGATAATGAAGCAATTTATATTATTATATATTTAAAACTCTTTTATTTAAAACACTCACTGGATGCTTTCCTTATCGATAAGAAAAATATAACAAATTAATTATTTGTTATAATTTAAATCACGAATTTAAACTTTCTCAAAATTAAATTGAATTTAAATAACAACTAATTGTTATTTGTAATTTAAAATAATCTCATCATTTTTAATTTACTCACAGTGAAAAACCATAACCGTTATTATTTGTTCCTTAGTAATAGGCCCTATAGGTTCAATTAACATTGTGATGGCCTAAATCACATTTTGATCCTATAAGTCATAAGTGGCTAGCAAGACATTATGACTACCCAAGTTAAATGAAAAGCTCATGATCCGAGACAACCTTAATATAGCTAATGACATAATCCTTTTATCTCATGATATCTTGATAGAATATAAGGCATGGACAAAGTCAAACTTATATTGTTCTATCTTTGATTACTCGAAACCCAATTCGGTATTTAAACAAATGGCGTTGATCTTCATCGATTCATTTGAGAGCACGGCTCATGCATTTCAGTCTCAATTGTGGGGACCTAGAGATATCTCTCTCTTATAATAAGAAGGACAAATTCCATCTTAATCGCTCATATCTCGCTCACATAATTCTTATTATGTTTAAGTACAACTTTATAGTCATCCAATTAAAGACAACGTTTGGTATATCAAAACACAATATTCCTTATGTTGAGAACTATAGTGATCTCGGTCAAAGTTTAATGACACAACTATTAGAGATTAACTTATGACTTTGATCCATATATTAATCTCGAGGCCAGATGCAATCGATGTTGTTCCTCAGCAAATAGATATAAATTTGATTTATCTCATACACATATTCATCCCATGAATATCAATCAACTATAATCTTATTCATTGTTATTCCCTATAACAATAAGCGATTAGGGACATTTAGAATAATTAATAATAATATTATTCAAGGACATGCATATAATAAACATGCAAATCATCATAATAATAAATTCTCATAAATAGTCAAAATATCATATTTCATACAATAGGCCTAGAACACTATTACTAACACAAAGATATGAATTTTTTTAAATATATATATATATATATATATATATATATATATATATATATATATATATATATATATATATATATATATATATATATATATATATATATATATATATATATATTTAATGTATATAACAATTTTTATTGGATAGGGAGTAACTTGACTTTTTTATTATTATTCAATTCATATTACCATTTGCACTCAAATTGAAAATTTGGCCTGATCCAGTAGTGGTTAAGCCTAAGCGCTAAGCCCAAACCCAAGCCCATGAATAAAAGTGCAAAAGAAAGGGGCCTAGATCCGTTTGTACAAACTCATAGAAGAAGTCCAGAGATATTTATAAAATTTTAATTTTTTTGGAAGTCAAATGAAGCATTATCGGAAAATTGGTAGTAGCGAGTTACATAATGCTAATGTGGAATGTTCTTGGGAATAAACCTCCAGTGGTAGGAAGAATTCTTGAGGATCAAGACCCTGATAAAGACCCACGAGTTCTTGAGAACACGCTTCCATGTGGAAGACATAGTGATTATTTCAAAGTGGAAAATTAAATAGAAACTTGGGCAATAAGTCATCTACATCTATAAAAGGAGCAAAGAAATATGAAGCAAAGAACAACCAATCAACTAATTAATCGACTCAATGTCAATCAACAAATCTTAGCTTTCAACAAGTTTTCAACAATTTCAACATTTAAATTCCTAGTTGTATTCCTGTAATTTCCGTAGTGTTATTTCATTCGACAGTGGTGAATCAACTATTTTCTTATCAGTTTAAGTTCTATTCAAGTTTTCCTTTGTCTGTTTTCACAAATCAGAGGGTCCAATGTTTACTTCAATAATTTCAGCATTCTAGTTGCAAATATTATTCAAGTCTATCAAACTTTCAGCATCTTGTTATTTCATTCATTCGTAAGGAAATCTAACATTTTTCTTTAGCAATTAATTCCTTTAGTTTCATTATAGTTTTCAAATTTGAGGTATGAAGTATCAAAGGAATCGAGAGCCTACATATCCGAATAGAGAAGTTTGATTTTACAGTCATTCAATTTGGAAACTTTTCTTTGCGTACATAGCTTATCTTTTATATATTTAGGTATTGAATTAAAAAATCATCACAGCATATTTTGGCACCCCGTGGGGACCCATCTTTATTGAAACATAATTAGTTGGGACATCTTGTAAACATCATCTGGTGGATCGGATGCCACCAGCAGTCAGAAAGAGTAAAACCATATGTGGGAGTCTCAGACTTAATATTTGATCTTCTGAAGCTTAACCACAGAAGAGTAGGCCATGATGAAACAATTTAAGAGAATATAGCATATTTTCTCCAAGGAGAATTTGCATCTGACGGCCCATTCGGACAAGAAGAAGGCAAAGGTAATATATAGATGATGATATTCATGTTCCTATTGTTGTTGAGTTTCAAGCAATGATTGAGAATCTACAAAGATTGAACGCGTTGAATAGACAATATTTTGAAGAAAAAATGGTTGCTCAAGTAGAGGCTGAGTCTAAACAACTCAAAGTTCTTGTTGAGAAAAATAAAGCTGACACACCCCACCCTACTAGCGGATGTCTTGGCAACCTGAACTCCCAATGTAGATACTTTGGACTCCCAAAACTTTTAAATACAATTTACACTTTGAAAATATGGCAGCTTGACAACACTTCTTCAAAAGAGCCTCGGACTCATCACATTTTCATAAAACAAACTATGTACATACATATGCACCTATATTATACAAGTTTAAAGTACTTTCTTACAAATATATCTGATGGTAGGTAAATACGACACACATATAAAACTAGTAGTCGGGAGAACTAATTTGTCCCGGTGTTATTGTCTGCATTCTCGAAAATAATTTTAAAAGCGGGAAAATAATGAGCTAAGCATTTCCAAATGAGTATATACTTTATAAATTGCTTGCCTTTTTAAAATATCTCAAAGCGCCAAAACTATCTTTTACCATCATTTTCGAGAAGAAAACCTTATACTTTATATAAAGTTTCAAAACTTTTCATAAATTTGCTTGCTTTGCTATAAAAGTTTCTAAAACTTTATAACTTCACTAACTTGCTTTGCTATAAAAGTTTATAAAACTTTTTATAACTTTTCTTCTTGCTTATTAAATCGTGGTAAAGTTGTATGTAAATGCTTATAAAAATAAAGATCAACCAACTGAATTTTTTCTCTTGCTTGTTGTACCATAGAAACATGAAACATATTGTCTCACGTGCCGATTGGAAGGACCTCGTGTCCACATCACCTATTCCAGTAAATATGGTGGAATGCTTCATCACCACATAAATAACTAGCGCGCTAACCCTATATACTCCAGTACGTGCCATGGCCCTCCTCTAATATGCCATAATGCATGAGCTAAGTTTGCCGACCAGGCAAATCTAAAATGCAATGCAATCATGTTCTAACTTCACCGTGCACGTACGGAATACCTCTGACCGGTAATGCTTACTTAAACTAGGGATTTCTTAAGGCATGATTTATAAAAATATAATTTTGCTTGCTTGCTTTATAAAATATGGTTTAACAAATCAAAATCATAAACTTTAAAATATGGTTTAACAATTAAAACCATAACAATATAAGTTTGCTTGCTTGCTTTATAAAATATGGTTTAACAAATCAAAACCATAAGCTTTAAAATATGGTTTAACAATTAAAACATAACATACAAATCGTAAAACGATTTATAAACAATACACTAGTATTGAAAATAAATTTTAGAACACTCACTTTTCAGGTTACAGAATTGAGCACGACTTATGACATTTCTCATATAAACTTTTTTACCCTATATATATAATTTTCATTTATCACATAATAGCATATTATTTATTTTTCTCACAATAACCCACAAAATGGCCCGGAAAATCTGGGACCCATAAAGCAGGGGCCTCACCAGTTACTTCACTTGGTTCGTCCAGAATTATTGTGAGACCAAAACACACCACAAAACTCAAAAATATCAGTCCCGGAATCAAAACCAAATATTAACATAGTCCGGGAATGCCCAAAAACACTTATGAAAATCCAATCCGGATTATCCTAAAATAGTCCAAAAAATTCATTTCGGGCGTCACGAAGCTTGATCAGAAATTTAACTTCGGATTGTCAAAACAGTCCAGAAAATTTCTAAAAATTCTACACTCAGTCAAAAATTTTAGAATTGAAATTTCTGACCTCTAAGCAAATCCCAACCATTAAATGACCTTTCTGATAGAAATAACACAAATAGAAAAATTCTACCTCTTAGGGTTGATGAAAGCAGCTAAGCTTTTGATACCACCTTTGTAGCTCTCGTCGTAGACCAACTTTTGCCTTTTCTCCGACGAAAACCTACGTAGATACGAGAGATAGCGAAGAAAAGAAAATAAATAAATAAATAAATAAATAAATAAATATATATATATATATATATATATATATATATATATATATATATATATATATATATATATATATATATATCTCTCTCTCTCTCTCTCTCTCTCTCTCTCTCTCTAAATCTTGTTCTCTCCGTCCATGAGCAACTTTTGATTTTATCTTCTTATTTTCTTTTATTTATTTATTATTATTATTATTATTATTATTATTATTATTATTATTTGGATATATGACACATATTGCCATGTCGAATTAGGTTTATCCACGAAACAATTTATTTCTTTTAATTCACTTTATTTTAAATAGACTTAAGCAAGTCATTTCTGACTTTGAGATTTTGTAAAATCTCATCCTGAAATCCTTATGACTTATCACCCGAGAAAAATCGTAAAATATTCCGTTTGTCTCAGAATTCGACGAAACTTTTCTAGGTTACTAGATTTCGCGAGACGAATTTAATGGCACAATCCTTTTCGTCATCCAAGATCTAGAGAATTTTCTAAGCTTCCCTGAACTATTATTGTGAAACCCCAAGAACATCTAATTTATCGAAAAATGGTAAAATCGTAATTTCGGTAAAAATAAAATAAAAAAAATTTCTAGATATCTGATGATGAAACGGACTTCACCGTTGGAATCGTCTCGCAAAATCTAGCTAACCGTTACGTCGGGTGGAGGCGTTGATTTCACATTTTAGTATGATGTCAGTGCTAGATTAAGCGGAGTTTGAGAGACATGTGTGTTGTAAAGTCACCCACTACCGCTAACCTCTTGTGACACATATTGCAAGAGTAGAGAGAGGATGGAAATGGATGGCCGAGATAGTGCCAAGTGTCAAAATAGTGGAAAGAAGGGACATAAGTGGAATTTTGGGATTTGTTAATGAATAAGACAAATTTCAAATAGTGGTCTTCTTCTTCAAAAAGAGGCCAAAACGTGCAGAGAGGAAACGTGATGCAGTGAGCTTAGGTTTTGGGGTTTTAGTGGGGAGAGTGTGTAACCTGCCTGCAGGATTCTGTGCGTCGGACCATCGGTTCTTCGGGCGAAGGAGAGGAGAAATTACTCTGCGGCGAGGACTACACATAGACATAGGTTTAGAATTTAAAACCGATTTCCATGAGGTGGGGTTTATCTACTTGTTTAGCCCTTATTTAAGTGTTTGTTGATGGTTGAGTTGATTTGAGAGTAGTGAAGAAGTAGTTTAATCGGTCCCAAAACTTGGGACCGAATTGTTGGAATTTTTGGAGCCTTTTTGGACAGTCCATGGACTGTTTAGGCATCTTGGGTGATGATTTATGCATTAAATTGTGTTTTGGTGTGTATGAGGTCAGAAATGACCATTGATATCGGTTTCAAAAAGTGGGACCAATGTTGGATGAGTGCCTTAATTTGGACAGCCTTTGCTACATTTGGGAGGCGTTAAGCGATCCAGTTTATATGTTGGACCAAACACATCCATGTGTGGTGTGCATGAAATTGTTTAATTGAATGGCTTGTGTTGTATTAGTAATAGGTTAATGCATAAACTTAATGTGTTAACAAGAAGTCATAATTATATAAAACATAGTATTATGTAGGCCATTGGAAATGGACATGATTAACCAGTAGGCTAATTTGGGTGATGGTTGGCCAAAATTGAATAACATGTGGTTTAGAGTGCAAATTTGAGAATATTGCATAATTGATATATACGTGTAAATTGCATTGAATTTGTATAACATGTTGTATGTGATTTAAATATATTAATATATGTATGCATGTGAATATATTAGCATGAATATGTTGAAATGGCATAATGCATTTTCATATGCACCGGGTAACCTAGAAATTAGGTGTGAGTGCATGACATGAATTTTTAAGAAAAAGAAAACGAACATGGATGCGAAATGAATTTTCTGAGGATGATTTTGAAAGAATTGGGTTGGGAGATGGTCCAATGATCCATCTCGGATGAGGACAAAAATTTCGGAAAGTTCGGCTTGATCACACCATTAATTAGTCGATACTTTTGCGAAACTTCGGTAGTGTGTTTTTCAAGAACAAAGTTTTGTTTGAAAGCGATTGTTTCTCATACATGGCAGAGCGGGTGTGAGAGTCGGTGAGGACTCAAGACATGGGAATGGACATGTAGACATTCAAGTAGGATCACGTATTTACTTAAGTTTGTGTTTACATTGAATCATTGCATATGCACTTAGGTGGGAGTAACCCATTTAGGGTAATTCCACTACTGAATGCTCTGCCTCGAGGAATATTTTTTTCGAACACGGGGCGTTCGAAAGACGGCTCATTTTAGAGACGATTTTGAAGAAAGCTAGGGTTGTAGCTTGATGTTTGGGATAATATGTATTAAGAATTGTAAATTTTAATATGTATGTATTAAATTAAGTAATGTATAACTCTTGAACCATGTAATATAATTGGTTGAATGTATTTGGATGAGTGACATGTAGGCCCCGAGTGGCCAGTTTCACTTCTGTTTCTCGTGTCGAGATGTATATAGATTTTCCGCGAGGTTGGTAGTGAATAACGAGGACACCCGGTTTTGGGAGTCCATGATTACGACAATTTATGTATGTGTGTTATCTTTAACTAATTAAATTTTCCATGATTTGTACTCACCCCTCACTTTCATGGTACAAAAATATTATCATTAATTTGAACACTTTACAATTTATCCTTAAAAAGTAACTTCAAAATACTACCATGACACTCTCGACTAATTAGGAAGCCCTTGGTGCACATATGCGACCCTACGGTTACACGTACCGTACACCCTTTTGGGACAGGGTGTTTCAAATCCTCTCTCCTTTAGAACATTTCATCCTCGAAATGAAAAAACTAAACTCAAAGGAAAAGAAAATACCTCAATCAAGAAATAGTTGAGGATGCTGACGGTGCATCTGAGCCTCTGACTCCCAGGTCGCTGCCTCTCTCTCATGATTCCTCCATAGGACTTTAACTAAAGGAATCACCTTACTCCTCAACACCTGTTCCTTGCGATCTACAATTTGCACATGTGTTTTCTCATAAGTCGGGGTTCCTCACCCCATTGCCTTGTTGCTCTCGACATATGTGAAGGATGGGATGTATTTTCACACTGCTTTGCTCCGACACATGGAAGGTGTCATGAATCCTGGATAACTCTGGGGGTAACTTCTTTGTAAGCCTCTTGGCCCCACCTTGCTCACAATCTCATTGGCCTTATAAATCTCGGGTGAGCTTGCCTCGCCTCCCGATCTCAAACACCCTTCAAATCTTTAGGAATACCAGTCTGCAATCTCGAAGCGCAGTCTACGCGACGGTTGTCGACGTACTTCTCTATCTATCTCTTGCTATCTTCCAAGTTTATCTGATAACTTTCACTTTCTACGTGATGCACGCACTAACTCGGGGCCTACTAATTTCTCTCACCAGCCTCATCCCAACACATTGAGTCCTACATTTCTGCCAGCCTAGCGCCTTAAATGAGCCGTCTCTATAAACCTGATAGTTGTTGTTGTAGGCGAACTCCATTAGTGCCAAATGAGTATCCCAACTTCCCTTGAGAATCAAGCTCTTAGCATATCCTCTAACAGCTTAGTGGTCCTCTCTGACTGGCCATCTGTTTGAGGATGAAATGTTGTGCTGAAATGAAGGCGAGTACCTAAAGTTGCACTGCCAATGGGCAAATACTTAGTTGAACACGGGGTCTCGATGCGAAACAATCGAAGCTGGAACGTGATCTCATTATCTCATCCACATACAAGCCCGGGCTGACTTTTCCAGGAAAGAATCCTCGACATTAAGCGGTAGAAAATGAAGCGGAGACTTAGTCATCGTTCGCGACTATCACCCACATTATAGCATCATGTTGCCTCTGAAATCAGGTGGAAGACTTGTTACAAAATCCATAGTGATCTTCTCCCTTTCCATACTAGAATAGGAGAATGTATCTTCCCACGGGCCCTTTGATACTACCTTCACGTTGAGTTAAACATCGAAAAAACTGCGATCTCTTTCTTCATACCATTCCACGGTATGTTCTTCTGAGAGATCTGTACCTTGATGCTTACACGGATGCATAGCATAAGCAATGAATATTAACATTCCGCCAATGTCTCTCTTCGACTCGCCATACTCGCACACACATTCTCACGCCCTTTCAAGCATCATGTCGTCGTCTCGATTTGAAACTATTTTCTTTAAGTTTTATCTCTTCCTTAAGCTTAATCTGTTTGTGGATCTATGTTACCACAGCTGAATTTGATCCACTAGGAAGGTCTAACATGAAATGCTGGCTAACAATACTCCCACAGATCCTCGGCCTCAGGTATCGCCCCTGGCTCTCGAGATCCACCAACGAAAGATAACTGATCTGCGTATAAGACAAAGAACTCTCTGTTTACTTTTACTCGAAAGGCATCTGCTAAGATATTAGCTTTCACGGATGGTGTACTGATAGTATAGTAAACAGTCCTTAATCCTTTCAGGCCATCTTCTTTGCCGTAGGGTTTAACTCTTTCTGGGTGAAAATATATTGAAGACTCTTATGATCTATAAAGATCCTGCAAGGAGCACCATATAAGTAATGCCTCCATATCTTCAGGGCAAACACGACTGCTGCAAGCTCTAAGTCGTGTGTAGGGTAATTCTCCTCATGTTTCTTTAGCTACCTAGAGGCATACGTAATCACCCCTATCGTGCATCAGCAACCAAATTACATCGGGAAGCATCATTGTAAACCATAAACCCATCTACCATTGGGCAAAGCTGACTTTGAGTTGAAGTTATCACCTTTAACTCCTGAAACTTTAGTAGGCATCCACCCCGATCATACTTTACATCTTTCACTTTGTCGGCAGTTGGTGGGAGTGCTATCCTAGAAACCCTTCAACAAACTTCTGTAATACCCGGCTAAACAGGGAAGCCTCGACACATTCTTTGGCGGTTTCAACTTACCGGCTTCTATTTTACGGGGATCCACACTCACCCCCTCGTGAGATCACGGCCTAGAATGTCACTCTTATTCGAAGCAAGTGGCTTGCTCAACAGCATACATTTCTTGCTCATAAGTGCAACACAATCCTCGGATGTACGAATGTTCCTCAGTTACTTGAATACACTAGGATATCATCGATAAAGACTACGACAGACCTATCGAATATAATTTGAATGCGATTCATCAAATCCATCATGACTGTGGGCATTAGTCGAGCCAAAGCGGCATCACCCAGGAAACTCGCAATGCACGTAGCGTGTCTGCGATGAAGTCTTAGGAACATCACTCCCTACACTCTCCAGCCGTGATACGACCTCCAAATATCTTGGGAGTACACTCGGGGCCTGGAGCTGATCGAATGACTCATCGACCCTAGGGAGTGGATACGGATTGCGAATGGTAACTCTGTTCAGCTGCCTGTAATTTATACACAACCACAAACTCCCATTTTTCTTTTTCACGAAGAGAAATGGAGCTCCCCATGGACATATGCTCAGTCGAATGAATCACCTCGGCAATTCTTTGCTTAGGAGCCTTAAGCTCCCTCGACTCTGCGAAGCCATCATAAGGAGGAATGAAATGGGCTCGATCATTGGGATCAAATCAATGGTGAGCTGCTTCTCTATCTAGAGGTAATCTACAATATCATCTAGAATACATCGAGAACTCTGTAACAAGCTGGAATCTCATCCACTAGAAGTCTCCTCATTCCTGTCTCACCACATAAGTGATAACCCTAGCAGCCCTTACTCGGCGTAGCTGCGTTGCCATGGCGGAGATCATGTGGAAATACCTCTCTCATTGTTCCCACACGAACTTTACCTCCAAGTTCCCTAGCCTTTGCAACTTTACTTCCTTTTTATAACAATCTAATAATGTATTACATGGCGAGACATCCAATCCATGCAGGGAGCCATCAAAATCCCTCATATCTAGGGCCACGAGATCCATTGGGAACTCTTGTTCCCCAATCAGAGCTCTACTATCTCGACTACTGCAGTAGAGACTAACGGATCTCTGTTTGGAAGGGAAACTCTCATCTGACTCCACAATGGTTGGGTCTCTATCTGAGGCGATCTAGAAGGCACAGATGTAAATGAATGTGTGGCGCCTGGGTTCACTAATGTATATGCATCATGATCAAGGATAGAAATAATACCAATGACCAAATGCAAGGTAAATACATCCTGTGATCACAACATAAACTACGGCACAGTATGGGTCTGTTTGCATCCTTGGAGCCTTTACCTCTGCCTCACCATGGCGCCTCTACTGCAGGCCTGCTGACGCTCTGCTTTCGAAGCCTCTCCACGAAGGCCTCTAAGTGCATCTACGGGTCTTTGGGAGTGGCGGTGGCCTACGATGTCTCTGCATTAATCAATTGAGGATACTCCCCTTGTGAAATAGCCTTCCCCGGCTACAATGGAAACACCTTGTCTTGTATCTCTTACCTCCACAAGTGTCGCTTTCGACACATATCAAAACGGGAGAATATTACAGGTGTCCTTCTTGCGGTAGGGCTTTCGCCCGATCCACGACTAGGAGTTCCACGACCTACTCGGCCTCTATAACCTCTACCCTTGCTTCTCTTTCTGCTAGACTAACCAGAGCTCTGCTGGGAAGTGTTTGGTGCCCTCCTCTTACTTTCGTGCCTACTCTGATACATAGTTGTAGTACTTTTCTCAACCCTCGGGCGACTCAGACTAAGTCCAGTGCATTCGATGAACCCTGAGCAAATGAACTCGATCCGATCTTTGTATCCTACGCAGCTGCACTTACGCGGGGACTTCATCACCCTGAATATATGGAAACAATCTGACTAGCTCTGAGAACCTCTTCTCATACTCCGATACCAACATGTTCTTATGCTCTAATATGAAGAACTCCTCAATCCTTGTGACTCGGGAAAGAAATTTGTCGGTAAAGCTCTTGTAGCTGGTCCCATGATGACATACCGCTCCCGGGATACCTCCTATCACAGCATCCAGATCCTTAGCCACATCTTCCATCAGAAAACACAGAAAACAGGACCCTCGATCATCACATGCACCAGTATAACTGGCCAAATCTTGTTTTACTACTTGTCCCAGCCAAATGCAGAGTTTTGCCTGCAGTTTACGCCCGCTGTATCATATGCTTAGCGCCCAACACATGCTCTCTCTAAGCTTCGGGCTCTTGAACCTCGGGTGGTGGCGGAAGTGGTAAGGGTTATTAATTCTTGACAAGTTGCTATAGCTACTATCTGAGCAATCTGTGCCACCTGCTCTGTAGTAAACAATCCTGGAACTTAAGCTCCCTCTGGTGGCCTAGATGGTCTAGCCTGACCTGCCGTTGGAGGTTGATTCATGGAGGCGGTAAAAGAACCAACTGCATGCTCAACTCCCTCAAGTACTGCAGTACACTCGGAAGCCTCTAGAATGGCTCTCCTAGGATGACCTAGATGTCCTTTGCCTGACATAGTGCTTTATTCGCAAAAATCAAATGTTTAGTACTTTGAAACACTTAAAATGTATGTACTTTGAATTTGAAAATGTGTGGTAGCCAATAGTGTAAAATAGTGTATAAGAAAACTACGGGGCTTAATAACCTGGGTTTCCACTAAGACTAAACTCTGTCTGACTTATTTTACCACCTACTAAGCAGGTGATGTAAGCCTTGCAAAAACTCAGCCAAATGCGCTGACGACTAAGAAAATCTGTGAAGCTAAGTCGGTGTTCCTTGCTGAAAACCCGTAAAAAAAATTTTCTTTTCTAAACTTGTTATTTTATAAAATTTCGACCTGTTGTTTGCATATAGGATATGTTCCAAAACTTAAATACAATTTACTTCCAAAATATGGCAACCTAGCACTTCTTCAAAGAGCCTCGGAGGCTCATCACATTTCATAAACAAACTATGACCTTTATATACCTGATATACAAGTTCAAAGCTTTCTTACAAATATACAATGGTGGGTAAATACATCACATATAACTGAAGTAGTCGGGAGGACCCGATTTGTCCGGCGTTCGACTGTCTTGTTCACGAAAGATAATTTTAAAGCAGGGAAAATAATGAGCTAAAGCGACTCGTGAGTGTATGCTTTATAAATTGCTTTGCCTTTTAAAAGCGTCTGAATGTAAAGCTATCTTTTACCATAATTTCGAGAAAACCTTGCTTGCTTTATATAAAAGTTTCTAAAACTTCATAAGCGCTTGCTTGCTGCTATAAAAGTTTCTAAAACTTTTATAGCCCTTGTAACTGCTATAAAGCTTATAAAACTTTTTAAACCGCTTGCTTGCTTTAGTATAAAGCTTATAAAACTTTATCGATTAGTAGATTTAAAATTTGTATGTAAAATGCTTATAAAAATAGATCAACCATTGGAAGGCCCTTTCTTGCTTGTGTACCCCAGTAAGCACGAAACACGTGTCTGCCCGTCTTGGAATGGAAGGACCTCGTGTCCACATCACCTATTCCGATAAATATAGTGGAATGCTTCATCACCACATAAATAACTAGCGCGCTAACCTTATATACTCCAGTACGTGCCACGGTCGTCCTTTAATATGCCATAATGCATGAGTTAAGTTTGCCGACAAGGAAAATCTAAAATGCAATGCAATCATGTCCTAACTTCACCATGCACGTATGGAATACCTCTGACCGGTAATGCTTGCTTAAACTAGGGATTTCTTAAGGCCTGATTTATAAAAATATAATTTTGCTTGCTTGCTTTATAAAATATGGTTTAACAATCAAAACCATAAGCTTTAAAATATGGTTTGTAATTAAAACCATAACAATATAAGTTTTGCTTGCTCAGTCACTTATAATGCTTTCTTGCTTACTTTATAAAATATTGTTTAACAAATCAAAACCATAAACTTTAAAATATGGTTTAACAATTAAAACGATAACATACAAATCGTAAAACGATTTATAAACAATACACTAGTATTGAAAAATAAAGTTTAGAACACTCACTTTTCCGGTTACAAAAATTCTTACTTAATTTCTCCGTCCTCGCTTTTTACCCTACATATAATTTTCATTTTATCACATAATAGCATATTATTTATTTTCTCACAATAACCCATAAAATGGCTGAATCTCGAACCCGCAAGAAAACAAGGCAACTCTTGGTCCCTTCATGGTTTGTCACCGAATTGCTGTGATACCAAAACACCTATGAAGCAGAAAACATCAATCCACAGGATCAAAACCAAGCCTTAATATAGTGCAGGGCGCGCGATTCTGAAAATCCTTTGGATTGTCCGAAAATAGTCCAAAAAATTCAACTCGTATTGTCCAGAAAGCAGTCAGAAATTATTTATTGTTAGTAATCCGAAAATTTCTAAAAATTCCTACACTTAGTCCAAAAATTTTGGGACTGAAATTTACGGCTTCTCATGGCCTCTAAGCAAATGCTAAGCCATTAAATGACCTTTATAATAGAAATAACACAAGTAGGAAAATTCCTTACTTCTTGGAGTTTGTGAAAGCGTAAGCTTTGGTACCGCGTAAAACTCTCGTCGCGTATACCAACTTTGCCTTTTGCTTCGACGAAAACATACAGTCCGATTTCCGTAGATTTGAGAGATAAGCGAAGAAAGAAAAAAAATAAATATCTTTCTCTCTCTCTCTCTCTAAATCTCGTTCTGTCCGTCCATGAGCAACTTTTGATTTTATCTTCTTTTATTATTATTATTATTATTATTATTATTATTATTATTATTTGGATATATGACTCATATTACCTCATTTGGGTCCGTTTTTACCTCGAAACAATTTATTTCTTTTCAGTTCACTTTATTTTAAATGAACTTAGCTCAAGTCATTTCGACTTAGAGACTTTTATAAATCAAAATCACAGAAGTCGTAACGAGCACTCATGAGAAAATCGTAAAATATTCAGCTTGTCTCAAGAGCCGGCGAAGCTTTTATGAGTCGCTCGTTCCTTGAGAGCAGATTTAATACTTGATCCGTTTTGATCGAGATCCCCAAAAATTTTCTAGGCTTCCCTGAACCATTCTGACAATTTATTATTATCATTATTATCCTTTAACGAATTAAAGTTTTCATGATTTGTACTTTCACCCCTCCACTTTCCTTAATTGCATAAGTGTCATCATTTTTTGAACACTTTAATTTCATCCTTAAAAAACGACTTCAAAAAATACTGCATGGCACTCGACTAATTAAAGGAAGCCCTTAGGCGCATATGTGACCCCTACGGTTACCGCGTGCGAGTACACCCTCTTGGGACGGGCGTTACAAAATCCCATGCTCCCGCGATATGCACAAGCCTTGATAGATGAAGGCGATGAACATACTAAAAAAAGCATTAGTGAATTAAGGCTAATCGATACAGAAATGAAGCGTGGCTAGGGCATAAGAGACTATCCAGAATGCAATCTCAAAGATGCCTAAGACCACAAAGGTTAGAACTAACTCTCGATTCATCAGGCAACAAGCTAATGAGCTCCGGAGAAACTATCAGTGAAATCGGAACTCGGGAATTTCCAGGAGCGGTGGACCTCACTAGCTCTCATGAGTTAATCGATATCTTCCTCCCCATAGGAGAGAAGAGGGAAGTTCAAAAAATTCCAATAGAGAACGTCCTGATCCTATTAAGACAATGACTCCTTAAAGGGTGTATTCTAACACCGGCAGGTTACAAACACAGGTTTATAATGAGCCAGTTCCTTAAGCTAGAGGCATAGGGGGCACTACCACCCTTTGGGGTAGGTATTAATAGAGGCTAGCAAATTCCTCAACCTTTTATGCAGTCACCACCACCAAATTTGGAACTTACTGTCAGGAAGTCAACGAAGAAAGTCAACGAAGAAAGTCAACGAAGAAAGATGTAACGCCCCATCCCGAGAGGGTGTGCGGTGTGTTAATAGCAGTGAGATTCGCATATGTGCACCGAGAAACTCATAGTATTTTAGTGCCATAGAATTTTGGTTGTTTTTAAGGGTGAAATTGTAAAGTTTTCTGAATTGTGGCATGTTGCAATTAAGGAAAGTGGAGGGTGAAAGTACAGAATTATGGAATTTCAAAGGATAATAATAATAATAAATTACCAAAATGGTTCGAGGGGAAACCCTAGAAAATTCTCTAAAATCTCGAATGGCAGAAACGGACTATATTAAATTCGTCTTGAAATCTAATGACCAGTTCGTCGAATTATGAGACGAGTCGTAATATTTTCACAATTTTTGGTGAAATAAGTAGCTAGTGACTTTAGGAATGAGATTTTTAAATCTCAGGAAGTCGAGAAAAATGGCTTGAGTTAAAGTTCATTTTAAAAATAATTGAACTGAAAAAGCTTCCGGGAAAAAATAGACTGAATAAGATAATAGAAATCATTTATCCAAATAATAATAATTATTATAATAATAAGAATAAAAAAAAGATTAAAATAAAAAAGCAAGCAGACGGACGGACAGAGTGCGTGGAGAGTGAGAGATGAGATTTTTTATTTTTTTTCTTCTTTTTGTTTCTTTACCAGTTTACGAATCGGATCGTGATTCGTTGAGTAAGCAAAGTTGGACTTCTGGCAATGAGAGCTATCGTAGGTATAATATCTTAGTGTTTCATCAAATTTCAAAGAGGTAGAAAATTTTCCTACTTGAGTTATTTTTAGCCTAAAGGCAATGTAATGGCTTGAAATTTTTTTAGAAGCCGTGAAAAGTAGTAAACTTCAGTTCCAAAATTTTTGGACTAAGTTTAGGAATTTTTAGGAATTTTCGAGACTGTTTTCGGACAGTTCGGGGTTGAAATTTCAGGATTTTATTTGGACAGTCCGAACATAAATTTCAGAAATATTTTTGGGTGTTTTTAGACTCTATGGGAAGTCCCTTGAGTCTAGAATTTAACCATATGCCTGTCAATAGCATTTGGTACCCACATAATTTCTAAAATTAGTATAATTACCACGTGTGCAAATTTAGTGGTTATGTTGGCTGATGTGTGGTCTAATACATTGAATAACATGAGGTGGATTTGGAAAAAAGTTGTACGGATAGTTTTTAAGGGGCATTTCATGTGTATGGGTATTTTGGAAAATTTCATCTCATATTATCGATGTCCTTATCAAATGGGACTAGCACGTAAAATTTTGTTAGAATCGAAGTTCGTCCAATGTAGTATCTTTGAAAGCCCTTTGTATGTTTTATGGTTAAAAAACGTTGGGCGAGGAGCATTTCGTAATTTGTGCGCCGAATGGTGTAGGCAATTGGAGCATCGACCGATAATCGGCGTATGACAAGAATTGAAAGAAATTAGTCGAGAAAAAGTGAGTACTCAAATTGTTTTTTTCAGCGAAAGTGTTTAAATTACAAGTTTGTAAAGTGCTTTGAAAATATAATGTAATTAGTAAATTTTTTTTTTCCTCCCACTTGTTATACTCAGTAGAAAATTTCGATTTCAGTACTTAAGAAATAGTTTGGCCTGGTTTAGCAAAACCCTTAGATGCCTGACTCAGGTTTAGTCGGATGGTTCAGTTGTGCATGGCGGGGTTATGAGACATTATGATACTTATATTGCACGGTAAACACAATTGGGTTGCGATATATATATTTATATAGTGGTAGCCCAGCACTTGCACGTTATATAGATAATTAGCGTGACATGAGTACATGGTGATGAGGTGTTGGTTCCAGGGTTTCATCCATAGGGCATTTTTGTTCAGGTTCCATTGTATGCTTATGTAGAGATCCGGAGTCGTCGCCGGGCCATATTAGACGGGTGAGTGTTGAGGGTTCCTACCAATGCCAGGATTTCGGGGTTACGTAATCACGTCTAAGTTATTTCAAAAATGGGCCCGCGGTGGTTGGTATTTGATTCTGATAGCACTTTAGATATTAACCACCGCGAAGCAGTTTTAATGGTAAATAGTTTTGAGCGGTTTTCATGGTTTTCATAGCAAAAACTTCGGTTTTATCTGTAATAGTTTTACAACCATTTACGTACCAAATACCATGGGAGGTATACATCTGACGACAACAACATTTAGAACTTATAGTACTCACTGAACCCATTTGGCTCACAGTTTTTTGTTTTTAAATAATTTTTCAAGTGCAGGTGCCGAAGCCGAAAGACCTTTCTAGGATCCTCAGTCCTAGACGTTGTGTTGTATTTATATATAAGATAAGGTGTAAAGTAAACGTAATAAAAGTTAAAATATGACATTTTGTATATGTAAATATCTTTGGTAAAATATGCATGCATGGTTTTGAAAAACAAGTTGCGATGAATTTATGTTGGATGGAATTCTTATCTTATATTTTAATGAGGACGGAAGATATTTATAGTTTACATGAATGGATTTTTGGAAAATATTGGGAGTGTATTTTTTATACGGTGATTTAAGTATTTAGACTTAACGCAGTGCAGCCGTTATCTTTGTTGGATTTTTTGTTAAATCTAAAGGTGTGATTTTGATAGAAAAGTAGAAAATTTTTAGATCCAACGTTTTTTCCAAAGGCGATTTAATGATTTTAGCGACAGCTTCATGTGTGGCAATCGGTCGGCGGCTTGGTGCGGGAGGTTCTTGTGATTTGCTGATTCTTTGTCGATGTCTAGGAAGGGTGCGTCAAAGTTGAGTATCAGAGCAGTTTTAGGCGATAGTTAGCCTGTTTTTGCGCATTTTCCGCAGTATTTCCTATAGAATTGTTTTTTATATTGATTTCCTATTGCAGCTTTATATTGTTTTGCTAAATACTTGCATGCGTGAATATTGTAAAATTATCACTAAATCTTTTAACCTTGGGGGAAATTCCACATTATCTATGCGGGCGGTCGATCTAGGACCGCACTTTGGAGGCACCACTAGAGAAATGTCGAGCACACCCCAGTCAGATGCCTCTGATAGATATCATTTGGCCCGGAACCATCGGTCGCGGACCGGCGTACCTTAATGATGGATCGAGGTTATCTGATTATTCTGACGGCTACCCATATTTCTGGGAGCCTCAAGCGAGAGGGCAAGATAGAAGCGTGCTCCTAAGTGGGGCTAAAACTTATGATGGTACGACGACCCGACGAGTATAGTTAGGCAGTTAGTGAAATTTATGTAGTGATGGGGTGTTGAGTAGACGAGAAAAGTCCTCTTTTTCGGGGTTGCGAGTGGCGACCCGGGGTGAGGGGGCGGTGGGAGGCCGTGGGGGCACCTACGAGTCACTTGGGACCCGATTCAGTGGGCATTTACCCAAGCCAGTTTTGCAGATGCGAGTTATCGGAATGCAAAAATAAAAAGAATTCTTTAGGTTTGAAGAGCGATCACGGCTTGGTATTAAAAATATGAGGCGGGAGGTTTTCGGAGCTCCGTGGGAGTGGTGCCTATGATCGAAGGCTAGGAACATAAGTGTAAGCAATTCATAGCCGACTTGAACTTAAGAATTAAAAGTTCATCTGCTGGACATCTCAAATAACTTTGGAGAGCTGGTTGAAATTTGCACTAAAGGTAGAAAGGGCCGGTTTGAGTTCTAGCTCGGGCGGCAGACCCGAGTAGAGAGGTGCTCCCGGAGCCACTTAGTTAGCCGAGGCACGGTCAGTTTAGTGAAGAGAAAATGGGCTGAAATTGTAGGAGAAGCAGACGAGAACAACATCTAGTCGGGGATGCATCCGGTCGCCCGACAGCCGGAGGCGGTGGAGTCATCATGATCATCATTCATTGCCTTTACCGTCGAGAGGAGGCATCTCTCGGAAGATGCGGGATGAACTATGACGGGATGTTTTCCATTGCGGCGGAAGGTCCTTTATGCGGGAGTGTCCTGACTAGTATTGTAGGAACCTCTGAGGTAGATACGGTAGCATCTACCCCGAACTTGGCTGATTAATTCAGGCTAGTAGGGGTGGATTCGAGAGCGAAGTGTGAAACCCCGAGAAAATCTAATTTCTCGAAAAAAGGCAAAATCGTAATTTCGGTAAAAATCCAAAATTTTTCTAGATCTCAGATGACAAAACGGACTTCACCGTTGGAATCTTCTCGCGAAATCTAGCTACCACCTTGAATTTCGTCGAATTCAGAGACAGTCGGAATTTGCACATTTTTCGAGGCACCAGGTATCGGGTGTCGTAAAACGACATGTGATGTGACAAAAGTCACCTATAACATGTACTCTTGTGACACATGTTACAAGATTAGAGAGATGATGGAAACGGACGGCCGAGATAGTGCTAAGTGTCAAAAATCCAAGAAAGGGGACATAAGTGGGCATTATTTGAATGTTTAATGAGAGATAAGACAAAATAGGGAATAGTGGTCTTCTTCCTTAAGGAGCCAAAAAGAAAGCTGATGGGAGGAAAATGGGAATCACGATGGAGCTTGGGTTGGGGTTTTTAGTGAAGAGTGTGCAACACCTCTCTATATAAACCACGATCAGTTTGTCAGTTTCTTCGAGCGAAGAAGGATGCGCGGCGGACTAGCGTGGACAGGTTTGGGAGTTTAGACAAACTCCGTGAAATATGGAGTTTATCCTACTTGTTTCTTTCTTGATTTAAGTGTTTTGTATCTTGCACAGGGTTGATTTGGCGAAGCCGTGCGCGTTTGATCGATCCCGAAACTTGGAGCAAATGTGAAAATTTATGGAACCCCGTTTAGACGATCCAGTGACAGGTCCACGGACTATTTAGAGCGTCTTATTAGTGATAAATTGTGCATTGTTATGTTTGGTGTGTATGAGGCAAGGGAATGGCCATGGGTGATTCATGGCTTGGAGTATTGTGGATAGTGCAGCATACGGACGATGCCTGCTCTATTTTGGGACTATAAAGCAGTCGGTTTGTATGAAATGGACCATAAACGTCCATGTGTTTTGCTTGTGAAATTGTTTGAAGTGAATGGCTTGAGTTATTGTGGGAATTAGAGTTAATGTATAAGCTTGATGTGTTAACATGATGTCACAATTATATGGAATATAATTGTGTGTATAAACTGTGGAAATGGGGTATAGTTTAGCTCAAGTGAGCTAATTTGGGTGTTGGTTGATTAAACATTGAATAACATGTGGTTTGAGTGCAAATTTGAGAATATTGCATAATTGATATATTAGTGTAAATT
The DNA here is from genome assembly GCA_016808115.1 of Tetrastigma voinierianum. Lineage (NCBI taxonomy): Eukaryota > Viridiplantae > Streptophyta > Magnoliopsida > Vitales > Vitaceae > Tetrastigma > Tetrastigma voinierianum. The sequence continues at coordinate 52,359 of JAEQBH010002293.1, read as the reverse complement.
GCATTGAAATTGCATAACATGTTGTATGTGATTTGAATATGTTAATATATATCGTGAGAATATAAATGGCATGAATGTGTTGAAATGGCGTAATGCATTTCATATACACTTGGGTAACCTAGAAATTAGGTGTGAGTGCATGACTTGTAGATTTTCGAAAAAGCGGAACATGGTTGCGGAATTTCATAGGATGGATTTTCGGAGGTGGGTTAGGAGATAGTCAGCGAGATCATCGGATGAGGATCATATTTGTTGAAGTTCCTAACCAATTAAGCCTCGAAGAGTCCAATACTTTTTTACAGGCTTCGGTAGTGTGTTTTCGAGAACAAGAAGTTTTGTTTTGAAAACTGATTATTTTCTCATTCATGGCTTAGGCAAGTGTGAGGGAGTCGGTGAGAACTCGAGACATGGGAATGGGCATGTAGACATTCAAGTAGGATCACGTATTTACTTGAGTGTGTGTTTACATTGGATCGTTGCATATATACATGGGTGGGGGTAGCCCATTTAGGATGAATTCCACTGCGGGCGATAGCTCACCACGTAGAGGAATATCATTTAGGAGTCTGGGGCGTTCGAAGGCGGCTCCTCTTAGGGCGATTTTGAAGAAAGTCGGGTTGTGGCTTTGAAGTTTTTTGGTATAACATGTATTACAGAATTGTAGATTTTAATATGTGTTTAGTAAAGTGATGTGAGCTCTTGAACCATGTAATAATTGGTTGAATGTATTTGGATAGAGTATGACATGTAGGCCCAGTGGCCATTTTACTACTGTGTGTCTGTATCCCATTATCGCCTACAGATTGACGAATTCAACGGACCCCGGAGTTTTTGGGCGTCATAGCTTGAGTATTAGAGGCTTAGGTATATGAATACCTAGGGGCAGGTATCCATAAGTTTAGTCTGATACCACCGGCGTCACGACTTAGTGAGCTTAGGTACCACCTGAGTATAGGGCTTGGGGGACTTGGGCTTAGGCCACGGTCTTAGAGTGTAGAACTTAGGTATATGAAAACCTAAGGCTTGAGGGGCTTGGGTTTAGGCCATGGTCGAAAGGTGTGAGAACATCACCACTTGGTGTGGCTCAATGTTAGGGTTAGGTATGTGATTACCTAGACAATCACAGGACAAGAGTAGAACACTGCATGCATGGTGTTTTATGTGTGATTGGTGTATATAACATGAATGATGTGTGATCATGTGATTGTTTGATGAATTGTTGTGTATGTATGTGTGAATGGTGTGCATAACATGAATTGTTATGTGTTGTGTGATTGAAATTGTATGCTTGGTGAATAGCATAGGAAAAACGTTGAACACTAGCGCCGAGAAATATAACCTTTGGTGTTCGAGAAATTTTGACAAAATGGTCCATAAATAAATTAAAAAAATATATGATGAGAAGAAATTTTCTAAGGTTTTTACAATGTGTAAAACTAAAGAAAATTAAATAAAATAAAATTTTATAAAATGATTTGGGTGTACTGGAGAATGAAAAAAAAAAATGGATATATTTTTTTTGGGTGTTTTCCAGTAGAAGAAATGAAAATAATAATAATAATAATAATATGTGTGAAAAAGGAAAAAAAAAAGGTGGAGCAGAAATTGATTTGGGTTCGCCCAAAGCGTGTCATATCTGATGGAGAAAATTGTATGGTGAAATAGCCATTAAGGGCATACGAGTTTGGGCGAGGAAGCGTAATCACGTCTGATCGTTTGTGTCGTGACCAATGCTTTGGGAAGTGTGTCACGTCTGATCTACGTATTGTGACAAAGCGGGACTTTAGGTGAAATCACTATACAATTAATTGTATGTCGTGACAAAGGGAGCGGGAGAGGTGAGGCGGGGGCTGGGTCGCGATCTGAGTGTGTGTGACGGAAGGAGCGTGGGGGCAGGCGCTGTGTCGCGACGATTCTGCGACCACGGCCACTCAAGGCGAGCGGCAAGGCCACGATACGGCTGCTTGGGCTGCGACGCAGCGGACGGTACGTGTCCGCGGCCGGGGCACGGCCCGCGACACGGCCCGGCGCGTGGCGTGCGCGTAGCGACCTAAAGCGCCGCTGCACACCATGGGAAGCACCATCTCGCGGCGACCCGAGGGCTCGATTGTGTGCTGCTTGTGCATGACCTATTTTTGAACTCGATTACATTGTTTACGAGTCAGCATTTGGAGCAACGTTCATGACCTTTATTCACAAAATTTTTCAAAAAAAAAAAAAGAAATAAAATTTTTGAAAAAATAAATGGAATCACATAGAAATAAATTACTAAAAATGAGTACCAAAAAAAAATTTTGGTATTAAAAAATGATTTAATAAAATGAAATTATGTCTTGCATTACCTATAAATGCAAGGACATTATGTATGAAATGTTTCTGTATATGAATAGTATCTCAGGGCTGTGTTTGAGCCTTAGAGATACTGCATTGGATATTAACTTTCCATTTGACATGTGTAGATGGCTAGTCGAGGGCGAGGACGTAGGGGTCGTCCACGAGGTGGTCGAATATCGTCGACTTTGACTCTGCTTGCCTTTCTTGGTAGAGTAGGGATTGCGAGTTCTGCATTGCTCCTTACGGGCATGTGCCTGAGGCATGTGCAATAGTGAGCAGTGAGATTGAATGACTGGCAGCGCAAAAGCACATCATCCTCGGTATTAAGAGCGAGGAGGGAGGTAGATGACCTACGAGGGCATCGAGAGATATGGGTGTTGGTACTAAGAGGGAAGGAAGATCCATCTTCTTCAGGCAGGGAAGCGAGAAGACTTATGTTTCGCAAGGGATATCCGGAGACCAATGGGTCATCGGGACCCGAGGCGAGGATGAGACATTTGATCGAGGCCCAGGGGTGGGTGAGTGTGGTATTTGGCGGCTTGACTTGGGCCACTCGACGGAGTTGTCACGGAGGCAGAATCCCAAGGTTATGGGACACCTCGGTCCAATCATCATTGGAACGAGTTAGGGTTGCCCGGTCGAGGATGGGCGAGATGGTGTCTTTACCATTGCCCGTGACCGGACATATGAGGAGGATTGCCCCGAGCCAGGGGACTCCCGGGGTTTGGACGGCGCAGTCCGGTCGTGATGGGACCGGCCCGAGGACACAATTTGTTCCTCCTTTATAGTATGGATCGAGGGAACCCGATGCTCCAGTTCGAGGTGCCACACGGCTGGCCTTGCGAGGCAGATTGAATAGACCCGGGACAGCGTAGGTCGGGGTCGAGCACGGGGTTCTGTTGAGAGTTCGAGTCATCTTTGAGCCAGGACGTCATTACCATTCTTGCCCGGCACAGGCCGCAGGAGGCGAGGTTATCTAGGGGCGAGATCTGTGAATTACGAGGGGCGGCGTTCGATTAAGCGGATATGCGAGTGCGTTTCTACTCGCACTTGTTACCTAGAGTAGTGTTTGAATTGGATGCATCATGTTCATTCATTAATGCATCTTGTGTGATAGGTTTGGGCATAGAGGTTGAGAACTTTAGAAAAGCCATAATATGAGAAAATTCTTCCCTAGGATGTAGGGTGAGAGTTGGTCAGATGTGTCGAGGTCGTGAGTCGGGGATCTTAATAGTGGTCTGCTCATGGTGGACCTTAAATTGAGTAGAAATATTGGGTGTTGATGTGTTCTTGCATTTCTGGTTATAGATGTTTTGATAAACTCCGAACATCAGAAGTGGACAACAGTGGGACGATCATTGTTTATGGATTCATCTTAGATTAGATGAGGTTACCTTATAGTGATTTGGATCAGTTTATATTATGAATTTGGAGGACAGTTCTTTGGGGAAGGAGATCATGTTATGAGAAAATCTGATTCAGTGGAAACATGAGTCTATGTGAATTTGGGTGAAGAAGAGTCGGGAGAGTGCTACTGGATCACCGGACATAGCATGAAGATGTGGAGCTTAGTAATGGAAGATGTTGTATCACTTTGAAGGATGATCTATTCTGGCGTCGAATTTCATGGTCCAGGAGCCGATCGGAATTTGCACATTTCGAGGCACCGGGTATCGGGTGTCGTAAAACGACATGTGATGTGACAAAAGTCACCTATAACATGTACTCTTGTGACATATGTTACAAGACTAGAGATGATAAACGGACCAGTAGAGATAGTGCTGATGTCAAAAATCCGAAAGGGGACATAAGTGGGCATTATTTGAATGTTTAAATGGGAGATGAAACAAAATAGGGAATAATTAGTCCTTCTTTGTAAGGAGCCAAAGGCTTGATGTGGGGAGAATGGAAGTCTGATGAGCTTAGGTTGGGGTTTTTAGTGAGGTGTGCAGCTTCTCTCTAAGATCTCGGCCGATCGGACCGATCCCGGATTTCTTCGAGACCAAGAAGGAGGATTGATCTCTGGCGGAGGACTCTGGCAGTGGACTGGGTTTTGGGGAGTTTCGACAAACTCCGTGAAGTATGGGTTTTATCCTACTTGTTTTACTCTTGATTTAAGTGTTTTGTAATGCTTGGGTTGATTTGAGGCGTGAGTGGCCGTTTGATCGATCCCGAACTTGGGCAGTAATTATGGAACCCAGTTTGAATGGTCAGTGACAGGTCACGGAGCTTCATTTAGGCGTCTTAATGTGATAAATTGTGCATTAATTCATGGTTTGAGTATGTATGGTAAAGGGAATAGCTTCATGGAATTGAATTCATAAAGAAGAACCGATGTTGGATAGTGGGCTGCCGCGGACGATGTTCTTCTGTTTTGGGGCCCATAAAAAGCGGTCGAGTTTGTATGAAATGGGTCTTAAGTGTCCATGTGTTTTGGCATTGAATTGTTTGAAATGAATGGCTTGAGTTGTGTAGAATTAAGAGGTTAATGTATAAACGATGTGTTAACATGATGTCCACAGAATTATATGGAGATATAATTGTGTGTATAAAACCATTGGAAATGGGGTGTGTTTAGCTCAGTGAAATTTAATTTGGAGTGTTGGTTGATTAAACATTGAATAACATGTGGTTTAGTGCAAATTTGAGAATATTGCACCAATTGATATATTAGATTAATAAATTGCATTGAAATTGCATAACATGTTGTATGTGATTTCAGATATGTTAATATATATGCATGAGAATATAATAGCATGAATGTGTTGAAATGGCGTAATGCATTTTACCGTATGCGTGAGTAACGCAGAAATTAGAGTGTATGAGTGCATGACATGAATTTTAAAGCGAACATGGTTGTGAAGAGTTCATATGATGATTTTCCAGAGAATTGGGTTGGGAGATAGTCCAACAGATCATCTCGGATGAGGACCGCGGCTGTTGAAAAGTTCCACAACGATTTACTCACACAGTAGTCGATACTTTGCGAAACTCGGTAGTGTGTTTTGAGAACAACAAGTTTGTTTTGAAAGCGGTGTACTACCGTACGTAGAGCTTTAGGCAAATGTGAGAGTCGGTGAGGACTGAGACATAGGAATGGGCATGTAGACATTCAAATGGGATCCACGTATTTACTTAGTGTGTGTTTACATTAGATCATTGCATATACACTTGATTGGGAGGTAACCCGTTTAGGATAATTAAGCAGGCGATAATTACCGCCCCCAATGGGAATATCATTTCAGGTACGGGAGCGTTCGAGAAGACGGCTCATCTTAGAGCCGATTTTGAAGAAAGCTGGGTTGTGGCTTTGAAGTTTTTGGTATAACATGTATTAAAATTGTAGATTTTAATATATGTTTAGTAAGTGATGTAGTGACTCTTGAACCATGATATAATTGGTTGAATGTTGGATGAAATTATGACATGTAGGCCCAAGTGGCCATTTTACTCACATCTGTGTGTCTACGTATCTGAGACGTATAGATTTCCATAAGTTGACAATTGATCAGCGGATCCGGGTTTGGGGGCATCATAAAAGTGCGATTACAGCACCTAGTGGGGTCGCGATAGGGGTGCGAGAGGCCCGGAGAGGAAGTACCAGATTGGCGAGTTCAGAGTGGGACTTGTGTACTCGAGCTTAGGTATTCTGATCCTAGCGGGAGGTAGATGCATCTGAATGATTCACGGTATTATTTCAATTTACGATCATGATGCATATGGGGGCCGGCATCATTCATTTTATTTCGATTACCATTCAACGAGGCACCGGATAGAGTCCCGACTTATAGATGGTCGATGGTGGTTTTCGTACTTGATGGGGATACTATGATATACGAGAAAAGGATAGTTTCGAGCGATGTTGGTGATCCGAGGAATAAGGATTTTCCAACATACTTGATAGTGTTAGGTATCCATGATTTCGATATAGTCTTGGGTATGGACTGGTTATCCAGGCATAGAGCCACCTTAGATTGCTATAAGAAAGTAGTAAGATTGGTTCGACCAGAGGAACCAGGCTTGATATTTCGGGGAATTAGAAGAGAGATCGCCCCTAGTCTCATTAATGCCATGACCGCCTAGAAAATGCTTCGGAAAGGTTAGCAGGGTTATTTGGCATTTGTGGTGGATAAGAGATAAGAGGGGACACGGCTGGAAGACATCCCCATAGTCAAAGAGTTTCCAGATGTCTTTCTAGATGATCTTTCAGGTTTACCCCCTGATAGAGCAATTGAGTTTGTTATTGAACTGGTTCCAGGGATCGAGCCGATATCCATTCCTCCATCTGAGAATATATTTTGAGTAGAGTTAAGAGAGAATTGAAAGCGCGATCGGAGGAATTATTAAGCGAGGGCTTCATCAGGCCTAGTACCTGCGCATGGTGAGCTCAGTTCTTTTTCATAAAGAAGAAAGATGGAAGCTTACGGTTGTGTATAAACTACGAGGCAATTTGAATGAGGCGACAATACGCAGCCGATATCAGCTTCCTCGTATAGATGAGCTATTTGACCAATTGTATGGATCTCGGGTATACTCTAAGATTGACCTAAGGTCAGGATACCATCAGTTGAGGGTCCAGGAGAATGACGTTTCTAAGACTGCCTTCAGGACGAGATAAGGTCACTATAAGTTCCTAGTGATGCCATTCGGATTGACTAATGCCCCAATTGCGTTCATGGATTTGATGAGCGAAGGAATTATTCGTCCATTATTTAGATAAATCTGTGATCATATTCGTGATGACATTCTGATGTGCCAGCGAGTCGGAGGAACATCTGAGCATCTCGGACGTTATTTCATATTCTTCGAGAGGCGTCAATTATCGCTAAGTTTAGTAAATTTGATTTGGGTTGGACAAAGTAGCTTTCTTAGGTCATGTCATTTCGGCAGAAGGTGTTAGTGTGGATCCTCAGAAGATCCGAAGCTATAGGGTTAATTTGGGAAGCCACCCGAGATGTTTTTGGAAGTCAAGTAATTTCCTTGGATTGGCAAGTTACTCTGAAAAAATTTGTTGGGGATTTTCGAAGATAGCAGCCCGTTGACCAATCTATTGAAAGGATTAGAAATTGGTGTGGAATCACCTTCAACATAGTTTTGAGGGCTGGGGCGATTGACTCACGGCTCCAATGTGCACTACCATCGAAAGGGCCGGTTATGTAGTGTCGAGGTGATGCCTCAGGACAAGGGTTAGGGTGTGTTTTGATGCGGGATGGGCATGAGTAGAGTGATAGCTTATGCTTCTCGTCGGTTAAAGCACAGGCACAGCTACCAGTATGAGTTTGGAACTAAGCGGCGGTGGTTTTATTTGTAAAGATATTGAGACATTATCACATACGGTGTTCCACATCCCGGATATTCAGCGATCATAAGATCCTGCGGTATATTTTCACTCGAAAGAGTTAACTTAAAGGCGTGCCGGTGGTTTTGAGTTGATTAAAGTTATGATTACCACAGTAGAGTACCATTCGGGGGAAGGCCAATGTAGTGGCCGATGCTAATGGGAACCCGAGAGGGTTCCTATGCTTATCTACAGATGGTATATCTCCCATTGTTGATAGAGTTGAGATCTTTGGGAGTTCAGTTGCAGGTAGCTGATCTAGGGACACTATTGGCATCATTTTATGTTCGTCCTTTTCTAGTGGATCAGATCAAGGAAGGTCAAAAGCAAGTTTCAGAGATGATTAAGTTGAGGGCGGAGATTGAGGGTGATAGGAAACCAGAGTTCCAGATCAGAGATGATGGTGTAATAGTTAGAGGGAGTCGAATGTGTGTACTTGAAATAGGTGAACTAAAAAGGAAAATCATGGAAGAGGCTCACTCTTCAGCATACGCCATGCACCCTGGTAGCACCAAGATGTATCATACTGCGGGGAGCATTATTGGTGGAAGAGGGCATGAAGAAGGAAGTCTGATTTATTATCCCGGATGTCTAACCTATCGTGGTGAAATTAGAGCACGAAGCTCGTAGGAAAGATATAGCCCCCTTCGATTCCTGTATGGAAGTGGGATAAGATTACTATGGATTTTGTTATCGGGCTTTGAACTTCGGAGACAACCACGATGCCATATGGGTGATAATGGATGAATTCGCGAAATCGTGCATTTTCTCGATTAGCAATGATGACCCGTTGGACAAGTTGGCGCAATTATATGTGGAGGAGATAGTTAGATTACATGGTGTTCCTATATCGATAGTCTCAGACCGAGACCCCATATTCACATCCGGATTTTGGTCTAGTTTACAGGATGCCATGGGAACTCGATTGCATTTTGCATAGCTTTCCATCCTCGGGCGATGGTCGTCGGAAGCTATTCGGATGCTGGATATGCTCGGAGCATAAGTGATAGAGTTTAAGGGAACCTAGGATACACATTTATCTGCGGCCTGGGTTAAGCACCATTAATAGTTATCAATCCGGCCTTAGGCATGGCTCTATTTTAGGAAACGTTCACCGGCGGAGTGTCGTACTCCAGTATCTTTGGGATAGTAGGAGAGAGGAGGCGGCCAGGCTAGAAGTTAGTACAAATTACCTTAGATAAGATCGGATGTCAAGAGACGGACTCAAGGCGACGAGGGACCAGAGACGGAAAAGTTATGCGGACAAACGCCGTAAGGATCTACAGTTTAAGGTGGGCGACAGGGTCTTCTCAGTTTCCCCTTGGAAGATACCAGTTTGGAAGACGCGGAAAGCTAAAGCCCAAATACATAGAGCCATATGAGATTATCGCCAGAGTGGGACCAGTAGCATATAGACTAGACCTTCCTCCAGAGTTGTCTAAGGTTCATAATGTGTTCCATGTATCCATGCTCCGCAAGTACATTCAGAATCCACTCCATGTACTCGGAGAATGTGATGGGAACTAAGGATAATTTGACCTATAGGAAGCGACAATGCAAATAGTAGATCGTAGAGAAGCGATTTTCTTGAATAAGGTCATTCCTTTGAGTCAAAGTTTTATGGGGAATCATGTGGGATTAAGGAGGCTACGTGGGAGTTAGAGGCTCGAATCTTGTGATCAATATCCTGCAGTTGTTTCGGATTAAAGGTATCCTCTTTATGTTAGTTTTGTTCATTTCGAGGCCAAAATGTTAAGGAGGGAGGATTTATAGCGCCTCGTCAGGAAGGGGTGTACGGTATGTGTAGTAGAGATTCGCATATGTGCACCAGAGCTTCCTTAATTATATTAGAGCCATAATAGAATTTTTGAAAGTTGTTTTTAAGGGTGAAATTGTAAAGTTTTCAAGAATTGTGGCACTTTTTGCAATTAAGAAAGTGGAGGATTAAAGTACAAATTATGGAATTTCAAAAGGATAATAATAATAATAAATTGCGAAATGGTTCAAGGAAGCCTAAGAAATTCTACAGATCTCGAATAATGAAAGCAATTTGTCTTTATTAAATTCGTCTCGCGAGAGTCTAGTGACCAGAGAAAAAGTTTTATCGGGTGCAGGGACCGGTCGGATTATTTGCAATTTCTTGGTGATAAGTCGTAGTGGCTTGAGGGGACGAGATTTTACGAAAATCTCGATCGAAAAATGACTTGAGTTAAGTTCATTTAGGAAATAAATTGGCTGAAAGAAATAAATTTTTCGAGGAGGCAAAAATGGACCCAAATGAGCAATAAAATGCATTTAATCAAATAATAATAATAATAATAATAATAATAAAAATAAATAAATAAAAATAAAAAAGCAAGCAGACAGACGAATGAGTCATGGAGAGTGAAGAGATGAGATTTTTATTTTTCTTCTCTTAAGCTTCTTTCTCGGATTCTGGAGATCAGTTTGTAGATTTTCGTCGGAGGCGAAGAGCAAGTTGGACTACGACCAAAGGCTACGTAGTGCCAATATCTTAGTGTTTTGTCAAATTTCAAGAGGTAGAAAATTTTCTCTTTTGAGTTATTTTTAGCACAAAAGGTAAATGTAATGGCTTGAAATTATTTTAGGAAGCTGTGAAAGTCGTAAACTTAGTTCAAAATTGCTGAATTTGAGTTTAATTACAAATTTCCGGGTTGTGTTCGGTCGATTCGAAATTTGAATTCCCGGGACTATTTTCGGACAGTTCGAGTTCAAATTTCAGGATTTTATTTGGACAATCCAAACATAAATTTCGAAATATTTTGGGTGTTTTAGACTCTATGGGAAGTCCTTGGTATAGAATTTAACCATATGCTGTCAATGGCATTTTGGTACACATAATTTCTGAAAAAATTTAATTATAGTACCACGTGTGAGAATTTAATGGTTATCTTTGGCGATGTGTGGTCCTAATACATCGAATAGCGGGCGTTTTGAAAAGTTGCTAAAGCGGATAATTTTTTATGGGGCACTTCATGTGTAGGAGCAGCATTTTGATCGAATTTCACCTCATATTATCGATGTCCTTATCGAGATGGGACTAGCCGCAGTAAATTTTGTTAGAATCGAAGTGAATTGATGTAGTCTCTTTAAAGCCCTTTGTATGTTTATGGTTAAAGCGTTGGGCCCGAAGGAACATTTACAAATCAATTGTATGAATGGTGTAGCGATTGATTATCTGTGATAATCCTAGCGCTTAATGAGGAATTAAAGAAATTAGTCGAGAAAAGGTGAGTATTCAAAATCGTTTCGAAAGCGAAGTGTTTAAATTACAAGTTTGTAAAGTGCTTTGAAAATATAATGTAATTAGTAAAGAATTTTTACCTCCCACTTGTTATACTTAAAATTTGGTTGATTACTTAAGAAGCAGTTTGGCCTAGTTTAACCGCGCCTATGGCACATCTCGGTTGGCCTAGTAAGGTCACCCTCTGCACATTCGGTATATAGATAGTTAAGACATATGGTATAGTGATGAGGTGTTGATTCAGAGGTTCATCGGGCATTTGGTTTTATGCTTATAGGAGAATCAGCCGTGTTCCAGGACCATATTAGACGGGTAGTGTTAGGAGTTCACTGCGATGCCAGGATTAGGGTTAGTGGCATCACGTCTAAGTATTTCATAAATGGGCCCACGAGTGGTTGGTACTTGATTTCTGATATATTTTTTGGATATTAACCACCCTTTGAAGCAGTTTTCGATGCTTGAAATAGTTTTGAGCCGGTTTTAGGAAATGGTTTCATAGAAAAACTCGGTTTTATTATAAACGGTTTACAACCATTTTACGTACAAATTTCATATTGGGAGGTACATACGATGACAACAACATTTAGAACTTATAGTACTCCACTAGAACCCATTTGGCTCTGATTTTGTTTTTTAAATAATTTTTCAAATTAAAGTGCCGGCTGAAAGACCTTTCTAGGATCCCTCAGTCCTAGGCGTTGTGTTAATATTTATATATAAGATAAGGTGTAAAGTAAGCGTAATAAAAAGTTAAAATATGACATTTTGTATATGTAAATATCTTTGGTAAAATATGCATGCATGGTTTTGAGAAAAACAAGTTGCGATGAATTTATGTTGGATCGATTCTTATCTTATATTTTGATGAGGACCAGAGATCCTTTATGGTTGTAGTTGGATTTTTGGAAAATATTGGGAGTGTATTTTTTTATACAGGTGATTTACCTTATTCGGGCTTAACCAACTGTGCAAGCCGTTATCTTTGTGTATTTTCGTTAAATCTAAAGGTGTGATTTTGATAGAAAAGTAGAAATTTTTAGAACTGGCGTTTTTAGACGGGTTTCAAAACGGTTTGCGACTTAGCTTCATGGTAACTTGTCGGTCGGCGAGAGGCTTGGGTTTGGGAGGTTCTTGTGGAGTGCCAGGCCGAATTCTTTGTCAATAGGAGGGGGTGCATCAAGACCTCGGGGGAACTTACTACCATGAATTGATTCTAAAGAAATTCTGATAAGCGGATCTCCCTAGTTGAGTTCATTCATCTATCCTTTATTGGTGAAGAAGTGCGACTTATGGAAGAATCACATACCTCGACACCTGACCTGATATGCTTTGATTATTGGCGAAGACTGGGAAATCTTTAATTTCTTTCTAAAGGAGAATTCATCACATTTCCCAGTCCTCAACTCCCAGCAAAGAGGAACTTGGGGAAAAGTATATTGTAGTATCATAAGCCACAGAAATCATGGTACAATTGTTGGAGTTTCAAGAATATTATCAAGGCAGGGATCAACAAGGGAATAAGAGTTTCACGAGAAAAGGAATCCATGATGGTTGATGAAGATCCTTTCCCACTAGTGGCTTCAATCAACATAGTTGCTTCGGATCTAAGAGCATTTACGAATGAAAGGATGATGAAGTTTTCTCCTAATGTAAAGAGATAAGAAAGATATGGAATTAAAAAGTAAAACCTTAATATCTAGTTTATAAGGAAAAATTGGTAGTAAAAGGAAAAGTGTCTGTAGGAAAAGAATGGAAGGTATCCATACCATTCAAAACAGGAAATCAAAAAGGAGAAACCCTTCAAAAAATTTGTTCCTCGAAAAAGAGACATACTTTTTCGGAGGAAGGGCGGGGAACACTTCAAGAAGGAAAATACCTCCAAGGTTTGTTTTCCCTTTTCCTATTCCACCTTAACAAAAGTGGCATATAATGGAACATGAGAAATTTCCTCAAAAGTTCATTAGAACTTAGAAGATAAGGATTTAGAGACTGAGAGCTATGGAGAAAAAGAAAATACCTAAAGAAATGCCACGGGAAAAACCCAGAAAACGAGAGAATCAAAAAGAAAAAGTGATGTCTACTTCAAAGAAAACTAAATTTGGAAGGAGGGCTACAGAAGATGAAGAGTCTAGTTGCGAATCTAATGCAGAAATGGATTTAAGAACTATTTCGATAGGTACATTTCCTATGTCTTTAAAATGTTCCACTATTTCTCTAACTGTACCATATTTTTTCAAGTCAAAATAGATAGAGGAAAGCAATAGATGTAGAGAAGAACATGAGCCAGCAAAGGAAAAGCATAGTCAGAGGGTGATCACCATTGACCCCTCTGAAGGAATCAAAGCTCAGAAGGTGATACTAGAAAAACCTACTAGATGACAAGGCACATAAGACCTCTCTATGTGAGAGCACACTTAATGGTAAACCGGTGTCTAAGGTATTGATGGATAATGGATCATCAGTTAATGTGATGCCATTGAGGATGTTAAGAGCTTTAGGAAGAATCATTGGTGATTTAATTGAAACCTAAGTGTATGTATAAGCTTTTACTGGAGAAATCTCTAAGACTCTGGGCGTACTCCCTATTTACATCCCAGCCAGGTATAAAGACTTCCCTTATAAGCTTTCTTTGTGATTAATTCTACATCTAATTACAATGCTTTACTAGGAAGAGATTGGATTCATGCCAATTGGTGTGTGTCGTCCTCCCTTCTCTAATTTTTACTATTTTGGAAAGGTGATGAAGTAGAAGTGGTATGGGCAAAAAACAACCTTTCATTGCAACCTCGGATTCTGTGGAGGCCAGTTACTATGACCAAGAGTTTGGTCCAATAAAGTTCAGAGGCAAAAAGAAGGATGAAACTCCAAGGGAATTATACATGGAGGCAAGAGATACTGGTGACATTCAAGACCAAGTTGCCAAACTTCTTAAGACAACGGCTATCATGCCTTTCAAGGCAATAAAGGGCCTAATCATCGAGGAGATCAATGACTAGAGTATTCTAATGAAGATAATGTGGCCGGCGCAGCGTGACATTCAAAATGAGAAAATACGGCAGGATTCTGAAAAGATTCTGGAAAGTGGTTCAAGACATTTGTGGAGGCGAGAGTGATTTATTAGAAGAATCGGATGAATAGGAGGAAGAAAAATTAGATTGAAGATTTGGGGCAGTTCCTCTAAAACATTGATGATTTATGAAGAAGAATCAAATGAAGAGGAAGAAATTCGGATTTAAGATTTGGAGCAAGCTCCTACTAAAATGGAAGGCAATAGCTCAAGTACATTATACTATGGAAGAAGTCAACCCCTCAATACCTGCTGGAGGAGACAAGGTTAGCACATCAATTCTCTTATCCACTAACTTAAATGAACATATATATCATTGTTGCAGGAAATTCAAGATTGTTTTGCTTGAATTATGATAATTGAAATGCCCGGGATTGGATAGAGGCCTTGTGGAACATACGTCTTCATATTAGGCCCAAATTCCATCACTAATGACAGCGCAGAAGAATGTCGAAGTAGAAGCCAAGGTGAAGGAATTAGAGAAACTCTTGAAGGCCAAATTCATCATGCCTACAAGGTATGTTCAATGGATAGCAAATATAGTTCTGTGATAGAAGAAAATGGAAAATTCGGATATGTGTTGATTTTTAGAGATTTAAATGTTGTTACTCCTAAGGAAATGTGTGTAGCCTTCTTCGCAGGCTTATTTTAGTTGATTATCTGCTAATAATGAATTGTTTTCCTTTTGTGGATGGTTTCTCTGGTTATAATCAAATTCTAGTAGCGGTAGAAGATATACCTAAGATCAACTTTAGATGTCCTTACTGCATAGGGACATTTGAATAAATGGTCATGCCTTTTGGTCTAAAATGAAGTGCGGCTGCAAAGGGCAATGAATGCCATATTCCATGACACGCTAGCCTACCACCATGTATGATATACATTGATGATATGTGGTTCATTCAAGCAGCCAAGGAGCATGGAGATCATCTAAGAAAAAGCTTTGAGTGGATGAGACATCATCGGTTGAAGCTTAATCCACTCAAATGTGCATTTCGAGTTCGTGCAGGGAATTTTCTTAGGTTGAAGGTGCGAAAGGATAGAAGTGGATCAAAACAAAGAAAGAGCTATTAGTTCAGCCATTAGCCCATATGAAAACAGAAAAACTCAAAGCGTTCTTGGGTTAGGTAAATTGTTAAGAAGATTTATCTCTAACCTAGCAAGTAAAACCAAGGAATTCTTTAATTTAGTGAAATTGAAAGATATGGAAAGTTTACATGGAAGGAACTATAAGGTTTTGAAAGTACTTAGCAATTATAAAATAGTGGGAAACAACAAAAAAAATTCTCAAGCCCCACCCTAAGGACCCTTTGAGACATGAAATCCAGTTCAATCTAAAGAGGAGGTGTGAGATTACCTTGTGTCGGTTTGAAACCGATCAATGGTCGGGGCAGCCAAAAGTGAAGTGAACCAAGTCTAGATTCACCTTAACATTATCCATGTGAGAGAGAGAAGCCAACAACCTCCAAGGCAACGGTCTCGGAAGAAGTCTTAGTGCCAGCCAAGTCTCGATCCGAAGAGGAAGCCAAAACCGATCTCACCAAGAGGAGTTGTTCTTAAAGAACACTCTCTCTTTCTCTCTTGAACACCCTTCTTGAGAGTGAGAAAAATGGCTTAGTCTTGTTGGGTTTTCCATAAAATGTCCTTTATAGGAAAAAAACTCATGAAATGTCTAAAGTGCCCCTCTCTTTAAGATATGATAGGCTATAAGCATCCCTATGCGTTATGGCGTGTTCCCTCATAGGCCTTAAGCCCATGAACAAGCCTAAGCCTACACTTTCTCTTAGTGAGGGCCTTGACCTGATTCCACTAATCCCGTGACATTCCATTCTCGATATTGATCTCCTCATATTTGGGATCCACATCAAATCCGTTTTACATTAGCCCCTGATCTTCTAAGTGTGTGACCCATTAGGTTCCGATTATATTTGCCCGCCAGTTCAACCATTGAATCCGAAGCGAGCCATGAGCGGTATCTAGCAATACATCATGACTCTCAATTGGCCGGAAGAGTCAATGGTCTGACTGCAAACCCTTCCACCAGACAATGTCGTGCAAATTGTCGTTTCTGTATATTCAGCTCAGGTTTAGGCGCAGACGAAGTTTAGCTCCCACTAGACTGGCTATGCCACATCCAACCCAAGTAATAGTAGATATTGTCATTGGACTGATGAGTCTAAAACTCATATATTTTTAATCCATTTTTTTGGCATTTTTTTAACATTTTATGGTCTATTTTTATGCCAAATTGTGGAATATTCACCAACTTTGTGTTTTGCAGGTGTTAATTGAAAAATGAGAGAAAACAAGCAGAAAAGAAGCAAAAAGGTGGAAAATGCGGTAGATCTTGCTCCGCGACATAATTTTCGTATGTCGCAACCCACAAAACTAAGCATACAAGGAACTAGCATAGCGACCGACAACCTCTGTTTACCCAACAAAGCTCATACATAACTCAATGGCTGAAGGAGAAATTTTAATAGCTACAAGAAGTTATGCAATGGCGACATTGTGAAGAGAAGATTGTGAAGAAAAGCGTAAGTGACAATTCTTGACTGTGACAACAATTCAAGCGAGAGAGCAAAGCGTGGCGACAATATAATTTACATTTGCAACATAAAAGTTGAAGGCTAACAAATGAACTTTGTCACGACAAAGGCAGTGTCACAGCGAAATTGCACCAGTTATGACACAAGTCAGCTAGATTGTCTTTTTATTTTGTGACAAAGTATTCAAGCATCAAGCTAGCTCAAGGAAGAATTGTTGTCGCAAAAAAAAAAAAAAAATCATGTCGCGACATAACATTAAGAATTCACAACCAAGAGCAAAAAAAATTTGTTGCGACAAAGATTATTTACATTCGACAACGAAACATGAAGGAGATGAATTCCCTATCGTGACAAGAACACAGAGTAACATGAGGAAAAACGACGACAAAGAAATTCTTATTGCAACATAATCAAGAGTTGAAAGCAAAACATGTGTCGCGACAAAGAAGTTTCCTATAAACAATAAAATCTATAGAAATGGTAAATTTTTGTGGCAAATGAGAAAAGAATAGTTAAATTAGCGAAATTGAAGAAGAACTGAGAATGGCCAAGGCAATTGTGTAGCAACAAATAATTCTCTATCGTAACACATAGCTCAACAAGCTAGAGGAATTAGAGAAGAAAGAGTACACATTGCGACCAAGGAGTTTTCTTTATCGTAATATGAAATTTCTAGGACTTCGAAAGAGAATACATCGCGTGAGTTGATAGGTTGAAAAGGAAAATGTTTGTCACGACAAGGAAAATGTTTGTCGCGACAAGGAAAATTATGTCACGACAGATTCCAGAAGAACAAGTATATGAGAAGGTGGTTGCAAACAAGTTTGGTGTCGTGACACAAGGCATTCCTGTCACGACAAGAACAATACTGCTGAATAAAATCTATGTCGTGACATTATCAAAGTATGTCGCGACACAATCCAAGAGCAAGCCTAGAGAATAGGTCACGACAAAAAACAAGAAGCTACGACAGAGGCAACGACAGAACTTTCTATCTCGCGACAAAGAGACCAATTTGGGCCACAATTTTGGGGATCCACAATGCAATTAATGAAGTGAGACCCAACATTGAAAAGCCTATAAATAGAAGCTTCTAGGGCAGTAATGCTTCCTTCTTCCAACTCGGGGCGTCACGGTTGGTTTAGAAGACTCTTCATATATATATATTCCATTTTAGTAGATTTAGTTTTAGTGTAGCTTTATTTTGTTAGTTTTCCTTTAATTTTAGGGATTTAGGTATTGTACTGAAGTACGGCTTCGAGCTGGTATTTCTTTATAAAATCATCTTTTTCATTCCTGTTGATTTAAATGGATGATAGAAGTTTGGAGTGATAGAAAGTTTAAGGTTCATTATTTAAGTTCATTTATGATTTGGTGATTACTCATATCAATTGATGCCTTAATCTTGGTGAACCAGTTTTGAAAGGTTGAGCTCACCTCAAAATGGGGTCATTGATGATAGTCATTTCTTGCATAAGGTGGAAGAAAGCTTATTAAATTCTTGAATTTATTTGATTAATTGTGTTTATAAATTTACTTGTTGTAGTGCTAATTACATTGTACTACCCAATGTAGATCTTGTATCTTTCTCTGTCAGGAGGTCTGGTGACACAAAAGTGGAGGAATCCACGAGTGTAGACGGAGTTCTTTAGTAGGTATGGTAGACTAATACTATACGAACTAATCGACTTTGAAAGTACTGGATAGATCTCAACATAATTTGAGAGATAGTTTAATGAAGTATCTATTCAATCACTCAAAAGTCTCTCTTCTTTACTGCTGAATTGATTACGATCGAAGTGGTAGCAAAGATCTAATCCAAGAGGTGTTTTCATCACCTTAAGTGTAGGATGAGGTCTCAATCAAATTAGGAGAAGGCTTGCGATATCTATAATCCACATAGAGGGTAAAATTCTTTAGTCTAAGTTTAGTGAAGTATTTGAAGAATACTTTAAATCTTAGAAGATATATTATAAATGCTTCGATTAAAATCATGTCTAGAAATGAATATAGTACAATCAATGAAAAGTTTGGTTAAGGAAAGTAAGCTGCATACTACCACCAAATCTTTGACAAACTCGATTTTCCAATTTATGGTTGAGCTATGAATCGAAATGATGCAGAAATTGATTATTACTAATTGATTTGCATTGAAGTTTTGTCTCACTCGGTGAATCCTCAACCCCCGATTTTATTAAACTTTGTATATTTAAGATTTGATCTATGACTACATTTTAGTCCTCTTGTGTCATAACGTTGGAATTCAACAGTAGCAGATGTCTGATCCGTGGGTCAAATAAAATCTGTTTATCATCCTCTCATGATGTATTTGAACAAATATCACCCATATATGCAATATTTTGATGGTCAGATTACTGCTCATTTCATCGATATTTGAACAATCTATCACATGTATATCAATGATGCATAAGTTATGCGGATATTCAATGAGGTGTGCAATTATACATTGATCACATCATACAGTTTGGTATTAACACGAACTCATTACTCATTAGTTATGCACACGAAGACACTCTTCATGGCATTTCCACCATGGCCAAAGATTCTCGAGTAATGATCTCGATAAGAGGCCATTAGTATACTCTCCCATTAATGGAAGTGGTGAATCCTTTGTTGGCTACTCAATTACCTTCAAATACCTCAAGTTACACTTGATCATCCGCCTATGGTGACCTTTAGAGGCAACAAGGGAATGAAGTCAAAGCATAGAATCAATATTCCAGATATCCTTGAGCACATCAAGTCTAAGGATACTTGGACCATTCCTGTGATAAGACTATCATCCCTCCCTTGGAAGTAATCCATATGATTGTCTCATGAAAAGTCTCTAATGTATAGCTACTCTTGTAAGCATCCACGTAATATTCTAATCAACTCATGATCTGATTTATAAGATCCACCCACTTGATCCAATCCGTAGTATGACACGTGCTAATGCATCAGAGATCAACAATGTCTAATATCGTTGATCCTATGACTTGGGATAATTTAGATACTAACATAATTGCATTAAATCTTAATATCATGATTTCCTTCCAGCCTATGTGTATCAGCTGGACTTCATTAATTCGATTAAAGATCTATATCAATTCAACGTATGAATATCAAATTAATGAAGAAGCCTTTCATATTAAATAATATGTAATACGTACAATAAGTGCTAAGGGCGATTCTGGAGAAGTGTCTTAGTGAGAGGATTAGTAATATTCTTATCTATGATTACATCATGTCTACAGTAATTTCTTTAACCAAATGAGCATCTTACAGTACATGTTTGGATCTTTGATGAGGCTTGTGGTTCCTTTTAGCAGCGGTAAACATTGTTGTCTGGCCCACAAAAAGCATCGGATCCTACAATCCTAGGTACCACTCTTAGTTGATAATGAACTCCCTTATCAAAGCCTTGTAAATGCGGAAGCTACAATGTCCCAGATTCAGTTGTGGAATCTTCAGTCGTATCCTATTTGGAACTCTTCCAACTAACTATGCCACCATTCAACATGAACACATAGCCTGATTGAGATTTTAAATCATCTCTATCATATTGGAAGTTGGCATTGGTAAACTTGCTTACAATAAGATCATTATCTCCATAAATAAAGAACAAATCTGTAGCACCTTTTGGGAGATTAGGACGGGTGTGGATCAAAATGGGTCCAGGGATGCTCGTTTAATTATTTTGTTTATTTTCATTTTGTTTATTGTTTTTCTTTTATGCATCCATGATACTAAATCATCTGTGATGGATCGAATAAATGTTTTGACAATCTGGATCAAGTCTGCACCTGCCAAAGATGGGGGGCAAGCCAAATTAAGCCTCCCCGATGCTTGGGGAATTCCCCGATGTCCCCTCGGGAGCTCGAGACACAGGATCTCACTTTTTGTGAGCAGGGCCAAGGCCAACGAGCTCCTCGGTTACTGACCCGTTTTCATTTATCTTATCAAAACATTTATTTATGTCATTTCATTTTAGGGTTTTCAATTACGCAGAAGCACTTTCAAATGGTAGGCCCATAAACATTTACTCTTATACAATTTGTTTACAAAATGGTGTTTCTTGCCTTTACAAAATGATACACAAAACAATAGTTCAGAGTTTAACTCTTTTGTTCGCAAAATATCACATGTTCAAAAGAAATGATATGCAAATAGCGAGTATACATCTGGCTTGCAACTTTCTCTATATTTCTAGCGCTTCTTGATCTTGCCTTCTTTCCTGTTTACTCGAAACCTGCGCATAGATAAAAACTATACGCTAAGCATTTTCATGCTTAGTGGTTCTAGTCTATTCCAATTTTCAGTTTAACATGACATGCATTTATCGTAAAACCATGCCTTTTATATCAAACTATACTCATGCTTATTCATTTTCACATGCTTTCACTTTACAAATCATTGATCACATCAAAATATAAATTTTCACATGCTTTCCAATTTACTTAACTCAAATCGCGAGATTCAAACATATATTCCTAGGATGTATTTGGATTTCCAATCCGTTTACACTCATTAAGTTGGTTATTTCACTTTGTCTATACAATTCACATTCATGACGAATTTCGTTCGATGAATCCTGTCCTTTTTATCATTGGGTAATATGCTTAAACATTTAACAATTTTGGTCTCCCATCATGATAGATGCCGATTGGTGCACCCCACCATGTGGTCACTTATAAATGCCATACGCCATCAAGACGGATGTCGATTGGTGCATCCCGCCAAGTGGGACATTTCTTCAAGGCCATACATCATCATGACGGATGTCGATTGGTGTATCCCGCCAAGTGGGACATTGGACAATTTCGGGTTGCCTTCATGGTCGATCGATGAATCTACCCATGTTGAGTGGGTCGGTATATCGATTCAATTCAAGATGTCAGAATTGACCAATTTGTTTTACAATTGTTCAATCTTTCATAGTCGTTGTAACGACTCAAATATCACATTTCAAATCCATATCTTTCGTAATATCATTTCAAAGATATACTTATTCCATTTAATCATTTGATTTATTTGGTATACTACCAAACACTTGAAATAAGAATAGAGAGTCAATGAAAAAGAAAGCGAAGTTGCGCTCGTTTCCTTCCCCCTTTTCGATCTCGGTCCTAGGTTAGGTGATCCCTCACTGTCACTGATCAATAACAATTATGCCCTTTCTTAATTGGATAAATAATTATTAAACATTTTAGTGAATAATAATTTATCTTAGATTCGCGGTTTTGGTTAAGACACTAAGTTTGCCCCGAGCCAGACCATGCGGTAGTGGTGCGATCGCGTTTTTAAGCTTAGTTTCATTACAGGTTTAAACCCTCATTAATCATTTATTAGGGTCAGTAAACTATCGATTGTCACGAATATATGAGGCTTTGAGACAAAAATCAGAAATTTGCTCTAAGTGAACAATGTCTCTGTTCTTATTAGCAGCCTTTATGTCGTGGCGTACCGAGGGAATTCGCGAGTGCTTTGACCTCCTGTGAGGAGGGCATTCACGTTAACGACATAGGGCTACCTTAGCGGCATGGTTCACTATGTTTGTGGCGTAGGAACTTGTCTGATTTTCCAATTTCTCCTTTTTGCGATTTTCTCAAAAATGCATCAAAATCTCAAAACAAATCATAGGAATCACTCCCTAATAACATTCTAAAGTCATCTAGCTTGACCGCAGGCAAAACCCGTTTGAGGATTAGGGTTTTTCTAAACCAAACATCATTTAGAAATCTAAGTTTGGTTCCTACTTGAAATCTCTTTTCCTTTGAAGCCCTAGCCTTCTTCTTTGACAATCTTGCAAAATCTTGCACAAACATGGTGAGATTCACACCAATCTCCAACTATTTCCAAACCCTAGCTCTTCTCTATCTCTCTTGTCTCCAAAACATTTGTGGCTCAAATGAGCCTTCTAAGACCTAATGTGGTCTAATATCCCTTATTTCTCTTAAGGCCATGTTTGGCTCTTTCATTAAATCCCATTTTCCATTTTTCTCACTTAAAGCTTGCTTGTCTCCTTATTTGCACATACACTTATCATTTATTTCACATTAGCATTTAAACTTATTATTTGACCCTTAGGTCCTCATTTTACAAATTTCAAATTTCACTTGGGTTTATTTCCAGGTTCAATCAATTTCTCATTTTAGCATATAATATTTAATCATATGCTCACATATTCATTTTTCACAATTTATCAGTTTTTCTCGGAAAATCCCAAGTTTAGCTCAATTCATACCCAGAATATATAATAAAATTATTATGAAAATTCTAGGGTATTTTTTGGGCGTTACAAAATCCTTAGTCCTTCTCAAGTACTTGGGATATTCTTGTGCCACCCAGCCGCACTGGGGTCGGTAGTATCTACTCGTGACACTCGAGCATTATGATGCAGTAGGTCTAGTACATAACATAGCATACATAGTGATCCCTATTGCCGAAGCATATGAGATCAAACTCATATGTGTCCTCTCATCTTGTGTCTTTAGACACATAGATTTCGAGAGGGTTATTCCATGTGTCATCGGAATGTATCCTCTCTTGGACTACTCAATGTTAAACCTCTTTATCATCTTGTCTATGTATGTGTAGACAATGAAAGACCAAGCAACCTTTTAGATCTATCTCTATAAATTTTAATCCCCAAAATGTAGGTCACTTCTCCAAGGTCTTTAATGGAGAAATTCTTGGATAGCTAAATTTTGATATATTGTAATCTTAGGGGCGTCATTTCCTATCAGAATTATGTCATCCCACGTCTGACACTAGGAGAAAGCATTTTGCCTCCCACTTATCTTCTTGTACACATGTAAAGACCGAATGATATATATGAAAGTATGGCCAAGGGAGTGAATGTGGTAAATACTCAAAAACTGATTTGAAACAAAGTAAATTAATATAAAAACTGTGAAAAGTATTTACAACCTCGGCCTTGCTCATAAATTACGGGGTCTATACAAGTAATAAAGTGGACTCTAGAGTCGGGATATAAATACCACGGATTGGAGGTTCTCTCTAATTGGGAATTGAAGTCTGCCCAGGTGCAGGCTCTTCCTTTATTTAGGCGATCAATGGGATGTGGAACAAATCAAAATTTGTTCAAACAAAGCTTCTTCAAACTAATACAAAGTCTACAAATAAACAACTGCTTAATTCTAAAGGTATGAAGAAAGTCACTAGGGATGGAGATGTTATTAAAAGCAGTTGCATTTCTTGAAAGCACATGATTATGTAAGGTTGAATCTTCAGATTGTGTCAAAGTAATTGGCGTATAAGCTTGGTTTTCTCTAACTATACATTTCACCATCTAACACACCATATTCCTTTTGAAAATGGGTCTAAATAGCTACTTGTAAAGTTTGGCACTCTTTAAGATTTGATTGTTTTCTCAATACTTCACAACCATTTCTTAAATTTGAAGAATTTTGCCCCATGACAGGACTATCTGACCTTCTCTAATCTAGTGGTACCTCGTCCTTCCAAAATCTAATAAATTTTCTATCTCTTGATTAGATCTTTGCTAACATAGGATCAAGATCCTTATCAATTTGAGGTGAGACCTCTAAACAATTCAAGCGATATATCATCTAATTAATCCTCACCTTGAGTAATTAGTGATCTATCAAAGCATCTGCAGTTTCATTAGTTCCATAGTAGTCTAATACCCCCTAAGTTCACGCTCTTTACTCTTAGAATCTTCATCTACATTGTCACTAAGATGACCTCCTGAATCGAGCAAGAATAAACTCTTTTTTAGAAATTATAAGCTACTAATATTTTGAGCAGTTAATTATGTGACTTGATGCAATTATATAAATTCGATTTCAAACCCACAAAATACTAAAAAGCACCAAATCTGAATGTTCAACAATTAATCCCCACCTCTAGAGAAATTATTTTAATGTTTTACATTCAACAGATTCAATCATACTAATCAAACAAAAGTAAGAAAATGAATAAAGAAATCAAGAGACAATAAGAGAAAAATACATATTTGAGCTTTAATCTTAGCTCTGACAATAAATAAATTGAATATAAAATTTTAACACGAAAATCTCTTCAATATAAATAAATACATCTAACTAAGATCTATTAAAAATAAAAATCTATAGAAAAATAAGAGAAAAATGGGCAGTTTAAAGGAAAGCGCATGAGAGGTGTTCTCCCACCTTCACGTTAATCATCTTTACCTAAAATGAGTAATATATATATATAGTCCTAAATTGAAATGGGAAACTGAAAATAGGCGAAATATCAAAACTTCTCTAAGATCTATTAAAAATAAGAATTCTTGAAAAAATAAGAAAATTGTAGTTTAGAGAAAGCCCATAGAGAGAGAGTTTCTCGATTTTCCCGTTGCCACTGTTACCTAAAAATAGAGTATGTATATGGTCATAGGGGTGAAATGGGCTTGGCAAGTCAAAATGTCAATTTTGACCTTTTTATTTTTCAGCGTTTTTGGCCGCGACACAACTTGTTTGGTCTCGACACAGTTTTTGGACATCTGCTTGTTTTTCTTCTCCAACTTGTAGAAGCCATAACTTCTTCGTTTTAACTCGGATTTGGGCGTGTGAGGTGTCGTTGGAAATCTCTTTGAATGTAGAATGCAACCATGAGGGAATTTGAACCATTTGATATTCCAAATGGTACAAAAAAAATTATCTTCAGTGGCTTGTATTTGTGAGACTCTGGTTTACTCTTTCTTTGATATATTTGCTCATTTGCGCCAAATCACTTGCTTTAAGTAAATAATCCACCCAAAAACAAGTTTTAGAGGAAACGTTATGAGTTTTACATGAATATGGATATAAAATGAGCAAAATAGCATGTGAAATGAACTCAAAACATATATGAGTTTTGCACTCATCAAATACCCCCAAACTTAAAGTTTTGTTTTCCCTCAAGCAAAGAAAAGAAAGAAGTTGCTTATCCCCAAACAAATGAAAGAAAGTTAGTTCACCTTTTTATTTAACCAAAGCGGTAATCAGTTTTCAGGGGTATGTATGATATGTGTCTCAAAATTACCCTTATAAGGGAATATAGAATATGATCAAGATAATTTATTCATTTTAATAGTGAATCAATCTCATAATAGGCAAATTTAGATCATGGTTCTCACTAGATGTAATGTGTGGTCTTTATCCAGCGTTACCGCCTAAGATGAGTTTATGAGAATAGAGATAAATACGCAGATCTCCTAAGATAATTCTTGGTTCTGGAAACTTTGTTGTTCCTTATCACTCCCTCCATAATGTGAGCTTTGCAACTCTAGTCAAACAGATCACATAAACATAATGCTGTAAGAGTGGTGAGGGTAGTTGAGTAGTCATTTTAGGCTAAAACTTGCCCGAACATACATATTTTCTACATTATTAAACCTACTCCATTCTGATTCTTACCATCAGCACAATGACACTCTCAAGCACCCCTAAAATCTGTTTAGGTGCATCATTCCCATACTCACTCCATATCACGCTACGAAAAAATTGCCGCATTCTTTGACCAAGCAGCCAAGCCTTTTTCTTTAAGACAAGGTTATTAAGTGGTGCAATGTCAAAAAACCCTTAAGCTTTCTATCAACCCTTCGCTTGAGCTTCGTCGGTGGCTCCCGGACCAGTTATGGCCTTATAGTAATGGTGTGTTTGAGACACCCATAGGATTTACTTGCTCACGGGAAGGGGAGAACTATAAGACCAGACTCACTCCTCCTTAGGCTTTTATTGTATTTTGCTTCTTGCATGATATTATTTTCTTTTTCTTTTTCTTTTTTTCTCTTTGCTTTTGCAATTTCTTTGCAGTTCAACTTAACTCATTTTAACCAATTTGTAGTTATTTTTTCCTATGAAAAAAATAACTCCCCCCCGAACTTTGCTCTGTGCATTTCTCAATTATGTTTCAAATCCTCATGTTATGGGTGAGTTTGGTTGCTGCGAAAGGATAAATGATGTACAAGAGGTTATTAGCTTCAAAACCAAGTTCTATAAACAAAATTTTGGCTCTTGAAGGCTCAACATTCTGGTACTATAGGAATATGCATATACATATTAATAGGGTTAGCTTGAAAGGCACAATCTTTTGAAGGATGGCCTATATCATTTCTCAATTGTTGTGTTGCCTAGGATTTTGCCTCAAGTGATAATATAACAAGTTCTAGAACCTATGGAGATCAAAATTAGATGGATTCTCGCTAAACCTTCATAACCCGACAAAAGTTTGTTTTCAAGAATTGCCAAGTGACCAAGTGTATGGATTTTAAAAACCAAGCTGGCTAATAGCCTATTAGAGAGATAACTCATTAAAGTCCTATTATCTTGAATGTGTCCACATATAAAGGAGTTTCAATTACTGATCTTCGTGACATCACAACTACTCCAAACAAAACTTAATTAACTCAAAAAAAAAAAACTCTAACTAACAAAATAAACCAGTAAGATGTAAGTTAGAGCATCAAACAAGTCATTATCCATAAAGCACCAAAAAATTTCACATCCCTCAAAGTTATCCTTATTGCAACATGTGGGTGGCGAACTTATGATAAACCAACCCAAAATAAACACCCCCAAACTTTAGGATGAACATTGTCTAAATGTCTAGCAATGAGCAAAGGAGCAATAAAGTAAAGGGCAATGAGAGAGTTAGGAAAAGTGAGCCTCCCCCTTTGTAGTCTCGGCCACTTTGAATAAGGCTTGAGGATTTTCAGACCTTGACATTGGTGTCACGCCCCTTTCTACACTCGTTTGCTTCTTTGGAACCATGAAAGTGGCTTTGGCATTTTCTAAGACACTTGGTGTGCCGACTTCCTTCACCTCGAATAGGTGAGTTTTGATTCCCAAAACCTCCTTCAATACATGCAAATCACTCCACAATCAACAATGATCCACAAAGAACCTAAAAGCAAACAACAAAGCACAAAAAAAAAAAAAAATCATTATAACTCTTCTATGATGCTTGGAATGATGGATGGAAAATTGAGGTTTAACAAAGGTAATTTTGTGGGTTTGTGATGGGTTTTGAAGCTTGGAGATGTTGGAGATGGAGTAGGAGGGATGTGATTGAGGATTTGAATGGATGAGGAGTACATTTGAAAGTGGTTAAAGTTGCAATGGTTGAAGGGAAAGAGTATGGCTGGATAGAGTGTAAAGTAGGAAGACGAAAAATGGGTTTTAAGGAGTTTTGGAGCCTCTGTATTCGTGACTGTGGTTGCTAATCATGTCAGCAATTCTGCTTAGCACCCTTGTTCTTCCTCCAACTTGTTATACTCATATCTTCTTCATTTTAGCTCGGAATTGGATGTGTAAGGACTCGTTGGAAAGCCCTTTCAATGTAGAATGTGCTCATGGGCTGAGGTGAACCATTTGGAGCCTTAATCAATACAGAAAAATCAGAATTTTCAATGCTGTCCAGTGTGATGATTTCTTGACTCATTAGGTTCTCCTTGCTTTTTCTCTTGCCATAACCACTTGCTACCTTCATAAGTCCCTTCATGCTTATATATTCTCTCAAAATTCCTCAAATACTTAACCCTTAATGCTTTCATTCATGGTTAAACTCACCTCTTGTCTTCAATTCTTGTCAAAGCGTGATCTTGAACCTTCCAAATTTATATTCGGGTCAATTTGGTTCATTCCATCTAAAACATCAAATTTGCTCAACATCTCGACTCCATGAATTTTTCACGCTAAGCATAAGTATATCAACCACTTTCCAACTCTTTGCCTTTGCTCTTGCAAACTTGTCGTGACAACATGTTAAGCTTCAAACCTACTTTATTCTGAAAACATTAACAAACAAAGTTAAAACACTGCTGGAATTTTCATCACAGCAGTAAAAAAAAATAGCAACAAATAAAGTAATTGAAAATAGACAAAGGAAAAGAGAAAAGAGTGGATAGAATCTTTATTTCTTAGCTCGGGTTGCCTCCCAAGAAGCTGCTCTGTTTTTAGAGTCCATCTAGACTCATTGGAAAAGTACTAGGAGTGGCTGATTCACC
This sequence comes from Tetrastigma voinierianum, assembly GCA_016808115.1. Classification (NCBI taxonomy): domain Eukaryota; kingdom Viridiplantae; phylum Streptophyta; class Magnoliopsida; order Vitales; family Vitaceae; genus Tetrastigma; species Tetrastigma voinierianum. Next base: position 23,808 of record JAEQBH010002293.1, on the reverse strand, counting down.
AATCATCCATCTTGGACAACATTTTTTCTTTTTTATAACCATTAGGATCAGGATGATTTCTTCCAGATTTTGAAGAGGGGAAAGAAACTCAAAATCCCATCTAATTATGGCTGGTGGTTCAGCCACAATTTCTTCAAAACAATCCCCTCTATGTGATGTAGATGTAAACACATTTATGCTTAAGAGATTTAGTTCAAACATATGCCCTTTTATTGAAGCAAGCTCACACAGGAATTTTTCTACACATAGCTCTTTCTTGCTCGAGTCAAGTTAATGGTTGTTGAAGATTGAAGTTTGCTTTCTCCTCACCCCACACAAGCAAGGTAGGCTCTCCCTTGATGTCAATCCATGCTTGGCCCAGAGGAAAGAAGTGGTCTTCTTAGTACATGAGAATTTTGTAGATCCTTCAGTACCCCCGAGTCACAAAATCCATGGGGAGTGTGTAAATGTGTAGTCTTCGCAAAATGTTTTCAATAGCCATTACTGGACTTACTTCAAATTTCAGTTTATCCAATAATGACTCTTCATCATCTAAGTTGTTTAGGATTGTCTTGTTCTCAATTTCCAGCTCATTTTCACCTTCTTCCACAGATTTCGTGATAGGAAATTTCTACACATTGTTCAAAAGAGCATCCATGCATTCAATGGGATTTTTTGAAGTATTACTAGGAGAGGTCCTAGAAAATTGATCCTTGAATGCTTGGACTAAGTGTCCAATTTGAGCTTCTATTTTTTTCAATATAGCACTAGTGTTGACTTTGAAGATAATATCTCATCACAGGAATTTACGCTCATGAAGACTACTTATCTTCTTGTTCTCATCCATGTCGGTAAAATTATGCTCTTTAGCAAGAAACAACTCTTCTTCTTTTTGAAATGTGGGGGTTGAACTCCCTTGATAAGGCAATACTCCTTGTTCCATGAGTGAGTCATTCTAAATTCTTTGATTCAAATGATGAATAAGGAAGTCAAGCTTGGCTTCTATGGAGGCAATTCCATCTTCACTTGAATATTCTCACTTGAGTACCTACATATAGAGAAGAAAAACAAAGGAAAATAAAATACAAAAATACTAATAGTAAAAAATAAAAAATAAAAATAAAATTACCTAAGAAACAATACAACCAAAATAAAAATAAAAATTGCCTAAATTAGCAAATCACGAGTTCTTCCCAGAAATGTCAACTTCCAATGAGAGAAAGTAGACCATGTCAATCCCCGTGCTTAGCGCAAAAACTTATTAGAAAGACCGAATGATATATATGAAAATATGGCCAAAGGGAGTGAATGGTAAAATACTCAAAGCGATTTGAAACAAAGTAAGTGTACTCAAAAGCGAAATAGAAAAGTATTACCAACCTTTCGGCAATTTTACGCAAGTGCCACGAGTCCTTACAAGTAATAAAGTGGACTCTAGAATTAGGATAAATCGATGCCCAGGGTTGGAGGTTCTCTAATTGGAATTTGATCACCAATTACAGAGCTCTTCACTATTTAGGCAATCAAATAGGATGTGGAATAAAATCAATTTAATTGAAACAAAAACGTATTTAAAACCAATCCTAAAAATCTACCAAATAAACAACTACTTAATTCTAAAAGGTATGAAGAAAGTCACTAGGGATTCGGATAATTATTCACAAAACAGTTTGCATTTCCTTGAAAGCACAACAATTGTGAGTTAGATAGATTTGTCAGGAAGCGATGTAGTATAGCTTGGATTTCTCGGCATTATACATTTCACTATCTAACATCATATTCTTTTCGAGGACAAATGGGTCTAAATAGCTACTTGTAGTAAATTTGGCACTCTTTAAGATTTGAGTTTTTTCTTTTTGTACTTCACAACCATTTCCTAGGGTGAAGAATTCTTGCCCCATAAGACGGGACTATTCAAGCCTTCTCAATATAATTGGTGTCTCGTCCTTCAAATCTAATAATTTTCTATCATGATTAGATCTTTGCTAAACATGAGATCAAGATCCTTCTATCAATTTGAGGTGAGACCTCACAAACATTAAGCGATATATTATCTAATTAATCCTCACACTATGAGTAAATTAGTGATATATCAAAGTAATCTTTAGAGAGTTCATTAGTTTCCATAATATTAGTCTAAAAATACCCTAGAGATTCTTGCTCTTTACTCTGGGATTTTCATCTCTGTAATCAAACGGAGGGCCTCCTAAAAATCAGAGCAAAGATACAGCTCTTTTCTAGGTATAAGCTACTAATATTTTGAACAGTTAATTATATGAACAGTACCAATTATATAAATTCAGTTTTCAAACCCATAAAATAACTAAAAAACTGCAAATCTAAATGTTCAACAATTAATCCCTACCTCTAGAGAATGTTTAATGTTCCATTACTGAATTCCAATCACCACCAATCAAACAAAAGTAGAAAATGAAGAAAGAAATCAGAGATTAACAAGAAAAAAATCCAGATTTGAGCTTCAATATTCGCCTCAACAGTAAATAAATTGAATATCTTAGTACAACACTGAAATCTCTTCAATATAAATAAAAATCTGCTCTAAAACTACTTTAAGATTTATTAAAAATAAAAATCTGTAGAAAAAATAAGAAAAATGGCGGTTTGAGAGAGGAACCCATGAGAGGGTGTTCTCCCACACTTCCAGTTGCCTCTTTACCTAAAAAAACGAGTATATATATAGTCCTAGGGTGAAATGGGCTTAAAAATAGGCCAAAATATCAAAACTACTTTAAGATCTATTAAAAATAAAAATCTGCAAAAAAAAATAAGAAAAATGGGCAGTTTAGAGAGAGAAATCCCATGAGAAAGGTTCTCCAATCTTCCCGTTGCCCTCTTTACCTAAAGAAACGAGTATATATATAGTCCTATGGTGAAATGGGCTTGAAAATAGGCCAAAATATCAAACTACTCCTAAGCTACATTAAAAATAAAAATATCTTTGAAAAAATAAGAAAAATTTAGCGGTTTAGAGAGAAGCCCCATGAGAGAGGTTCTCGATCTTTGTTTGCTGCACTCTCTTTTACCTAAAGAGCAGATATATATAGTCACAGAAGGTGAAATGGGCTTGAAAACATGCCAAAATATAAATTTTCGGCCTTTTTTTTTAAAAATTTTTAGGTGTTTTTGGTCGCGACACGACTTGCTTGAACACGACACGAGTTACAGACAGTACTTATTTTCTTTTTCCAACTTGTAGAGGCATAACTGCTGTTTTAACTTCGGTTTGTGTGAGGTGTCGTTAGGCTCTTTCAATTTAGAATGCAACCTTAAGGGAATTTGAACCATTTGATGTTCCAGATGGTACATAAAAATTTATCTTCCCAATGGCGCGCTTTGAGACTCTTGGTTGACTCTTCTTTTGGAAATATATTGCTCATTTCTTGCCAAATCACTTGCTTTTCATCAATAATCCTACAAAACTAAGTTTAGAGGAAATGTTACAAGTTTTACATGAATATGGATATAAAATGCACAAAATAGCATGTGAAATGAACTCAAAACATAAATGAGTTTTGCACTCATCAACACACAAGGCTTATCCGGATTTTGTGAGAAACCAAACTCTTTGATTGTCTCATCAAATCGGGATATTCAACTCTCCCCAGATGCTTGCTTGATCCATAAATGGATCTTTGTGTAGTACCCCTTTCCGGTCCGAGCCGATTGGCGGATCCGAACTAGTTCCGGGATGCTAGTTTAATTCTTTTTATTTATTTTTTTTTTTCAAAAGTGTCACGACCCGAATCCCCGGCCCGGCCCGACCCGAATGGCGGATCCGAACCGGATCCCGGTTTACTCCGACCGTTTTTATTTATCTTATCAAAGACATTTTTATTTACATCATTTCATTTTGAGTTTTCAATGTCACGAGTTGTTTCAAATGGTGACCCATAAACATTTACTTTTATACAATACGTTTACAAAATGGCTTACCATCTTACTAAAAATGATATACAAAACACTATTTCAGATATTAACTCTTTTGTTCACAAAATATCACATGTTCAAAAGAAATGATATGCATATGACGGGTATATACTTATATGCCGCAACTTTCTCTATGACTCTGCTCTTCTTAATCTTGCCTTCTTTCCTGTTTACTCGAAATCTGCGTATAGATAAAAACTACACGCTAAGCATTTTCATGCTTATTGGTTCTATACAGTTCCAGTCAAATTTTTAGTTGACATGCATTTATCATAAAACCATGCCTTTTATATCAAACTATACTCATGCTTATTCATTTTCACATGCTTTCACTTTACAAATCATTGATCCTTATCAAAATGCATTTTCATACTTTCAATTTACTTAACTCAAATCATGAGATTCAAACATATACTCCCAAGGATGCATTTAGTTTTCAAATCTCATTTACACTCATCGAGTTTGTTATTTCACTTTATCTATACAATTCACATTCATGACGGATTCCGTTCGATGAATCTCGTCCTTTTTATCATTCGGTAATGTGCTTACACATTTAACAATTTCAGTCTCCCCATCGCGTGGATCTGGATTAGTGCACCCCCACCATGTGGTCATTTACATCTGCCATCATGACCGGATGCCGATTGGTGCATCACGCCCAGTGGGACATTTTAACAATGCCGTACTCCATCGCGATGGATGCGGTGGTGCATCCTTCCATGTGGGACATTGCACAATTTGATTTGCCTTCGCAGGCGGATGTCGACTGGGTGCATCCGCCATGTTAATTCGTTTAGTATATGCTTTCGTAATATCATTTCAAAGATATACTCATTCCATATAATCATTTCAGATTTATTTGGTAAACTACCAAAACACTTGAAATCCAAATATAATTTCGGTGAACAAAGAACTAACAATACTTGAATCAGAATAGAGGTCCGAAGAACTAACCGAAGATGTCGGCTCTCGTTTCCTTCCCTTCTAATCTCGGTCCTAGGTTAGGTGATTCTCACCCGTCCCTAGTCAATAACAATTACGCCACTCTTAGTGGATAAACAATTATTATACATTTTTAGAGAATGACAATTAATCTTCGTTAACGGTTTTGGGTTAAGACACTAAGTCTGCCCAAAGAAGAACTCGCTGAGGTGGCAAGGTACGATGCGTTTTTTACTTAGTTTCATTCTTGGAAACCTATTAATCATTATTAGGGTCCTTCAGCTATCGATTAATACGAATCACAGTGTTCGAACAAAATCAAAATTACTACATTTGTGAATAGTGGCTGCCTTCCATGGCGCCAACAATGTGCTCTACGTGTGGCATGCAGAGGTACCATTTTGGCACCTCGACCTCGTCACGACGAGGTATCCCACGCCTTGGCGTGGGTCTACGTCACGGCGTGGGTTCCCTACGCTGTGGCTTAGGAGCCCGATTTTGCCCAGATTTTCCAGTTTTTCTCCTTTTGCGATTTCCTCCAAAAATCCTCAAAATCCCAAAACAAAACATGGGAATCACTCCTAAAAACATCTATCTCATCTAAACCAACCATAGGCAAACCCATGGATGGATTAGGGTTTCTTAAACATTAAATACAACTTTCTAGGGTTTAGGTTCATACCTTGAATCTCTTGAAACTTTGAAGCCCTAGCTTTCTTCTTTCTTCTTGATCACTCATACACCAAAAATGGGAAGATCTCCCACTAAAATCACTTCTTTCCAAAACCCTAGCTTTCTCCTCTCACTCTCTTCTCAAAACCGTTTTTGCTTAAATGAGCATTCTAAGACCAAATGTGGTCTAATATCACTTATCCATTATAAGGCCATGTTTGGCTTCCAAAAATGCATTTTTGGATTTAAGTTGCCTCAATTTACCTTATAGCACATATATCACTTCTATTTGCACTTAAACACATAAACATTTTCTCAAATGACCCTTAGGTCCTCATTTTACATTTTTCCAAATTTGCCCTTTTTCACTTGGGTTTATTTCCGGGTTCAATGAATTTCTCATTTTAGCATATAATATTTAATCATATGCTCACTTATTCATTTCACTTTTCACAATTTATCAATTTTCCCGGAAAAACCCAAGTTTGGCTAGTCCTTACCCGAGATATATAAAAAAATTATTACAAAAATTCTAGGGTATTTTTGGGGCGTTACACTCTGAAGTTTGCATACTTTACTACCATTTTCAGATATGAAACCTTGAAGTTGTGTCATGTACACTTCCTCAAATAGGTTTCCATTGAGGAAAGTCGTCTTCACATCCATTTGTCATATCTCATAATCATAATGAGCGGCAATGACTAGGAGAATCCTTATGGATTTAAAACATGACTCTTGGACTAAAAGTCGTTATAGTCAATTCCTTGTCTTTGATGATAACCCTTAGCCCTGAGCCTAGATTTATAGGTAATCACATTACCTTCCATGTCGAGTCTTCTTTTTTGAAGATCCGCGCACCCTATAGGTTTTATGAGTCATCTGGCTCTCATGTCATACCGCGTCTTCACTTTGTTTCTAGTTCTATTTTATATATTGATAAGTACATTATTGTCGATATCTTATTTTTGGGTCTTTTATTAAATTCACAATTGAATATAGGTGGTTTTAGGAAACTTGGAAATGTGAAGAAGAAGAAGTGAAGACCCAGCAGCAACGTCGCGACGTTTCAACGTCATGACGTTGCAACGTCGCAATGTTGCAACGTCGCGACGTTTGGTCAACAACGGTTAAAGTCAAAGAGCAACTCAACGTCGCGACATTGCGACGTAGTGACGTTCTCGCGATTCTGGCATCAAAATTATAAAGCGGGATAATTTTGAGGTATCGACGTCTGGGACGAGGAGCGAAACACGAGAAGCCGGGGAGTGCAACCAGAAGTCAGTAAAGAAACTACGTGTCTTTGTATTTCTCTTCTCAAACTGTCATTTAGGTTATAGAACTATGCTTATAATAACTTTCATTATGTTCTAGATTAATTTCTGAGGTTTAATTGAGACACCACTTTCTGGGATCTATTATGGATTAGAGTTTAATTCTATTTTGTTGATTTATTCATGACATATCGGTGCCTTATGTCTGGTTTTGTTTTCATGGTAATGCGCTAACATTGACATGATCTTCTTCCAGGTATCGAGATCGAGAGATAAGGACTCCCGAGTTTGAGTAGAAGCGGTGCAGTGATCAGCGAATAGAGATATCCCGGTTCCGAGTATGGCGATTAGGGTTTGAGCATTTAAGCATTTTGGAGTCCAGGGTCGGGGCAGCGAAATAGGCGAATATACCTCGAGAGAGGATATCTCGTAGGCATGGTCACACGTCGGCAGGAGTGGTTCAAATAATTGAATAATAATTCCTCTAGGTAATAATCCATCAAATGTGGTAAGGGAGAGCAAACCCTAGTTTCTAAAAGTAATTTTACAAGTCATTATTTGGCTTTAGTTCTCTATATTAATTAGAAATGCATTAAGAGTTTAAGTCCAGATAATATCATAGGTCCAATTCCAGTAGTCAACGTACTTCTCCCTATGGATCGACATCCGCACTTTTAGGTACATCAGATACTTGATACGACAAGTAGTGCACTCACAAGACATAGGCGCTTTACCCAGATTATACAAATTACACTTCACCTGCGCTATCAAGTTGCGCCATTTCCGAGGGGAGTAGTTTCAGGTTGATATTGACAATAGTGCAATTAGATATTACTTTGAATTTTTTTCTTTCATTTTATTTTGTCCTGCATAAGTGCTTCAGATTTGGTCTTTGCGTTTGTGCGTGATTACAAAGAAGGTTAATATCAGGAGTGTATGCAAAGATGGGGTCAAGTTGAACTACTCCAGTTAGATCCTGAACCAAAAAGAACCTTACACCAATTACATGTAGAACAAAGAGAAGCGTATCAAAGAGGTCAAGAACTATGCAAAACAATGAAGGGCAAGATCGTACAAGATCAAAACGAGCCATAAGGAGGTCACACGAGAATAATGGTAGGAATTATGCGCCTGTGCCATTTATACAGCCTAGATGATTCGCTTATAGTCATAAGAGTTCGTTTTACCACTTATAATTGCTCATCATATCCAAGACCACCCATTCATGCAAACAACTTTGAGTCAAGGCGTAACTCGCAAATGCTTCACATTTGCTCCAATCGATCGCCAAGTGAGAATCCGAACATGCACTAACAAACTTCATCGAAGTATGTGACACAATCAAATACAATAGGGTGATAGAAGAAGTGCTCAGATTGAGATTGTTTCCGCCTCACCAGTGATGAAAGCAAAACACTGTCGACAAGTCGCCCACCTGGATTCCAATACTCATGGAACGACTTTCGTGTAAAAGTTCCAACAAAGTTCTTCCTCTTGCGAAGATTGCACAAATTAAGTGCAAGAGATCAATACTTTTAGACAACTAGAGGGAGAGAGCTTAGTCAAGACGGAGAGATTTCATGAATCAAGTTAAGGAGGTGTCCACACTACAGCCTAATTCGCATCGATACAAGTCCACACTTTTTATAATGGTCCGAGGGATGCACCAAAACAAGCTTATAGATGCCTACCGTAATGACTAATGAAGAAAACTACAGACCAAGCATATGAAATTCTGGAGGATGCAGCTACTAACAGCAATCAATGGCCCAAGGATAGGATTACATCGGGAAAGGCTGTGGGAAGTGCAAATAACGAGGTCCTTAGCAATTTGGTTAATCATGTGGGTGCAACCACTAAACAAAGAACCGTAAATGCCACCAAATCGGGCCCATGGGAGTTATGCCAATTATGTGGAGGACAACACAAGAGTACGAATATCATTCGAGACAAGAAATAGTAAAGCATGCCCATTATGTGTCTAAGTTTAATCGCCCACAATAAGAGGGTCAAGATGCGAAAGCAACAATTAGTATCGACCGTGGCCAAGGGTGGCGAATAACTAAGGCAACCGTAATTATGGATGGAGGAACCATCCGAACAACACACCACCTCGAAACAAGCAAACCGCCCATCGAAAGGCTGACTCAACAAGCCCCGTTCAAATGCTTACTTCCCATACCACCTTTGAGAATGAGACAAAGGCGAATATGCAACTGTGCCACCCAAATGAACAATCAAAGTGCACAATTGAGAAACTTAGAGGAGTAAATGGCCAATGGCCAACTGTTGATGGAAAGCAAAGAAGGTTCTTACCTACCCTGTAGGTAAACCCAAGAGGAGAGATGTGGAAAGAAAACCGCAAGGCCACACTCTAAGGGAATGGGAGAGTCGGGAATACCGGCAACAACCAAAATGATAATAGAAGGGGAAAGTAAAGAGAAGATCAGTCACCAAAGATCAAATGCAAGGGGAGGGTTCAGAGATCTAGACTACCATGACAATAAAGTAAGGAAAGAGACCGAGAAACAGGCAAGAGCGGATGAACCCGCCATACCAATTTCGTATCCTCAACGTTTGAAGAAGGGTAAGTTAGAGAAGTTGTAACGCTCCAAAAATACCCTAGTATTTTTAAGGATATATATTTTTATTATTATAAAGCTTAGTATAAAATAAAGTAATGGAAAATTTTTTGAATTTAAACTTAAGAACTAAAATATATATACAACCTTAATTTACCTAATTTCAAAGGGCAAATTTGAATTTGTAAAATGGAGGACCTAAGGGCCACAAAAATAGAATAAGATTAAATGCTAATGTGAAAGCAAATGAAGTGAAATAGAAGACTTAAATTTCAAAACAGAAATGGGACTTGTTTGAAAGCCAAAGAATAGGAAGCAACAAGGCTTTAACCATTGAATGAGATTAAGACCAAATGTGGTCTAAGATAAGGCACATTTGTGCATTTTCGTCTCTTGGAGAGCAAAGGAGAGAAAAGAGAGCTAGGTCAGAGAAGACCAAGGTTTTGTGAGATCTTCCTGCATTTATGGCTTCCAAGTGATCAAGAAGAAGGAAGACTTGTGTTGAAGCAACTCAAGAGATTCAAAGGTAAGAACTAAACCCTAACCCTTGTCTCTGTGGTTTTTGGGCTGGGGAAAACCCCAAATGGGATAAAGGTGTTTTTGTATTTGTCAGAATTATTTTGGTATTGATTTGGATTGGTTTGAGGAGTGTTTGTAAAAAGGAAATGTTTGGTTTTCAAAGGAAATGTCACTGTAATTTTCATTAAACCCTCGCTCTTGTTTTAGATATAGATTAAGTTATAATCAACCAAATGAAGGATTCCAATTGGTAAAGAACCATAAGAAATAGGGTTACAAATGTATAGAAGGGACCATGAGCAAATTGTAGCTCTAAGGCTCCCGAATATGGGCTTAAAGGTAAGTTCGGGTAGCTCACGTGTATGCTCTGTTTTGGGAGTAGTTGTGGTGTTTTCGCCATAAAATGAGTTTCACTCATCCAATTGAGTGATTCAAAATTCTAGGTAAACTAGACTTCTAGGGGAATAATTTAATTGAAGGAAGTGTATGCAATTTGTAACCCCAAATTGCCCAAAAATCTGTCAAAGTGGTACTATGTGCAGATTCTGTTTTGCAAATTAGAATACTGTAGATGTTAAAGTTAAAAACTATACCAATTGGTTTATAATCTGATTTGGGTGTTGGGGTTGGTTAGGCCTGCCTGGGCTAATCAAATCAATGTTTCAGTTAATTTTGACAACATTATGATTACTGGTGACATGTTTTAAAGGCACCAAGCCAGTTCGAAAGGGACTAAACTGAGTTTCATAATTTTGGAATACCGCTTAAATAATTTTAGGTAATAAAGTCTAGAGAGTACAAACCGAAAAATAACGGTCCTCGCATGTGGTGTTAGTGGCTGTTTGAGGTTTTGACTTAACCTTCCTTTGGGATGGTTTAGTTGGATCAAGAGTACTTGGAAAAGGATTATAAGGTGTAAGAAAAATTTTAGTATTTTGTTGTGTGACGGATTAAAGCTTGGGAAACTAACAAACTATACTGCAAGTTTGTATCTTGCCCTTATTTAAGTAATGAGATTATGAATACAATATTAAGATCCAAAATCAACCTTAACCAAAATCACTAGCACGCACGAATAATATTGTTCTTTAATCAGATGTAATAGTAATAATGGCGAGGAAAAACCCTCCGAACTAAGATTCAGATTCCAGGATTTGAATCAAATGGCAAAGCTTTTTGGTTTGTTCTACACCTTCTCTCATTATTTCAAATCTCTATCTCCAAAATGTTGGTCTGCATGTTAAATGAATTGCAAGTTGATTTAAGAAATTTGAGAAATTGACATCATAAATGAATGACATGAAATCGCATGAGCGTTGAATGATTTGTTTGTATAAAAAAAACACATACTATAATCGTATTTCTAAATGACGGAATGCCTCTTAATAGAATGTTAATCGTTAAATTCAGTTAAGGATAAATTGATATACCAATCGTGAATGAACAAACGTATTTACATGGCATACCGATCCATAGCCCAATGACAAGATTCAGAGTGTACACCAACCTAGTACATATTATATATATAAATACCGCCTACAACCCAAATGCGGATCGCACTTGATTCAGTATCCTGCACCGAAATCATAGGTTAAATTCATTAAATAAAATGCAAAATGATAATGAGATTGAAAAGTGCACAATTTAGATTTGAATGATTTACAAAGTATATGAATATGCATAGCTCGAGATGACCAATGAATTGTGTAATTGATTTATTGAAATATATATATATATATATATATATATATATATAGATAATGTATTGTACTCGAGATTGGTCATTGACAATTGTACAAAAGCATTGTCTTATAATGGCCAGCGTTTCGATTTAAAATGAAACGAAGAGAATTTTCGATAGAACCACTAAGCACATGAAAATGTTTGAACGTATTGTTTTTACCAATGCACAGGTATAGCGAATGATTAACGGTGGGACCCAAGATCAAGGAGTGCAGAGTCATCAAGAAAGCTAGGGAGTATAAGTATATACCCCATCATATGCATATCATTTCTTTTGAATATGTTATATTTTGTGAGCAAAAGAGTTAAACTCAAACGATTAGATATTATTTGAACGGGCATGGAGTGCTCTATCATAAACATATTTTGCTTAAATGTAAATTGTATAGCCTAATAAACGATTGAAAATGCTTCCGCAATTCTTGAAAAAAAAAGAAAAAATGTGCTCTTTAAATGTCTAAATGAAATATGTTCGATAAATGAATTCGACTAGCACCCCTCCAATCCAGCCTGTAATCTACCAATCGGCCTGACCGGAAGGGGTGCTTATGTAGCGCTCACAAAGTTTCTTGATATCTCTAAGAAACTAAGCATAATAATATACCCTTTATGATGGTGAACCGAGGAACATGCTAAGTTACGTGAAGTTCATGAAAAGATCTCGCAAGTAAGAAGAATGGAGGAATATGGGACCATCACCTAACTAAGGAATGCAAATAATCCCGCAAAAGAAGCTCCCCCCAAAACTTCAAGATCCGGGTAGCTTTACTATACCATTCTCTATAGGAAACCAGGTATCGGGTAAAGCCCTTTGTGACTTGGGAGCAAGCATCAACTTGATGCCGCTCTCAATGCTTCTCTTAAAAGGTTGAGGTCAGGAAACAAAATCGACTACAATCAGCTTTGAAAACGTGGTCGATGTCCTACCAACACCCTGGGTATAATTGAAAATGTCATAGTAAAGTGGGTAAATCTTATCTTTCCAAAGAGACTTCATCATGTTGGACATGGAAGAAGATGACACAGCCCATCATAATTTGGTAGACTTTCTTAGCTGTGAGTGCTCAAATCAATGTGCAAAGAAGGTGAGCTTTAAATTGAGAGTCCAAGGAGATGAGATCACTTTCCATGTATTCCAACCCACAAAACATCCAGATGATGATCCCCATGAAGATATCCCGGAATTGCACCACAAGGAGATCTTGCAAGGCACCTCCTAAGAACTGGTCGAGATAAGCCCATCACGCACGTAAAGACACCAAGAGGGCTAAAGGCATGAAGGCCAAGATATTTCATCCACCTTAAGCAAGCAGGTTTGGCTACATAGAGATGTGTTAAGATTCCTAGTTTCTTCTTAAATCCAACATCAGGATGTGTGGTCAGCGAGCTAACAACATTAAATTAAAGCACTACTGGGAGGCAACCCAAGCATTTCGATATTTTTCTCCCGCAGTGTAGCTTTGAGTGTTCTTGGTTTTTTGCATGTTTTTCAAGCTTTTCTCTTAAAACACATTTTCCTGAGCACATAAAGCCTTAATCGAAAGTGTTTGTTTGTTTGTTTCGTGATCCGAGATGTTAGAGCTTACAGAGCCTAGTTCAAGAAACTTATCCCAGGAGTAATGCAAGGGTTTGGAACTTTATTCAGGGAGTTTTCTCATACTTAGAAAGTTTTGTAAAATAAAATAAAATAAAATTGACCCTCTCTGTAACATTGCGACGTTAAACTCCAACCTCGTGATGTTGCCACATCGCGACGTTGAAAGAATTTGAAACATGCTTCGTCACCGCCGCCATGATTATCGATTTCTCAATCGCCACGACGTCGCGCACTGTTAGCTCGATCTCTCTCATAACATCACGTACTTTGGCCTCAACGCCATGAAGTCGGCTCAACGCCGCTGAATGCTAGCGCACTACATTTGATCTTCTCTCTAACGCCGCGGACGTCGCTCTGTAACGCCGCGACGCCTGGTTACAAAATCTCTACGTTTATTTCAACGTCATGACGCTGACAATATTACTTCGGAACGCCGTGACATTAGTCAATGTCGCGATGTTGTTCTTTATGCGAACGTAAACGCTCATTCTTCCTTACATTCAAAACCCTCGAGGAACCCTAATAAAGGTTTCGTTTTTTTTTTTGCAAGTACCTAGAAAACCTCTTTCAAGCTTGTCCTAACTGATCCTAGAAACCCCTAAAGCCCTAAGCACGTTCCTAGACCCTAAAGAACTAGTGTTCACCTTCATTTGGAGATCCTCCTTGCGGTTTGGTTTTCTGGTAAGATTAGGTCTAGATTCAATTTGTATTGAGGTTTTTTGGGTCGCTATGTTGCAGAAGGACCTTAGGGAGTTGGTCAAAGATCATATGTAGCTTGGCAGGATGGAGTCACAAACACCATCTCACTGAGTGCAAACTAGGTGTTCGACATTTTGCCTAAGTAAGTTTTGGGAGGCTTCATTGGGTACTTTGGTTGAGCTACATCACACTGGTGTTATAAGTCCTAGGAGGCCAAGAAGAGTGTGATCAAAGCTTAGGCAACCATCCCAACCCGACCCTATCAAGTGCCCAATGTCAAGCAAGAAGCAAAAACTCAGCCCAAGAGAAGTCAAGAAGAGCTTACGCATAGCTATGACTATGACAAATTTGTGAATGAGAGCACGCCGAGAAATTTTACTTCATTCAAGAATAGGTCCTTCATTATGAGAAGGGGCTTCACCACCCCGATGATTTCTTCAGAAGACAATTGCAAGGGATGGCAGCACTGGCCAACCTCCTAAGCCCACCCCATAAGTAAGTGTGGTACAAGAGTTCTACACCAATCTCACCTCCCAGCACCAAAAGGGTTCTGGTGCTGCAGGTGTTGGTAGACTTCAAACAAGGAGTTCCATCACCCAGATTGAATTCTGTGAACGGCTAACCCTGAGGCCTATGATAGTTCCAAGGAGCATCCCACTACTCCCAGGTCCCAGATGTTAACCACCGGCACGCTGAGTTGAAACTTACAGTGAAAGGCACGATGCCAAGGCCAAACATTCGGGCCTACATTCCATGTATGACATGACTTCCACTACATCAAGGCCTCATTCCCATGACTAATGTAACAAAAGCTCAAGCCAAGAGGGGTCTTCTCAACTATGCTATTATCCAGATATCGATTTATGTTAGGTGTTATGAGAGGATGTGCAATCCTCTACAACACATTTAAGATGAATCTCAAGACCCCTTCCTATTTACTACCTATGCAAGCAAGTCGAGGTGCCCTTTAGAGGATAATGAGGTTTGATACACCCGATCAAGGCTACTCATGGTTAAGAAAGACAAACTGGTGTACCAAGGCCGAGGAGGACGCATCAAAGAAACAAGCCCTCCGAATAGATGAGCTTAGGAGTGAACCAAATTAGGTTCGGGATCCCAGAAGACTCAGTGTAGTTCTCGCAGCCCCATCCAACCCCATCACTACAGCCTTATCTCAGAGGAGACCGATCGGGCCCTTCCACCACAATCGAGGACCAGTGCGTGACCTCACCGCCAATTTGATGTGTACCGGATAGGCAGAGCGCTGTCCTCATCACCAGATATGGATGCACCTGGTGGCCGACATAACGCAAAGTCACATGCATAACTGCATCCACCATCCTCCTCGTGCAGAACCAATACCCATCCAGAGCAGCCTTACTCCAACTCCTCGCCTTCATACATGCCACCTCCATCACTCACCGCAGCGGATCCAAGAGATCACCAAGGAGTTCACTCCACCGAGGACACTATCCGCTCTTATTTGGGGGTTATGGGTGATCATGTTACTTTTGTGTTTAGTTCTGTGTTTTCTGCTTTAGTGTGTCTAGTTCTGTGTTTATTTATGTGTTTCATGTTTAGGGTTTCTTTGGTGTTTATGTCGGTGTTTTCTACGTAATGCATTTCTTGAAAGGCCATTGAAAACCTAGGAGGTTGAATCACTTGTCGATCGAACCATGTTCGGCTGAATTCTTTCGAAAGTTGAACAACCTTAAGGATCCTCTGAAATTTGGAACAAAGGGCAAGATTTGTGAGTCGGTTCTCGCTTTTGGCAACGTATTAAATCACGCTCGTGTGTTGAGTTTTAGTATATTTATTTTCTTGTGTGTTGGTTTAAGTCTATTTCTTGCTTACAGGGACAAGCAAGAAGCAAGACTAGATTGTGATGAGTGTCTAAAATACTCATACCAGCGTCTTACTTCATTTTAGTTCTATTTTATATATTAATAAAAGCGCGTTGTGCAGATATATGATTTTTTTGGTCATTTGTGCATTACAGGTGAATATGGTAGTTTTCATAAGCTTTTTGGAAATGTGAAGAAGAAGAAGTGAAGACTCAGCAGCAACGTCGCGACGTTCCAGCGTCGTGAAGTTGCAACGTCGTGATGTTGCAACGTCGCGACGTTTAGTCAACAACAGTTAAACGTCGCGACGTTTTCGCGATTCCTACATCATAATTATAAAAAGCACGGGAGACCCAATTTTCGAGGTATCAAGCGACGTACTAACGAGGAGCGAAACGCGAAGCAAGAGTGACCCTAGAGATTGAGAAAACTCGTGTCTTTGTATTATCGTCTCAAACTATCAATGATTTATAGAACTATGCTTGTAATAACTTTTTTTATGTTCTAGATTTATTTCTAGGGTTTTGTTGAACCCCGCTACAATTGTATGGATTAAAGTTTAATTCTATTTTGTTCAGTTTATTCATGAGTTATATTGAATTGCTTTATGTATGTGGTTTATTTTCATGGTAATGTCTGCCTAACATTGACATGATCTTGCTGGGTATCCGAGATTGAGAGATAAGGACTCCCAGGGATATGAGTAGAGCGACACTTAGTCAATCGCCCGAATAGAGATATCAGGTTCGAGTGTAATTGATTAGAGTTTGAGCATTGCATTTCGGGTCAAGGTCGGGGCGAAGTTACCCAGCCCTCTTGGCGAAATAGAGGCGGATGCTACCTCGAGAGAGGATATCTCCTAGGCACGATCACCCCAGTCGACGGAATTCATTAATAGGCCCAATGTAATTCCTCCTAGGTAATAATCCATCAAATGTGGCAAGGGGAGGCAAAACCCTTGTTTTCACAAAAAGTAATAATTTTACAAGTCATTTAGATTTAGTTTTAGTTCTCTACATTAATTAGAAATTCATTCAGAGTTTAAGTCCAGATAATATCGTAGAGCCAATTCCAGTAGTCAACACACTTCTCCTGTGGATCGATATTCGTACTTAGATACACTGTATTACTTGATAGGACGCATGCCCTTGCGCACATAGGGGCTTTACCTAGTTTATCCAAATTACACATCACGCTTTTGCACTATCAGTTTTATCCCTTCGAGTCGATCAACTAAAGTCCATTCTTAGTTTGTATACATGGAATCCATCTCTGACTTCATAGCTATAAACCATTTTTCATACTCTAAACTATTTAAAGATTCTTCGTAGGTAATAGGCTCATCATCTTCTATGAGTAATACATCATTTTGTTCATTGATGAGAAAAAATCCATATCTCTCTAGAAAAGTACATATCCTACTTGTCCTACAGCGCTTTGTGCTTGGAAAGTCATTTGCTAATTCATCTTCATGAATTCTGACTTAGGATCAGTCAAATGTGATGCATCTATAAGAGGATCTTGAACTTCACCAAGGTTAACTTTGCTTCCACTGTCCTTTCTTAGAAGAAACTCTTTCTCTAAGAAGACAGCATGCTTTGAAACAAACAACCTTTGTTCCAAAATTTTGTAGAATTGATATCCAATAGTTTCTTTAGGATATCCTATAAACAGATACTTGTCAAATTTAGCGTCAAGCTTATCTGACACTATCCTCTTCACATAAGCAAGACAACCCATAATTTCATTTGAGAAAGATGGGGTTTTGTGTTAGTCTATATCTCATATGGATTAACTTCAACTCACTTGGTTAGGACTTTGTCCAAAATGTAAACAGCAGTTTCAAGTGCAAAACCCCATAAGAATTTGGGTAGATCTACCTTACCTATCATAGGCCACCATGTCCAATAGGGTTCAGTTTCTCCTTTCAACCTCACCATTGTTGTATATGTGGCTGGAGTCCACTAGAATAAACCCATTGTCCTTGAGATAACTAAGAAACTCTTGGCTTAAGTACTCACCAATTTAGAGTGATTTAAGGATTAACAAAGTTTCCTCCCAAGTCGCTTTCTTCACCTCATTTCTGGAATTTTAAACTTTTTAAAGGCCCAAGATTATGACTCTCATAAGATACAAGGTACCATATCGGAATAGTCATCGAGCAAGGTTATGAAGTAAATGAAAACCAATTCTCTCTAGCATGTGATGGACATAGGACCACACACTGCATGTATTAGGTCTAATAGTCCACTTGCTCGCTCACCCTTTCCTTAAAGGGTAACTTAATATTCTTGTTTAAGCAACATTCACATGTGTCAAATGATTCATAATCAAAAGAACCCCAAGTTACCACTCTTGTGTACATAGTCATGTGCATCTCACTTATATGGTTAAGGCTTACAATGCCATAAAAACAAAGATTTCAAAGTACCTTTCTTCTCTTTCTCTCTCTCTCTTCTCTTTCTTCTTTTGTCTTTATTGTCATCGACATTTAGAATTGACTACATATCCAATATGTAAATCCCATTGCTTAAAGTACCACCAGTATAGAAGACATCATTTAACATAGTGTAACAACCATTGTTACAAAAATTAAAATGAAACTTGTTCTTGTTCAAACAAGAAACATAAATAATGTTCTTTGTCAAAGCTGGCACATAAAAGCAATTATCCAAATTTAAACAAAGTCCACTAGGGAGGTTCAAAACATAAGTCCAGAATGAAGAACAATCGCAACCCACACCATCTCGACTCGAAGGTCAGACTCTTCCTTTGCAAGCTTCCTACTGTTCCTTAGGCCCTGCATATCATGGAATATGTGTGAGCCACAACCAGTATCTAATACCCAAAGGTTGTCACGAGAAACGGTATTAACCTCAATAACATAAACATCAAGACGATGGAAAGAACATATGTCGTACCTTCTTCGACTCCATGGAAGCCTTACACTTCTCTTCCAATGTAGTTAACACCATAATGGGTAGCAAGGCCCTCGAGGAAGTCTCGCCTTCTTCTTGACCACCCTCCCTTTTTCGGGATTTTCTCTTATTGTTACTCTTAGAACCATTCTTAGAACTAGAAGAGTCCATACATCACAGCTTTTACCTTCATCAAGCAAAGTCTAACCTGCTTTTAAGCAAGTTGATCACTAGGTATGGAGTTCTCTTTATCGCTCATCTTATAGTTGAGCACAAACTATGGCAAAACTATCTCGTAAACCAACTAGAACTGCGTATATACTAATTCATTATCCATACCCAAACCCGATTGATCCAACTCACTGATAGACCATTCATTCTGCTAAGGCATCATAATTGAGAGATAAACCCTCTGCATCTTGAGTTTAAAGAGCGCTTAGGGCTCCAACCTCGATCTTGCTTGCTCAGTGAAACAACTTTTAGATGGATGACTATGGCATGAGTTGTCATAGCTCATATCAATCTAAAGCTTTGTGATATAGATAGTACGATAATGTGGCAATCACATTGTTATTCAAATGCTTTCTGATATGGCTGAGGATCTTCATTGAATGCATCAATAGTGGCATTCTCGGGAGGAGCCATCAAGGACATAGGTTATCCTCTCCAATCTTAAGAACAATTCTCAAGTTCCTTAGCCAGTCCATGAAGTTGGCACCGGTCAACTTATCGCATCCACATTATTTCAAGTTCTCACCGTCAACAACATGGTTTGATTCTAACAACCTAGATGTAAAAGAGATCATGTTAGATTGTACTTTAAAAATGAATAATTATTATGGTTTGATAATTATGCATTATAGCTCCCACTATTTTATTACGAATCAATAACCCTCACTATTGATCCGGGAGAACCTTTATGGAAGTTCTCTAAGTGGGTCGATATCCAATTTCACCAAGAATGACCTTGGGTTTACCCAATAAGCCACCTTGGGTCAAAAGGTAGGTATCCTTTCCATACCAATTGCAATTTCATGCAACCATCGAATCCCAATGCAATCGCGTTGATGTAAGGATTTAAGGGAATAAAAGGAATAGATTTGGATTACCTCGACAAGATGGAACTAAGTCGGAAGCCATAGAACCAACATGGGAGCTCCTAAAGAAACAAACACATGAAAGTTACAAGAGGATGGGGGTGAAATCTCAGTTGCAAGGTCGAGAAATATCTAAAAGAGGGGCATAATCTATACGGCGTAAAGCTACTCCTTAAGTCATTTCCATCAAAAGACAAATCGAACTCCTGGCAAAGCATGACTCAAATAATTCACCTAAGAAAAAGCCTAATTTAGGTCATTCAACCCAAGGTTGTTGAAAACTATCTAATAGGCATTCAGAAAGTGTCTTAATAGCCAAACCACTTCAAAAGAATTTTTCATGAGTACTCGACTATTTAGTCGCATCTATGAAATATTCAGAATGTCGAAACAACTCCAACAGAATTGTTTCGAATGGTGTACTATGATTATTTTCAAAATATACACCGAAGAGGTTTGGGAATAGCTAAACTGCTTAAAGAATTTTTTTCAAGGAGTATTCATGACTGCTAGAGTTTAAAACTCAAGAAATTTTCTCGTGAATAAGTCGAACAACAGCTTCAATGAATTTTTCAAATGGTGTACTAATGATTATTTTCAATATATACACCCCGGAAAAGGTTCGGAATAGCTAGACGACTTCAAAGAATTTTTTCGAAGGTGCATTCATGACTATTTTTTTAGTCAGCATCTAAGAAAATTCAGACGTTTAACAACTCGGCTTTGAATCGTTTTTGAATGGTGTAATCATGATTATTTTCAAAATATAGACCCCGGAAAAAGTTCGAAATAGCCAAACGGCTTCCAAGAATTTTTTGAATGTGTATTTTAGACTATATTTGAGTCTGCACTTAAGAAAACTTTCATAATAAGTCAAAATAAGTGAATTTTTTCTAAGGTACTTCATGATTATGTCCAAATTTACACCTCAAAGAAATCCATTTAAAACAAGCCGAAAGTTTAAAGAATTTTCAAGAATTCATCCAAGATGATTCTTGAAAAATATGTACCAAGAAAAGTTTCGCATTTGACATCAAGGAAAATTTCAATTCTTTGGCATCAAATAATCTTGAAAATCGTATATTAAACATTTTCTTCAAGGAAAATCCCCCATCAAGATCTATATTGTCAAGAGAATAAATAAAAGTTTCTATCTTTTCACTAACAGAGGTACATACTAGCAACGTTGTTCTCGCCCGAAAGGAATAGCGTTACAAAGGCAGTTGAAACATTCGCACGCAGAAACAATCGACAGATGATGACGAACTAACGATTTGCAGTTTATCAACGCCCGACGGTTAAGATTTTTTTTATGACAACACGCGATGTTTTCTTCGCCGATGATGCGGCCAATGTTGCAAGAAGTCTTCAGCGACGCTGGCGGCCCATGGCAGTGGTTGAGTACGGCGATCCGCTAACCGCGGCGAATAACAAAACACGGAGCCGGGATGATTTGCGCACGATCAACAAGTTAAGACAACCACAATTGGTGATGGTGGACGTTTGACAATGGCAAGAACAACGCCCACAAAAGCGCGATGATAGCGGTTTCTACACCGGCATAATCATCGGAGAAGGCCGCCGGCGCTCATAACGCCAAGCCGAAACTCAAAAGCAGCTTCGACGATGTGTTGTCAACAACGATGCCGACGTCAGCAACGATGTCGACGTCAGCAACGTTACCAACGATAGTAGTTGTAGCGACAGTGGTAGTAGTGCTAGTGACGGTGACGATGATAGAGGAAGAAAAAGGTAAAGTAAAAGAGTTTCCTTTCTCCAAACAAGTGGGGTTGATTTTAGAAAGAGAAAATAAATTTTTGTAAATAAACAAGGAAATCCTGTTGCTCGAGGAGAAGTCAAAATGGTTATTCTTGAAGAACGAGCATCCTTTAGTGAGAAAGAACAAAAGTTAGAGGTTTAAACTTGATGATGACGGGAATTTTTATGAGGAATTAATAATTGTTGGTTATTCGACCGAAAGCACCAAGGTTTACCTTTAGACCTCCCATCAAGGAGTCGAAAAGCCAGATTTGATTTCATGATTGGAAATAAGCCCAGAGCAATATTTTGGGGCTTTAGTACATACAATATGGCCCACGAGCCACAATGATTGGGAGGGTCAATTGTTTGCACCCAAATTGAAAATTTGGCCTGATCCAATAATGCGGGTTAGCCCAAGCCTGGCCCAGTGAATGTTCAAAAGAAATGGGTCGAATCACTTTATAAGCCGATAGAAGAAGTCCGTGGATATTTTCGACTTAAATTTTTGGAAGTCAAATGATGCGTAGGTGGTAGAGAAGTGGGCGCTATAAAAGCCGATGTAGAATATTCTAGAATAAGTCTCCATGATGGTGACGTGAAGAATTTCTTGAGGATCAAGACTCCACAATGGAGACATGGAGGAGTTCTTTGAGGAACATGCCTTTAATGAAACATGTAATAATACTTCAGAAGTGAAGAGAGAGTGGAGAAATAGAGACTTAGGCAGCAAAAGTCATGGCACGCTTTAAAAGGAGCAGAGAAGCATGAAACAAAGATTAATCAACGAATCAATCAATCAATCGACTCAATGTCAATCAGAAAATCCTAACTTTCAACAAGCTTTCAACAATTTTAAACAAAGTTTTTTAGCAATTTCAAAGAGATTTAAATTTCTAGCTGCAAATTGCCGCAAATTTCCAATAGTGTTATTTCATTCATTCACAGAAATCTAATATTTTATCTAGCAATTTCTGTGCATTCCGATTGCAAGTTCTATTCAAGTTTATCAAGTTTTCAAAGCAATGTTTTCACAAATACAAATTCAATGTTTACTTTAGTAATTTCGGGCAAGATTTGTACCTACAAGTATTATTCCGTTCATCAACCCTTCGCATCAGTTATTTCATATTCCTCCCTATGAAAATGTAAATTTTTTTCTTTAGGCAATTAATTCCTACTATATTTCCATTTATACGTTTTAATACTTGACATGGGAATCATTAAGAGAACCAAGGAGCCTAAATAGCCCGATTAGAAGTTTGATTTTACGAAATTACAAGTTTTGAAAACACTTTAATTTCATGGCACACCAAGACGCTTTATATTTTGTATGTTTTCTGTGGTGAGATTCAAAACCATCACAACAATTACATTGTCAGAGTACACTGCTTCGGATTTGAACTCTAATAATATAATATATATATATATATATATGTTAGCAATTATGTGTCTGGGTCCCACTTAGTATTCTCAAATATATGTATAAAATTATAAATTTATAATAAATATAATTTATTATATGAACGGTTTTTTATAATAAATATACTTATTATATGAACGGTTATTTATAATAAATATAATTTATTATATGAATGTAGCTATTCCTCGATGTAATGGGTTTTTTAAGGTTTTCTTTGAGTTTTTTTTCATACATTTTTGATATCGCTGTAACAAGAGAAAAGAAAGAATTTTTTCTATTCTTGGTTTTTCTGGGCTGCTCTAAGACGCCACGCTCATCTCATTGTGCCCACACACATCCATGCTCACCCCGAGGATAGATCCGGAAGATCGGATCGCAGACAGGCCGACCAGATCGACGGCGTGCATCGCTGGCTGCGCAGGCTGCCGTAGATCTCGACGGCGCAGATCGGGCCGGGTCGGGTGGGCTGATCTGTAAGTCTAGTCGACTCTGATCCAAAATCTACATAGGTAATTTTATTTAATATTGAATTTTAGATACAGTTGCATTTTTAATCATATTGCTAGATCCATGCTTCCACTGTGTGTTTTTCCTTCAATTGGTATCAGAGCATGCTATGATTAGATATGTGTATCTAGGTATTCAATAATGCATGTAATTTTGATGTTGATTTAGTATATGTCACCTAGGTTCTATTTGTTGTTAGATCGCATGATTAGATCCTCCGTAATTTTATGATTTTGTTCATGAATGGATGTATTATTTTAAATAATGGTTTCGCTTCTAGATCCATGGTAGATTTTTGATTGTATT